>CM022297.1:381129728-381155056 GCA_011799875.1 Thinopyrum elongatum
GCGCATGTTCATTGTTTCCTCCTTATGGCGGCTCTTCTTCATCGCCAAAGTTTTCCGCATCATTGTTTCCTCCTTCATCATCGCTAACATCCTCCTCACCATGCTTTGTCCACCATGTATAACCTTCGACGAAACCGCGACGGAGCAAGTGCGCCAGCACGCTGCCTTCGAACGGGTTGTGCAAAACTCCATTTTCGCATGTCGAACATGGACATAATATCTGCACTTCATCCTTTTGTATCATATTTGCCACCGCGAAATTGAGAAAGC
Organism: Thinopyrum elongatum; assembly: GCA_011799875.1. Classification (NCBI taxonomy): domain Eukaryota; kingdom Viridiplantae; phylum Streptophyta; class Magnoliopsida; order Poales; family Poaceae; genus Thinopyrum; species Thinopyrum elongatum. The sequence goes on from CM022297.1 coordinate 381,129,999, forward strand.
CCTTCACACTCCGATCCATATTGAATTTTTCGATAGGCGGCGATCAACTAGCGCTGCAAAGGTAAAAGTACTAAAATAATTAGATATATTAGCAATGACGACATAAAAAATTTCGGCATGACCTTTGCTAAAAAAGGGACATATGAGTGCCAGAAATTTGACGAAACGGAAATGAATCAACATTTCGTCAAAACATTGGCAACTCTAGATGTAGACATTCGTGCAAAATGAAACATCGATATCGCACGACACAACAATAATTCACGAGCATTGTGCAATTTCTATAGCTAGCAACTAATTAATGACACACGTACATATCCATCCATATGCGAATTCCTCGGATATATGCACATAAATTAACGAGAAGTTTGGTCTTTTTTACCTAATCAAAGGTGCGGGAGATGAGGGGGGCCGGCCGGCCGTTAGAGACGCCATTAATGGAGTGTGTGGTGAAAATTTTAATGCAAGGCGTGTGTGTTTGAGTGAGTGGAGAAGATAAGTAGCTAGCTTAATTAGCGAGTGAGAGTGTGTGAACTAGCTTAGATCTAGCTAACTAGCTACCTACTTAAGAAATCAAGAGAAAATATTTGGTCTTTTTCTCAAGAAGAAGAGAAGAGAGAGAGAGGAGGAAGAAGAAGAAAATATCTATATGGGTGAAACGTGAATAGTGCTGCGACGTAATTACTGGCGTTTCTATATGGGTGAACTATAGAACGCCATTAGAAACTTTTGTATCCCTGACGTTCCGGAAATGCCCACGCCGGTGTTATGTTGACTAAAAAATTGATGGGCCCGCAAAATCTACTGCTGGCGTCACTTACCAGGCTACGCCATAGATATTCTGATTAGTACCGGCGTAGTGAACTTTTGCTACGCCAGCTCTAACTTGCGAGATGGCAGAACGTCGGGACCCACTTACAGGTGGCGTTCCCTATTACTCATACGCCAGCAATAACATCATAACTATGGCGTACGAAATAGCCCGACGCCACTACTATTTAAAAAAAATAGTGCTGGCGTTCTTTCAAAATGGCGCGCCACCAACGAATGTTGTGGCTAGCACTTTTTCCACTAGTGTATACTTGTGGGTTATCAATGATATGCCAGCATTTTTTTTATAAAATTCTGCTGGGAAGCCATCCGGGCCTGGTGCCTTATTATTCTTCATCTGTGATATGACCTCAAACACCTCTTTCTCCGTGAATGGTGCGGATAAAATCTCATTCTCGTCTGTCCCGAGCTGAGGAATATCCCCAATCATGTGCTCGTCTAGAGACACAAAATTATCGTCAGGAGCACCAAATAGTTGTTTATAGTAATTAGAGATATACAATGTCTGGTTCTCATGTCCTATAATTGTACCCTCATCCTGCTCAAGCTGGAAAATTTTCTTCTTTCTGTGTTTTCCATTTGTAATCGTATGAAAAAACCGGGTATTGTCGTCCCCTTGGACGACCTACCGCACTTTTAGCTCTAAGTGCTCATTTCATCTCTTCTTCTCGGAGAAGTGTTCGCAATTTCTTCTTAGCCTCCGTGTTAGATGCCCGTTCGTGTGCATCTAATAAGATGGATTCGGCCTATAGATCAAGTTCATTTATGAGGTGAATAAGCCTATCTTTTTCCACCTTATAAATCCCACTTTCATTTTTAGCCCAGCCCCTCAGGAACTGTCTCAAATGCCTAATCTTATTTTGCCATCACTTTTGACCTCCCTTTTGTGACATTAGCCCATTCTCGGGCTATGATATCGATGAAGCCCTCCCTCTCGAACCATGCTAGTTCGGAAGAAAAGACGTTCTTGTTTCCCACAAGTGTCCTTCCCCATAGTCAACAAGCGAAGGGGTGTGATCGGAAATTCCTCTCTGTAAAGCTTTTTTTCAAAAAGGAGGATTACCCCCGGTCTCTGCATCAGCATGATGCACACAACCATTTTTATTAATTATTCACCAGAGTCTGACAAAATGAATACAAGGATCAACCAAAAGCGCCCTTCTAGGCGAATAAAGTCGCTACACCTAAAAGTAAACAGGTGTGACATGTCTGCATAACAGACACAATCTAATCCAGTGGCCTAAAGACCATCCGGTCTAGGCGCCCCATAACGTGCACCGCCTGCGCACGCTCTAGGATCCGCCACCGCCATCTTCCGCCATCCCGTCTTCCGGAGGAATAACTGCATAGATCTTGCGAGGGGGTTAGGCTTATGTCGCTGGGAGTGATCTGGGGGGTCGGGGGGAAAGGGAACAGGGGGGTAAGAGGGCGGTCTGCAAAAATTTGGCGTAAATGTATTTCTTTTTTGGAGGGGGATCACACCCCCCATTTTATTCCATTTATGCCCCAGACGACGGAGCCCCTAGCCAGACGCCCCAGCCCGACGACCAGTACTACTAGCCGCCTGGCGAGTACTACTCCTACCGAGACCGTTCACGACCGGAGTAGGAATCGGAGGTCAGGGCAGAGCCCTACCCTTTCGATCGTAGTTTTTATTTTACCCCGCCTCTGTTAAGGCCTTATCTCTCGCTCTGTAATATAATCTGTACCAGATATCTAATGCTCCGCCTGACGCTTGTATGCCGACGGAGCTTGTAATTCTGAGCGCCTCGAGGCCCTGGCTTGTAATATTAAGCTTTATGACTTTATTTTTATGTTTTCGAGTTGTGTTTGTGATTTTATCTCAAGTGAGTCCCCTTAGGCTTTGATCGTTGCGCAGTTTGCTGCGTGTATATGAGGGCCCATTAAGCCGGGTCGTCACACCGCGACACTCTGGCCGGATGCCCCACCCTAACGACCCGGCACCCACAATGAACCATGACATGCACGCCCAATACGCCCGGCTGGGTGCGTGAGTGGTCCCACCGGTCGTGACGAATTCCTCTGGCGGAAGGCGGCCCCCACACCGCCCCGCCTGGCCAGCTCGCGCGAACAAAAACCCCTCTAAGAGCGCAGACTTGATATATGAACCCACCTGGCCCTTCTCACGCGGGACACACACACACGGGCGTGACAATAACCCACCCTCAAAAAAATGTGGTTGGTCCCCCGCCAACCCTACGGCCCACACGTCATGCCCCTCCCTAGGAAAGATGTTTTTGGGGGTGGCGAGTACGCCGGCAGATCGGTACGGTGCACAGCACTCCATGTAGCCATTCTATGCAGGCCAACTAGCCTGTTGGGGGTCGACGACACCGACGGCGAATCCATCCTTCCCATCTCGTGAGGGACTGATCTTGCTTGGGCGCCGACCTAAATTGCGCCATGAAAGTGGGCCCGTGTGCACCCGCGGTCCACGCTAGAAATGGAAATAAAAGAGGGTTTGAAAGGTTAGAGTACCACGGAAATAATGGACGGTGCAAGATGACCCGGAAAGTTACCACCCCACTCCAAGAAAACGTGAAAAGTACGATAAAAATGAAGGTCACTCTCTCCCTGCGGAGCACCCCCCCATTATGTGTTACTCCATCATCCTTTTATGAGTAATTCCTCTTTGTACAAATACCATTGGGTGATTTCCTGCCCTGGCATTTTCGAGAAAAAAATGTGTTTTCCCTGTTAGTGTAGCTTACTGTGTTGGTATTCCCTGCTTGAAGATAGAGAACCTACTTCACATGTAGCTTGATAGAAGTGTTGGACATCTTTCTGGATGTTTCAAATGCCGTATAAATCTAAACCTTCCTTGGGAACTACTAACTTCTCTTTCCGACGGAAGGTTGTTCGCCCATGACAGAACATGACAACAATGAAAAATGAACGGTTTGTGCGGTAGACTGATTCCTGGAAAACATTCCCTACCTCGAGTGTGCCCTCGAGTATGTGTGGGCCTTGGTTGATGGTGAGCTAGGTCCGCGAGCATCTAGTTGGGACAATTGAATCCAGTTCAAGAACAATGCTCTTTGGATGTTGGATTAGTTTTCGCATGTTGCCTTTCATTAAGTTTGGTAGTGCCATGTGGGCAATGGACTGCTAAAAGGAATGAGGGCATTTATTCAAAGCCCATGTCAATCTCTTATTTGTTGAATGGTTTTAACTTTGAGGCTAGATTTTATCGAGGCGATACAATGGAATGTAGCTCCTCGTCTGGGGTCCTTTCCTGCTACCAGTTGATAATGCCTAAATAACATAGATGGTGGTTCATCCCGCAAACGGGAAGTTTGGGGTTGCAGAGGATGCATAGGTTCAGGATGGAAGATATTTGGGCTCCCCTTATTCAATCGTTTTCCCGAGGTCACTAATCGGACCAACCTTGGAGGGCCCCTATAAATGTCGAGAGCATTAGTTTTTGCCGACGCATAACTCTTCTTATTTTCCGAAAAAAATAGATTTTTTTTCTCTTTTTTACTTTATTTATATTTTGATGAATTAATAAATATATTTTAAAACATCAATTTTAACTTAAGAAATTTAAAGCTGAATTTGAAAAAATGTAAACCAAGTATAAAAAAAGTTAGCGCAGCTTTTTACAAATATTGATAACTTTTCACAACAGTTTCGTGACAATGAAAAAAGTTCCCGGTGCTTCAAAAAATGGATCGATCTTTATAAAAATAATGTTAATGTCAAAAAAATTGTGTAATGTTAAAAAAATGTTTCTTAATCATAAAATAATACTAATACAGATGAACCTTTTATGGAATTATTGTCCACGTTTCATCTTTTATATTCTTCCTATCCTCTTAAGCTTGCTATGTGTGGTTTTATTCTTTCTCTTTTTCCTCTTCTCTTTATCTCTGCTTCTCCTTACTTATGCTTACTAATTTTATTCTACTTTTCTTCTTTCTCTTGTTCCGCTCTTTAGTCTTTTCTCTCACTCCGATGCTTTCTCTGTGTATACGTGACACGAACAGTGTTCATGCAGATTTTAAATGATAATTTCAACGAAAATTGGTACGTTATTGTTTGAAAAATATTTGTGTGTTAAAAATGTGAGTTCAACGAAAAATGTAAAAAACATGTTTCCTTTAGTTTAATAAAAATATTTTTTGCCATTAAAGAATCAAGCAATGTTGTATTTGTAAATATTATCCTGTATTCTAAAAAAGTGTTCAAAACATTATTTTAAAAAAATAGACCTTTTTTAAAAGCCGTAAAAAAATAATAATCCATATGTATTTGAAAATGAAACTTCCTGGCATGTTATTGAAAAATGTTTTCACGTGTGCCTTAAAAATATACATTATATACTGAGAAAAGTAGATATATGTTGACAAAATAAAAACCAAATAAAGAAACAAACGAAAGCAAAAAAATTTACCTGAAGAAAACCAAGAAGAACAAGTCCACCCCGAATTTCAACCAAGAAAAAAAACCACAATCCCAATGAGAAACTAAAGTTAAAATGGAAGAGAAATGGAAAACCAATAAACTAAAAGAAACCAAAAAACCCGAATAAAACCGCACCAGGGCGACCTACAACGAACAAAAGCAAACTGCACTAATGGGCCTGCTTTCCTAGTCGCCGATTCCTATTAGCAATCGGCGTGGCGAATATCAGCCCCAGCTAATTATCTTTTCTCTGTCTGAGTATGATATTGAGCATGTCCTAGCAGACGCCCGTTGGAATGCTGCGCACCGATCTGGCAAAAAAAAACCGCTAGTTAACGTTTTGGCAAAAAAAAAGTTGTCCCACTGAAACTTAAAGAAAGTGTCCACCCTTAAATTTTTTTTGAGGGGCCGTAAAATCCCCCTCTCCGACCCGCGGAAAACACAGCCCCCCCCGCCCCGTCGGTGCCCTGTATATTCGCGAAAACTCGTTGTGTGTTGCCGGGAGCGATGGGACATGGTGTTGCAGGGGTTGTTTGTTCAGGCCGCGCGGCGCTGTGTGGGGTCCCCCCCATCCCCTCCAGGAGCCGCCCGCCACCGTCGCCGCCGCCCGCAGCCTGTCATTCCGCCATTCCCGCCCTTGGAATCATGCCGCCCGCCCCGAAGCCGACAGCCCGAGCCATTGCGACGCGCCACCCGTCCCCGGATCGACCAGGCTCGAGCGCCGCCACGCCCCTTATTCGCCCCCGAAAAAAAAAACCGCCACCGCTCGGCCCCGCCCCGGATTCGCCAGCCTGCCACCGTTCCCGCCCCCGTCCCCGTTGGATCCTCTTTCCTACCATTGTAGCCCGTCGCAGAAATTTCATTGATGCGAGCATCGTGCGTTTTTTTTGTAGATGGATTTTAGCCCGTGCTAGCAATTTTTGCTCGAGGATTCGTCCTCGTCCGACGACTCAGACGTGGAATCGATTCCAAGCGCCATCCGTCAGTCATTGGTCGTGGCGGTCCTAGGGCGTGAAGGAGGTGGAGGATCGAAACCGCAAGAGACGGCGACTTTTGCACCGTCTAGCCGTCTTTGGCATCCCGGGGGTCCCGGGGTTGTCGCAACCGCCATCGGCGGTCGGGAATATGATGTTTAAAAGGCAGACTACTCCTTTCCGCGGACAATCCAAACCTATCCGCCGCCACCTCTTCCGAAAGGTATCGAATGCGCCGACACTTTCTAGCACTCTCGTAAAAATGTGCAGCTTGCGAGGCCAATTGCCGTCTTACTTTCCAAGGAGAAACGGCCCGCGCCTTTGTTGTGTTTTCGCGCCTATCAAAAATCTCCGCACTAATGCGTGTGATTGCATATGGTATTATTCCGCTTTGACTATGCGACGAGTATCTTTCGCCACATTGCAAAGATCTGGGACAATTGAGTCAGTGCATAGGTTTGCCAAGTGATATCCGCATCTTGGTCCTGTCTATCTTCGTGCAACTCCAACGAGAAGTCCACAATCAGTTGATGTCAACAATAGAAGCAACAGTTGACCCGGCTGCTAGAAGCTTTGATTGGATGCAACTTGGAACTTGGAAAAACTGCTCCGTCAAGGCATTGGCGCATATTATGTTGGCAATCTCGTGATGCCAATTTATTGTGCTGAGAGGTCTCTAGCTCCGAGGATTTTATGAATTTTGCCATTGTTTTTTTGGTATCTCAATGATATCAATCGTGTTGCCAACGGTCCTCAGTTTGTTGCTAGACTTGCTAGTGGTGATGAGTGGGTCTCCAGCTTGGCAGAACTGTCACTTCAAGTGTTAACGGTGAGGCGCAATGAGTACACAATGGGGTACATATCTTGCAGATGGTATTTACCCCTCTTCTGTGTGAACATTATTTGAAGAGCTAAAAAAGGCCACAAATCTAGAAAGCTATATTGAATTGCAAATGTGGTCATTGAGGCTGCCCGAAAAGATATGACAGAGCCGTCGCGGTTTGCACATATCTATGATTTGTCCATTGTTCGTCAGTCCCTTTCGTTTTTGGGACAAGAAAACCCGAGCAACATCAATGACATTTTGTGTGATGCTTCACACATGATCATCATCGAGATGAGAGGGACTTGAACTTGGAGTTCTTTGGCTTACGACAATGTCGTGTCCTTGTGAGCCATGCTATAGAGACCCTGACCGCATCAAAGCAATTCGTTCAGACATCACCAGCAGATTGAAGATGCGACACCCACCAATCAAGCTTCACGGAGTGATCATTGAGCACATTGACAGTAGGCCATGGGCCAAATGCATTGAGCACCATGCAGACAAAGAACACCGGCCATTTTACTTCATTCATTTAATTTCATATAACAATACTCATGTGTATCGGTGATCATGTTGTATTCGGAACATACTGTTGAATTGAATTAATTATATTATATTGCAGGGTGACTTGATAATCACTGTATTGGATATCATATAATTCACATTTATGTTATTTGATTCATATTAGACTGTTTATGTGAGATATGTGTCAATTCTGAAACTATTCACGTTATTTTGGTATTCAAATATTCATATTTTTCGTGTAACTGTAAAAGCTGCGGGCCGCGAACATGTCGGTCAATTTAAAAGGGTTTGCTAGAGATGCTCTAAGGAAGGCGCTGGAGGGCGATGCTCTAATCACCACTCATAAAGAATTTGGCTGCTAGGGCTCTGTAAGTTATTACTCATTAGTTGTCTAATCCTAGGGCACTCTCTCGATTGCTCTAATTATATACACTCTAAGTGAGTGAATTAATCATAAAGGAAAAGAATAAAGAAGAAAAAAAATTACACACGAATCTTGACTAAGATCAATGACATATGAATCTTACGTTGTGTCAATACTTATTCAACATCTAGATGTGGCTTTATGCAAAACTGTTGTTATCTATTTTTTTCCAAGTGTTGAGATTCAACAATCTTGAAGCTCATTGTCTACAAATCCTCATGACCACCATTGTGTTTCCTTTGAATACTCGTATTGGCGCCCCTCACATCGACAAAAAGCTCCTCATTGCTCGCCGGCCGCATCTCCGCCTTTCTTCCTCGTCGGCTCCTCTAATGGTCTGGTGGTTGTTAGATGACCGCGAATTCTTTACATGGAGCTTTGACTTGGATCCGAATGATGATAGAAGGTCTTGACCTAGACATCGAGGAAGACGAGCGATTATGTCTATTTAAACGTCACCTCCGTATCAATCGCCCCTTTGACGATCGTAAGATCCTGGTGGAGAGGATGGTGAGCGCGGGCTATACGAAGATGTCAGACTCTGCCTCCATCTGGAGTCATTCCTCCTTCGATGGTACGTAGGAGTAATGCTGTGATTTGTCCTGCTCTAGTATTTGGGATTTACCTCTGACCGACGTCTCTGCTTCTTTCTTCTTCTTCCTTTAAGGTCTTGTGGACGCGTCGTGGGCTGGGTTGTTTCTGTTTCGAAGACTTAATTTTGGTTATCTTGGCCAGCATTTTGACGAAATAAAAATTATCCTTTTTGGTTACTCCAATGTGGATACTGGCGATGGAAGCCGTCTCACTGTGGCTAAGCATCCCCGATGTATGAAGCAGAGGCAGCTTTAAACGACATGCCGTTTTGCAGTCCTATGACTGAAAACAATCGTCATGACCATCTTTTGGCCTGAGCCAGAGATCACGACGAAGCACTCAATTTCACGGACCCATGTTCCAGCTGTTCCATTCTTCCAGCTGCATGTTCACGGTACGTAGTGGCAAAATACATATCTTTTCACTTTACAACTGTGGCCACTGCCTGTCTCAATTTATAGTATGAGATAATCACTTGCGTTTCCCTACTTTCTTGTTTGCACCATTTAAGAAACATTGTTGTTTTTGTAGTGTCCTCTCATGAGGAGACCAAGTTTAATGTCTAAGGATATGACACTGTCGAACATCAACTCTCCGATAGGGTGGTTGTTGCCGGGGTAACTTCTACTCTGGCAATGTAATTTTGAATCGTTGCAAATCCCGGTGAGTGGTCCGGCAGGTTGCAGTCGACATTCTGACCAACCTTACAAAGTGCCCCCTTACCTGCAGCGAAGTCTCCCTGCTGTCCATGCGGCGGTATGTCATGCCCTGTCAAAACAGCCCGACGGTGGTTTTAATAATACCAGTGTGTTCATGCTTCATCAACACCAATTGTAAAATTGGATGTTTTGAAAGGGTAATGGCAAGGGAAGCAATTCCAAGCATCTAAGTTGGTGGATCACAGAAGTTGATAACATTGAGGACGACTTCTCAGTGTTCTAAAGATATCCGGGAATATATCTGGACCGTTTTGAAGATCACTAGCAAAAACGTGCCCGTTGGCGTTGACCAACCGGTTTGGATTGTCAATTTTGGTTCATGAATTTGTTTTTTTAAAAGTCCCTGCCGTCATCGTCCTCCATCACATCTACTTCGAGCTCCGCCCTGCCATCGAAGTGCAGAGCAATGGTGCATTGAAGATTTTTGACCGGGAATAAACAAATGGTATAGATATTTTTTTTGAAATGGAGAAGTCGTGTATTGGTTAATGACTCCTGAGGGAATTGAAAGCTAACTCAAGAGGATTTTAGATATAAATTTTGTGCATATTTGACTTGGTAATGATTTTGATTATGTTGGTTTTTTAGTTTCTGCTTTTTTTAGAAACATATTAATGGAAATACTACTCTAGAATATTTTACAGAATTCATGCTTCAATTATTAATTGCTCATTTGCATTGTTTTTATATGTTTGGGCCCAAACACAAACAAATCATGTACAGATTATCTCCAGCTCTTTCAATGGTAAAAAAATAGATGGACCCCTCTGATGATAGCCGAACTGCACACAGCCTCTCTTCTCCTGTGCTCTCCGTGTAGGTCCGCTCTTTTCTTCTCATTTTGGCAGATCCACACTCGCTCCGCCTCCGTTATGAGTGTCGCCCTCCGTACATTCACCACCCACCACATATGATACCCTGACTCCAATAAAATTAGAGACAACCATACTCTGCTACGCCTTCAGTCCTCTCTAAATTGTAATTTTGTTTTTTATTATATAGTTACTCATAGACTTCTCTTGTGTTCTACAAAGATGATAAGCTGAGATGATTAATTAGTGCAGACATTGCACTCCTCACACGTAACGAAAATAAAAAAGCAACTTTAAGTCCTAGCTGAAATTAATTACTGTCTACTGCATGCACGTCACTACGTTACATGCACTGAGGTGACATCAACTAGGGTCTTGTCTTGGTCTGCAGCAAGTTTTCTTTTCTGAAACGATGTTATTGGGGATGAGCGCTTGTCTGCTGTTCGCAACATGACAACAGTCCACCTCGTGTTACCCTCGTCCTGTCGAGCGCATACGCATAGACACGTCCCGCCGTAAGCTAGCTCACCGGAAGCCGCTATAAACGCAGACAACCGCGAGCTCCTTTTGAAAGACCCGAACCCCACGCGGGCCGGAGAGACCCCCCTCCTGGACGCAGCCGTCGGTGATATGTCTTCTCTTGCCGACCTTAGTTCGTCTTCCCCTCGCCCCGCCTAGGACTATTCGAGATTGAAGCTCCTCCGAAGGAAGACCACCGATGAACGATAAAGCGAGAAAACTAGGCATGAATATGAAAGATTTTGTAGAATGGTTTTTGCTCGATTGTGTTTTTTTTTTTCAATCTTCTTCCCAACCCCTTATTTCATAAGAGGCTCTGACCTTCCCGTTCAAGGAAAAGGCTTGGACTTCACGTCCAAAAACCCCTAGGGTCCAATTCGGACTATGGTGTTTAGGGTCCGTAACTTTCCAAAAACGTTTGTTTAAAACTGTGCTATGCACCTATGCGTGAGTCTTTTGTGGCAGTAAACACCCCTGATGAAAACGCGCCCCAAAACATATTTACTACTTCGATGTTTCTACAGAACAAACAACTTCATGTTTGACATTTTTCGATCGAAATCATCTTCTAGCCAAAACGCACGCAAATATCTGTTTGCTTGCGCTACCCATCAGACGAATGCGTTCTGTTGGGGCGCGCCTATTACCCTCCCTGACAGGGCTGCATGCAATAGCTCAACTCTTTGCAATACGACTTAGGATTTGGAACGATTTTTATATCAAATCGATCGTTCTCGAGAGATAAAAATAGACCAATTCGTTGTAGATCATTTTTCCATACGAGGCCGCTTTGGGGACGTAATCACCAAATAGTAGTTACTGAACCTCGAAATCTGAGCTGCTATCAAACACAAACTTGGCCTTAGAGATAGTCGGATTGCCCTATGGCCCAATATCAAAGTTCTTCTCCTTCTCTGATCTATTGAAACAACTCTTTTTCGCTTTGAACACTTTTTCATTTGAAGGCCATATTAATTGTTTGTTTTGACCATAGTCAAAAATCTGGTATCACACATGAGCCCCCCCGTTTTTTGCTGCAATACTTGCGTGCCGAAAAATCATGGCAATGTATTTGTTTCTAAGACGATGTCAACACTCCACTCGGCCTTTATTTTTTTCTCACAGACTATAATTATTGTATCGGCCATGTTTACTTCTAGGGCTATAGTTTTTTATATCGTCATGTCTTTGCTTAGGACGATATGTGATATATCGGCCATTGCCTATCTAGCTTTCTTCCACACACTTGGGTAATATTTCTTCTTTTAATATTTGCCATTGAGAGCTCGAGGTATAATTGTGCCTGTAGGTATTTCCATCCAACCATATATGATTTCCGGGAACCACTCTTGTAATCTTAAAAGGACCCCCTTCCCATACTTGGAGACCACTTCTCATGCGAATTTTCTATCTTTTGAACCAATTGGTATGATCAACCTTCCACACGAGATCGCCAACTTGAAATTCTTCAACATGACCTTCTCTTATTGTAAGCTCTTGCCGACCCTCACTTATCTCTCCTCTATCGGCATTTCAAAGCACCAAAACGTTTATCGGCGACTTTCATCAATATTTGTCCATCATCAGTTATAAAGTGTCCCAATCCAGCGACTGAAATCATTTTGTTTGGCTATCTCAAAGCATTCAATTCAACTTCCACGGAAAACCGCTCTTGACCATAACGAGCTCCATCATGAGTTTTACTTTGTAGCACCATGCTGAGATTCTTGTGCCCCCCACAAAGCTTCGGGACATACTCATGCCATCACTCCTTGGATTAACTCCTCAATCTTCTTCTTTGATTGAGCTTGATTAATATTTTATGTGCTAACTCAGCTTGTCCATTGGTTCTTGGGCATAAATATGGGAGACATTGAGCACTTTCATCTTATATGATTCGCACAATTTTTCTCTACTTGATGTTGACATAAGGATGAACCTTGGTCTGTAGTTAATTGTTATTGAGGATGATGCCGAACTATATAATATTGCTCATTATAATTTGACTTACTCTGCCTAATGTGTCCATATTTTTTTTGACGCGGTGATTGCTTCCAGCCATTTAGTAAGGGTGCAATCAGTTGCCACCAACAACGAACCGTGCCCCTTTGAAGAGAAGGATGAATCTCTCCAAAAGCCCTAATCCCCAACCTCTAAAAGGCCGGCTTGTAATAGGATGTCAACATAGCAGCGGAGCCACTGAATATCACCAAACTTTTGACAAGCTCACCTCCTTTAAGATCCGGAAGGCAATCACTTAACCATTGTCGGCCAAAAAACCCTCACGTCGTTAATAACCATTTTCATCTTGGGAGCCGCTATGAGTGCCCAACAAATACCCTTCATGGACCTCCTCCCCCATAAGTCAAACTCTCCTTGGTCCTCGTCCAAGCACCTTAAAAGAACTATCATCAACCGATCGGCAGATAGAGACCATCACTCCCCATCATCCATTGTGTTATTTGAAAGCCATAAAGCCGAATATCCTCCGTCCACCACTTTTACTAGGATCACACAACAACTAATCAATAATGTGGCTTCCTCCATCTTGATTTTTTCCTGCATTAATATTTGTCATTAGTGGCCGAACGTGGTTCTCCCCGGTTCGCCCTCCCTATGTTGGCATAACTAGCCACATCGAGCCTTTTGAGAAATATGAAACAGTGCCACAGTCAACATATAGCCGATGTTGTTGTGTGCCAACTCATTTGCTCTTCATTGTCATGTCTAGATATATGAGCAATGCTACATATGCTCAATGTAGAAATTATAATCTAGACAATTTTATCAGATAAACATTAAGTGATTCACAAAAACTTGAAGACTTTGGAGATTTGTTGCACTACTAATCAACGGAATCCACCAAAACCTCAAAATATGTGTAAGCCCTATGGCACGCAACATCTCCACAGCCGAATAACAATTCTTCATATATGGCCTTGATTATTGTGCAAAAGTATTCTAAGCGGCAATGAGGCTTCAAAAAAACAGCCATGAGGAGATATATAAAAATCCAACACCTTGGCCATTGCTCAAAACTGAAACCTCAAAATATATCTCGCATGTACTAATAGACAAGATTTATATCAATAATGCTTGTCATCAATCCGGTGCATCAACAATAAAATTAGGCAAACAATTTGGCCTTTCATGGATTTCCAGAGATTCATAAGCCAATCATATTCATTAAAGTCATAGCCCACTTGCCAATCTACTACCACTAAGAATTGGCCCTATGCAACATATATTTTGATGACAAATACGCGTTTTGACACAGCTATAATTCAAGTACTAGGCCACATAGACTATGTCTCAATTTTCAGTGCAAAGCATAATTAAACAAAGGCATAAATTTTCAATAAATGTGTACCTTGCTCAGCTATCCAATAAACGTCGGTCTCACTACTAATAATCGTATATCCTTTCTTCGTCTCATCTTGAGTCAAAACCCATAGCACCAATAAACTTCCTCTACACCTTCTTTTCTTTCGTTCCGCTGCAAATAATAAGCCACTCAAGGGCTCTTTATGTTTGGGGCTTGTCACACCGAGGAGGGCACAATAGATGTTTGGAATCATATCAAAGCTTCTTGCATGTTTTGCCCCCCCAGTAAAATTAAGTTTCATCTTTAAAACACGAAGGATGGGTAGTGAATGCACTCAACCTTCCCTGACAATTGTTGGCTATGAATCTTTCTCATAATTGATTTTGCAGAAAATTTTTCTCGCATATCTCCTCTTGCATATGTTGGAGGCCCCTCCCTTTTGGTATAGCTTCTAACTTTTTTGGGATCAATTTCTATGCAGCCATCTTGTGAATAATGACTAAAACCCCAAAACTTTCCAGCCGTCAATCACCGACAAGCACACTTCAAAGGATTCATCTTTAGGGGTCCATATTTTTTTGCCTTCTCTCAAAAGCTAACGCAATCGGCTAGAGAGATCAAAAGCAATCTCCGATTTGATAGCAATATCTCAATATAAACCGTCAATAATAAACACCAAGTAAACATGAAAACTATAATTCATAGCCCATTTGATACGTGGCACCTAGTCATTTTTTTAATCCAAAGGTCATCACTGTCCACTCAAATAACCAATAAACCGGGGACTCGGAAAAGCTGTTTTGGACATGTCCTCTTCGGCCATAAAAATCTGGTTATACCCCGCATTAACCATCAAGAAACTACTGATCTTATGTCCCAGTAAGCATCAATTAATACAGCATATCGCTATTGGCACTCTGGGATACTCATCTTTAGGGTAGCTCTATTCAAATCTCTGAAATCAATGCACAACCTCAACTGCCGGAGCCTTTGCTTCCTTCACGGTACAATGTTTAGAAATCCACTCGGCATCTACCCTGCAAGTTCCTAACAATACTAGCTTGAGCAAACAACCGATCTCTTCCCTTGATCCGTCTCATACGTTTTTGGATTAACTTTCTGGCCGATTGCTTTACGTTCTAAAACCGGCCTTTATCGTAGTTACCGTGCTCCACTACTCTCGGCTTATAAGAAAAAAAAAGAAAAGACAGGTAAAAAGAAGTCCAAAACACCATACATAAAACAGAACAACAGGGGGAAAACAAGTAACCACCCAACACGTACACACAACCCCAAGAACCGGAATAAAGAAAAAAGAGTAGAGCGAATACATGAGCAAACAGGGTAACCCGTAATAAAACACGGAAATGCAACAGGGGAAAACCGAAAGAAATACGCGCGAGGGCGTGACGGACAAGCACGTCTGACTGAAAGCCGCCACAAAGGTGAAGTCAGGACGGAGAAACGCCCCCCGGGGGAGAATGAAGATAAAACACAAGGGTGTGAGTACAGACAAGCCGCGAAAGAGCAGGTAGTGGGTTAACACAAGTTAATAGATCGAGGGGGGGGGTGGGGGGCAAGTTAGAGGGGGGGTAGTGGAGAGTGGGAGTAGGTGATAGAGGGGGTGAATTAGGCGGGGGGGAGAGGGAGGGGGCAGGGGGGTACAAAATGGGACGATGCAATTGAAAAAGCAAGGAAGTGTGATAGGCCCACACTGTCACAACAAGTGAATCACACCGAGGGAATAATGACTAGGGAGCGCACGGATCCCACCCGACAGAGAGACCCAAGACCCCCTCCCCCGCCGCCCTCCCCCCACCTCCCACCCCCCCCCCCCGCAGACCCCCCTCCTGCGCCCCCACACCGCAGCCGCCGTGCTCACTCAGGACTCCCAGAACACGCCCTGCACCGCGTGGCGGCTACGAGGTAGGTTAGCGTCCCCCTCTCCATCCGCAACACGACAGTCCAGCCTTGTCCCCCAGATGAGGCCACTCTTTTAGGACATTTTGGCCGGGGGTCTTTCCGGTCATGTATATTCCCATGCAACGCAACAAACAGTTTCTTTCAATAGCTCGATACTTAGCTTTATGATCGGCTCTGTACACTTTTCTTACAAGGGTCGGGCCTAGGAAGTGAAACATCTCCTATATCATCTCTTCTAATGGATCGTCCGATGTAAAACCTTGTCCTAATTTATCATATCATCTAACTCCTCTATAGATTCTTCATCGTCTCTCTTGGGACCGTATATTCAACAAGACGCTTTGCAACCATTCTGAGTAGAATCCATTTAATACATCATACCTGGTAGCGATTACCACACACCGGCTTTAAAGAAACGGGCAACGAAACCCATTTTGTAGCGCTAAGGAAGAATCAAATGTCTGATAAGTCGGCCCTGCAAGCAACGAGCATGGGATTTGCCAATCCACCGAGTGCATCGCTCCAAAAGCAACACAGCCGAATATCCCATGAATGACTTCTACTCATCATAACCATTGCAATTAACAACTGGTGCATAGTAGATGGCACGCATTGGTTGCATGAAACAAATAACCCAATCGCGGCCTAATATCATAAATTGGAATTACCGTGCACCCGGCGACAAAAGATGGGTGCCACATAGTTGTTGCTTCCCACCGTAAGCTCCACAACATTACAACCTTGGCTTCAGTTTTCTCCTTTGCCTTCAAATCCATTAAGCACCATGTTGGTCTTTATAAAACTCTTCACCGAAGCCCAATGTTTTTAGGACCGAATTGGCATAAGATCCACAACAGCACCACCTCACAAGCTCTAGCAACACGGCGGATCACATTATATTGATCTTTAAGGAACAATGGGCTCAAAGGCGCCACTGTTCTTTGGCTTCTCGAATAGCCTTTTTACGGACCAAAATCTGAGCTGATGCTACACTCACCTCCCCTTCATCTATAGGCACGAAATTCAGCGGGTACGTATATCACCATACTTAATATCCATACCTTCATGAACCGGTGTAGACCTCATAATTCAGTATTTCATCTCCTTCTTCAAGCATGTCCACCGACTCCTGAAATATCTCCCAGTTAAAGAGGAAGTAATGGAGGTCAGTGGACGATGGTAATAGTAGGCCAACATCGTTTCCCTGTTGGTGGTGTAGCTGTTTGCTCATGATCGAATGCAGAAGCTGCTTACATTTTCCTTTTGGCTTAGGCTTCCACACTGTTTTGGTGGCACCATGGAGACGGGTTTATGAAAAATTATATCCTTTGCTTTCTCTGTTCTGTTCCCTCCTTCTCGGTGCTCCTCAACTGCGCGCCAATCTCCTTTTTTGGCCTTGGTCAGGACCGGAGGGACACAACTTAGGATCGAGTATTATTTGGACTCCTCCAGCGTGGCCTTGCTTGTGCTAGCTTCATCATATCATTAGCCCATGTGTTGCTGGACAAAGCCACAACTTTAATTATAATATAGCCGGATTATCACAATAATACGTCGTCTTGATTGTTAACTCTTTAGTGTCTAATCAAATAGTTTCGACAGTACTCTTGCTCCTTTTTCCTTGCTGGCTCTGAAATTTCACACTTGGGTGATTAGCACGCCACACTTGCCTGACTGACCCGTTTTTAGATTTCTTGATTGGCCCGATTGAACACCATTGTTTCAAACGGCCTCGTGTGGGATAAGAAAAGCCTGGTCATGAACAGCTCCCTTGGTTCTCTGCCCAACCACAGATGAAAAGAAAAGGGGCCATGGGGGCTGCCTCCATCCTCCATTGTAGTCTCCCCATTGTATTATGCGCAGCATAGGGTGGTGGCGCATCCATGGTCCGGGCCCACGACCCTATGGCCTGCTGGATACTCAAATTCTTCCCGAGAGGTGACCTCGAGCGCTTCAATTTTGGAGACGGTTAGAGCTAGAACCTGACACGCTTGCTGATTGGCATATGTTCGAGACAGAACATATCACAAGTGGCTTGCTTATCTTGCCTGCAACTTTAGCTTCTTAGTCGTCTCCATTGCCAACCTTGGGACTCTTGGGCTTAACAAAATTGCATTGAGTGTTTCTCTTGCACTTGTGGTTTCCCCCCCGAGTGTTAGGATTCTTGAGGTGATTTAATCATCTCCTTGCCATGGGTTGCTTATCAAGCACAACTGTCTCCCCAAAGACCTTGTCGCTCTCCGTATTTTTTCTGGTGTCACCAAGAACAATTTATTCTTATTAGCTGATCTCGGCTATGCTGGGCCCCAATTAACATCTTCTCCCCTCCAATCCATGGTGTTATGGGAAAGGCTGCTTATCACCTGCATCTCAGAAAAATTCATGCGCCCGTCATTAATGGCCGATTGGTATCTTCGTCGAAAAAACATTACAATCATGTACATGAAAAAACAGAATTATAGATTACTTGCAATAAGCACGCCATTTCCACAAGCTCTTCAAACGTACGGTCAAAGTAATGAGATATTCTAACGAACTCATTCGCTTGCAATAAAGATCAAATTTCTATCACACTTAGCACATTCAAATATTCTATCACACTACAATTGTGAAATAATTTAATTCTTTACACGATTCTTATGAATCGGCTTAAAATCATGACACAGAAAGGTTTGGCCTTAGATGGCCAACAATTCAGAACAGCCAAAATTATCACCTCACGTACGAAGTGGGTCCTATCAAGCTCAACCATATTCATCTTAGGGCTCAGTTTTAATATATAGCAACCTCATTAAGATCTTTGCTTCGGCTTTCTTGAGCCAAAGCCCTTTTGCAAGACGTGTGTATTAATAAACTCATGTCCCTTCTAGCCTTTCTCTAATTTTGTGGTTCTCAAACCACTAAGCACAAGGATCAGCCAAACTTCTCTCGGTTATCCACCAAACTATAGCACGATTTTTGTATCTCAAATCTCTGAGTAATCGGGAGACCGATTCATCATGCTTTTGTTAACCGATGTAAGATGTGACAACGTAAGGCTCATTACACCACATAAAAATGATCATGAAACTGTTTCCAAGTGAAACCAATTAGTAATGAACCGGGGGTACGCAGAAGCATAACCACGAGAAAGCCAGCAGTAACCGGTTAACAGATAAGGAAATAACGTACTCTCCACCATCTCGTGAACCTTGCCTCACCTAATGGTGCCAGTACTACTAACATGCTCCCAGGTGGTTTTTGTGCCCTCTCCATTAAACTTACCAAAGATCTGAATTTATTAATCCCGAAGGGCATGAATTGCGTCAAAGTTTCTGGATATGGCTTTTGTCAATACGGTTCCTTGGTAACCTAACTCCAAAATTGTCTTCGGAGTCCATATTAAGCATGCTTCTCAAGATTAGCTAGCCATCATCCACGATGGGACAACTGAGCTGTCTTGGGCAGTAGCAGGAGAGTGGGTTAGGTAGTTGCATGGTGTGGAATTGTGCTGGTATGCCGATTGTAATTCGGCAGTGATCTAACAGTGTTTGCTCTATATGGTAAGGGTTTTGGTTCCGGCGTCACCACGCGACAATTGGCAATCTATGATAGGATTAGGGTGCCAGACAATTTTGATTTGTGGGGCTTAGATAAAAATTTCATCGGCACGGGGGGCGCCGATGAAATAGGTATGAATGTGAATAGGAATGTAGGGGGTTTCTTCTTTGTCGGTAACAGGCACACCAACAGTTACCACTAGATATGATTGAGGAATAACTATTTTTAGCATTACTATTTTCCAAAAAATTTGTGTATAAAAGATTAGTCGATCAGTGATTCGACTATCAATTTCAGCCCATATATCTCGGGAGAGAAGGTAACTACAGAGGGTTTTAACCGGTTCATCATGAAGAGGAGGAAACCTGATTTCTTCCCAACCGGGAGTGAAGATATTGCCTTGGCATCCTTCTTGAATTAGCCAAGACTCCTGCACTCTCCTTTTCTTCTCTTCACCGCGCCTCTTGTACTCCTCATAAGCTGGCGATTGTTTCTGCCGATATTCCTCACAATTGGTTGAGGATGATGTATTCGGCATCCACCCAGGATGGCTTGGAAGATCGACAGGGATGGATGATGATGTTGTCTTTTGCGTTCCCAGCGATAGTCGCCAAAAAAGTGTATTCGCACACGAACACTCATCGTGTCACCTCGGCGTCGAGTCCGCGATACGCAGGACACGTCGCCGGAGGAGGCCTCCCAATCGAAGGCGATACGCAGACAATCCAGCGAGCTCTTTGAGACCGCAAACCTCCCGCGGGCCCGGGAGAGACCCCCCGTCGGACGCACGGCAGATGAGTGGCTGCCCTATTCGGTTCGCCAGCCCCTAGGACTTCGTAGGATTGAAGCTCTCCGAAGCGAAGAACACCGATTGAACGAGAAGAACATAAAACGAATAGGGTAAAGATGAAAGTTTTGTAGATGTGGTTTTGCGATTGTGTGTGTGTTGTTCAATCGGCCATCACTCCTTACGTATATACGAGCGCGGCTGGACTTCCCGTGTAAGGAAAACAAGGCGTTGGATCACTCCAAACACCCTAGTCAAATTGGATTGGGGGTTTTGTCCGACTTTCCAAAAGGTTCGGTTTAAAACTGGCTGCACCTTGCGGGTCTTTTTTGTGGCAGTGTAAAACGACCTCGATGGAAGCGTTCCAAAGAATATTATCGTGTCGACGAGACGAACAACTTTCATGTGAAACGTTTCGATTCGAACATCTTCTAGGCCAAACGGCCACGCAAAAATATCCTGTTTGCTCGGGCTAACCATCAGACATGCGTCTTGGTGGGGAGCGCGCCATAATTGCGCCTCCTGCCAGGGGCTGCATTGAGATCAACTCTGAACTTTTGCATACGAACCTCGAGTTAGAACGATTTTTAGATCAAAATCGACTCGTTGTTCGAACGAGACGAAGACAATTCGTGTGGGTTTAGATATAATCATTCTTTCCATACGAGGCCGTCTGGGGACGTAATCACACCTGTGTTTCGAATAACAAATAATTGAGTGCTTCAAACACACACTTTGGGCCTTAGAGATGAGATCGGATGGCTATTGGGCCCCAAATATCAAAATTTCTCCCTTCTGACAATACAAGAACTTCCTCGCTTTGATAATTTTCATTTGAGGCAATCTAATTGTGTTTTTGACCATGCCAAAATCTGAGTAGTCGAACATTGCTCCCCTTACGCGTACTCTTCCTTAGACCCAGTTTGGCTCTCGCCGCTTTGCCGACTTCTCTCTGGCCTAACAAAGGGACATGCGCTGTCGGGCCTATCCGCAGACATCACAGGCTGCTGAGGACAAGTAACGATCGAGCCACCACCTGCTGTTAATGGGGCTTGTAAACGTGTGCGTCGTCTTGCGCAAGTCTGTGGATAACCTCCGGCAATCGTCAGCAAGATGACGTCTATTGTTGCAGGGCCAGGCCTTGTGCAGCCACTGTCGTGAACGCATTGGTTGTTCTGCCGATGCGAAGACCACCGATGCACTGCATGCCGGTCGCTTGAACGTGTCATCTTGAATCACCTCCACCTCCGCATACACCGGAGCTGCTAGGACTGCCGCTGAGACCGGATCATGCAACCACATCCTCCATCAGCCCACAGAGCCAACCATATTTGTTTCCTTGTTTCACGACTTCTATCTCACAGGTTGCATCTTATCTGTTTGCTCTCATTCAGATAGCTACGATGATTGTAACTGGAGCTTGTTGAGTTCAAGATCACATTACATGGTAAAAACTGAGTGGTTTTAATATATCAAAAATAGCAGGTGGGATAGTCCTACTGGATTGCTAGCTAGCTCAGTTGTTGTGTTTTGGCGTAGGAGGAGAGCTCCAAGTGGCGCCTTTAAGCGCCACGGTCAAAGCAACCGCCCCGTGCAACGCCCTTCATGGCGCCGGCCCAGTATAACACATAGCCTCGCCTCGCTTCGCTTCGTTCGCCGATCACTTCGCACTCGCTTTTTGTTCGTTTTCGGCTGTACTGTGTTGTTGGTTCAGGAAGGAAAAAAACGCCCTCCAGTTTTTGAATTCGAAAAGTCAGACAAATTTGTAAATAATTCATTTTTGTTTGAAAAAAAATCATCTATTTCCCAATAAGTTCAACGAATTGCAAAAAAAAGGTTCATCGAATTTGGCAAAAAGTGCATGCATATTGGAAAAAGTTCATCAAATTTTGCAAAAGTTCAGCAAATTTGACACAATGTTCATCGCATTTGAAAACAGTTCAACAATTCGTAATTTAAAAAAAATCATCGAATTTTGAAAAAAATGTTCATCGAACTTAACAAAACAGTTCTCAATTTTTTTAAAAGTTATCCAAAACTTCAAAAACGTCATTCAAATTTTTTTAAAGAGTTCATCGAAGTTTTAAAAAGGTGAATCCAAATCTGTGTGAACTTTTTTATTCAATCACGAATTAGAAACGGGAGTGAAAAAGAAATAATAAAAGGAAAGGAAGACGGAAGGAAGAAAAAGATAAAAATAAAATAAGAAATAAAAGAACAACAAAGGGACGGAAAGAAAATATAAATGCCGCAAATGTTTATTCTGGTGGTAATGCGTTATGCGTTGAACTGCGGTGGGCGGGGGGTCGAATCTCCGAGTTCGCGTTTGTTTTTTTCTCTTTTATTAGGAAAGAAAAAAAAAAGAACGTGAGGGTCATTTTATTTAGTACCAGCTTGGACACTAAACAATCCTCAAAAATTATAATATAGGACAATTGACGGTGCACCCCGTACGGAAGCGATCCGTTTGTATTTAAGTAGGTAAAGATTAAGACTAAAGATCAAAGATTTGGATTCTTTCCTAGTCACAATCTAAGATCAATTATCTTCAATCGGATGCTTCGCGTATTGCCATGGAAGCAATCTATAGAGTATTATCGAATAATAATATATATTATGTTGTCTTATCACTTGTTTGCATTTGAATTGTTGGTTCAGAGTAGTGTAAATTCGTCGTGCTTTCTTCAGACACCCTATGTAAGCCAAGCGAGGAAATTCAATCCCCTAACACCAGGAGCGCTGGCTCCACCAGTCCCTTTGAATCTTGCTAGCAGCAAACAGACTGCAAAACGGACGATCTCATGGGAAGGTCCCAAGGTTAGAAACTCGAATGCACTGGCTTCAGCCTTGTATATGAGGTTTAATTCATTTAGTTCTGCGTTGCGCAAATTCTTCTCGTAACAAGCTCACTGTCGTTTCAGCTCCCAGTGTGAATTGCAGCTCCTGTTTTACTTTCCACGGAAGATCGCTCTCTCCTGTGAATCAAGGTAATGAATCTCCAAAAAGGAGAGTATATTTGTTCTTTTTGCAGTTATGCTGTTTGTCTGAAGGTAATTTACTGTTTTCGAATGCTTCCTCCCTGACTCTAAGCTTGAACGAATATTAGGGGGGGTTTTATCTGCAGATGAACCTTACGAGGGAAAGAACATAGCAAAAAGAGAAGTAAAATACAGCAGGAGGTTCAAGGTAACTTGAATGAAAGAAATATAACGCACTAGATCAAGATGTTTTTTTTTTTTATGTTTTTTTTCTGAGTTTCAAAAATATAACCGTTATTTGTGGTTTCAGGCAAAGAAGTGGCCAGTTTGCAGGACAGCGACACATCTATGAACAGCAAGGATGATGGCTAAGTCATGACACTGCTCTTTGTGGCTGCGTAACATCGTGTTTATAGTGGGAAGACTTGTTTTAATTCCACTTTTAAGCTGAACTCCTTATTGCTGTCTTAGTTCTATCTTAATCTACTTTGGCTGTAGTGTGATTTTTTAAATAACTAGTGCTTGTAATTTCCTTCTCTATGCAACTCAAGTTTGGTTACCCACTAAGCTCCACCTCCATGTATCCGTTTTGCTAATGTTATTATGTCTTTCCACTACATGATGGTGATGGTTAGAACCATAACTCAGAGATACTACGATTATTTGGTTATGGCATAGTAAAAACAAACGTAATGTAAGGGAAGGAAAAACCGAAACTTGTTTGGTGCACACGCTCATATGGAAATATTGGAGACCAGGAAGCATGATCTGGCTAGACCACGCGAGGTTGTCAGCAAGAGTCATCGTGCATCACTTCTTCCGAATTCCAACTTACGAGACAGTTGGCATCGAGTTTCACACCAGTATATTGATGGCAACAGAAGTTTTTTGGTGACCGTCCAAGCTTTAAAGAGAGGGCCGTCCAGAAGGGACTCGCGATCCCCGGATTCTCCTCACACCACACCTTCCCTCCTCGCCGTCCACCTAAGGCGCCCTCAGCAAAAGTCCAGATGGCTCCGAAGTAAGGCTGCGGTTTAGGGCTCCTTCTCCGGCTTGCCTTGGCACTGGTTATGGCGGTGTGATGTCATGGATCAGGGGCGGCGGTTCCTTTGGTTGAGTGTTCCAGTGCCGGTGGCCGTCGGGGTGGGTGGGTTATGCGGGATTCGAAGTGTGCGCCCGGCGATTTCACTCCAGCGGGTGGTGTCCCTTCCTCCAACAATGTGTGGCGTGCCTCTGTCTTATCGGACATCGGTGGTGGTGCTGGGCGGCTGTAAGTTTACAATTGGACGGGAGCGGGGAGGTGGGTCCGGATTGGGTATTTCCCAGGTCCGTCCGCCGGCCGCGACGACGACGACAACCGTGTGGTGCCGTTTTTTCTTCGTGAGAGTCGTTCTGTCCACCACTAACCTTTTCCCACCTCACGGTCTACTCAGGTGAAAACCTAGGGCGGCGACGACGCTCTTTGGCGTCGGTCCTTCTGAAGGCGTTGTTGTGTAGAGCTATGTGGTGGTGGCACAGCTGTGGTGCGTCGCAGTTTGCAGTAGGCGTTGCCCCTCTTTCTTCCCACTGGCAGTGTTTCGAGCGGAAACCCCTAGCATTGGGTCTCCCGATCGGATGATGCCGTGAGACTTGGTGTCGTTTCTCCCTCCTGTGGCATCGTCTTGGAGGCACTGTCACTGGAGAGGCCAACAACTGGAGTGGTGTCTCATCGACCGCATTGAGTATGTATGTGTCTCGGTGTGCGGGGTGTGGACAGTGAGTACTCAGAAGTTGGACCGCGGTTTTATCGATGCAGCAGGCTGGTGGCGTGTTTGGTGTCATGGTGACATCGACGGAAGAGAGACTGGCAAGAT
>CM022297.1:381755081-382157233 GCA_011799875.1 Thinopyrum elongatum
AAGTTCTATAGATGCAAGATGGAGGAGAATAGTTTTGTCAGTGAACACATACTCAGAATGTCTGGATATCATAATCACTTGACTCAGCTGGGAGTTAATCTTCCAGATGATAGTGTTATTGACAGAGTTCTTCAATCACTGCCACCAAGCTACAAAGGCTTCGTGATGAACTATAATATGCAAGGGATGGAAAAGACAATTCCCGAGCTCTTCGCAATGCTCAAAGCTACGGAGGTAGAAATCAAGAAGGAGCATCAAGTGTTGATGGTTAACAAGACCACTTGTTTCAAGAAAAAGGGCAAGGGAAAGAAGGGGAACTTAAAGAAGAATGGCAAGCAAGTTGCCACTCCCGGGAACAAGCCCAAAGCTGGACCCAAGCCTGAAACTGAGTGCTTCTACTGCAAAGGAACTAGTCACTGGAAGCTGAACTACCCCAAGTATTTGGCGGATAAGAAGGATGGCAAAGTGAACAAAGGTATATTTGATATACATGTTATTGATGTGTACCTTACTAATGCTCGTAGTAGCACCTGGGTATTTGATACTGGTTCGGTTGCTCATATTTGTAACTTGAAACAGGAGCTACGGATTGAACGAAGATTGGCTAAGGACGAGGTGACGATGCGTGTCGGGAATGGTTCCAAGGTCGATGTGATCGCCGTTGGCACGCTGCCTCTACATCTACCTTCGGGATTAGTTTTAGACCTGAATAATTGTTATTTGGTGCCAGCGTTGAGCATGAACATTATATCTGGATCTTGTTTAATGCGAGACGGTTATTCATTTAAATTAAAAAATAATGGTTGTTGTATTTGTATGAGTAATATCTTTTATGGTCATGCACCCTTGAAGAGTGGTCTATTTTTGTTGAATCTCGATCGTGGTGATACACATATTCATAATATTGATGCCAAAAGATGCAAAGTTGATAATGATAGTGCAACATATTTGTGGCACTGCCGTTTAGGTCATATTGGTGTAAAGCGCATGAAGAAACTCCATGCAGATGGGCTTTTGGAATCACTTGATTATGAATCATTTGATACTTGCGAACCATGCCTTATGGGCAAGATGACTAAAACTCCGTTCTCTGGAACAATGGAGCGAGCTAATGACTTATTGGAAATAATACATACCGATGTATGCGGTCCAATGAGTGTTGAGGCACGCGGCGGGTATCGTTATTTTTTGACCTTCACAGATGATTTGAGCAGATATGGGTATATCTACTTGATGAAACACAAGTCTGAAACATTTGAAAAGTTCAAAGAATTTCAGAGTGAAGTAGAGAATCATCGTAACAAGAAAATAAAGTTTCTACGATCTGATCGCGGAGGCGAATATTTGAGTTACGAGTTTGGCCTTCATTTAAAACAATGTGGAATATTTTCACAACTCACGCCACCTGGAACACCACAGCGTAATGGTGTGTCCGAACGTAGTAACCGTACTTTATTAGATATGGTGCGATCTATGATGTCTCTTGCCGATTTACCACTATCGTTTTGGGGTTATGCATTAGAGACAGCTGCATTCACGTTAAATAGGGCACTGTCTAAATCCGTTGAGACGACACCGTATGAACTGTGGTTTGGCAAGAAACCTAAGCTGTTGTTTCTTAAAGTTTGGGGTTGCGACACTTATGTCAAAAGGCTTCAGCCTGATAAGCTCGAACCCAAATCAGAGAAGTGCGTCTTCATAGGATACCCAAAGGAAACAATTTGTTACACCTTCTACCACAGATCCGAAGGCAAGATCTTTGTTGCCAAGAATGGAACCTTTCTAGAGAAGGAGTTTCTCTCGAAAGAAGTGAGTGGGAGGAAAGTAGAACTTGATGAGGTAATCGTACCTTCTCTCGAATTGGAAAGTAGTTCATCAGAGAAAACCGTTCCCGTGATGCCTACACCAACTAGAGAGGAAGCTAATAATGATGATCGTGAAACTTCGGATCAAGTTACTACAGAACCTCGTAGGTCAACCAGAACACGATCCGCACCAGAGTGGTACGGGAATCCTGTACTAGAAGTCATGTTACTAGACCAAGGCGAACCTACAAACTATGAAGAAGCTATGATGAGCCCAGATTCCGACAGATGGCTTGAGGCCATGAAATCTGAGATAGGATCCATGTATGAGAACAAAGTGTGGACTTTGGTGGACTTGCCCGATGATCGGCGAGCCATAGAGAATAAATGGATCTTCAAGAAGAAGACTGACGCCGATGGTAATGTTACTATCTACAAAGCTCGACTTGTCACAAAAGGTTTTCGACATGTTCAAGTAGTTGACTACGATGAGACTTTCTCACCCGTAGCGATGCTTAAGTCCATCCGAATCATGTTAGCAATTGCCGCATTTTATGATTATGAAATCTGGCAAATGGATGTCAAAACAGCATTCCTTAATGGATTTCTGAAAGAAGAGTTGTATATGATGCAACCAGAAGGTTTTGTCGATCCTAAAGGTGCTAACAAAGTGTGCAAGCTCCAGCGATCCATCTATGGACGGGTGCAAGCATCTCGGAGTTGGAATATACGCTTTGATGAGGTAATCAAAGCATATGGTTTTATACCGACTTTTGGAGAAGCCTGTATTTACAAGAAAGTGAGTGGGAGCTCTGTAGCATTTCTAATATTATATGTGGATGACATATTGTTGATTGGAAATGATGTAGAATTTCTGGATAGCATAAAAGGATACTTGAATAAGAGTTTTTCAATGAAAGACCTCGGTGAAGCTGCTTATATTTTGGGCATCAAGATCTATAGGGATAGATCAAGACGCTTAATAGGACTTTCACAAAGCACATACCTTGATAAAGTTTTGAAGAAGTTCAAAATAGATCAGTCAAAGAAAGGGTTCTTGCCTGTGTTGCAAGGTGTGAAGTTGAGTAATACTCAATGCCCGACCACTGCAGAAGATAGACAGAAAATGAAAGTCATTCCCTATTCCTCAGCCATAGGTTCTATCATGTATGCTATGCTGTGTACCAGATCTGATGTGTGCCTTGCTATAAGTTTAGCAGGGAGGTGCCAAAGTAATCCAGGATTGTATCACTGAACAGCAGTCAAGAACATTCTGAAGTACCTGAAAAGGGCCAAGGATATGTTTCTCGTTTATGGAGGTGACAAAGAGCTCGTCGTAAATGGTTACGTCGATGCTAGCTTTGACACTGATCCGGATGACTCTAAGTCACAAACCGGATACGTATTTATTTTGAATGGTGGAGCTGTCAGTTGATGCAGTTCCAAGCAGAGCGTCGTGGCGGGATCTACGTGTGAAGCGGAGTACATAGCTGCTTCGGAAGCAGCAAATGAAGGAGTCTGGATGAAGGAGTTCATATCCGATCTAGGTGTAATACCTAGTGCATCGGGTCCAATGAAAATCTTTTGTGACAATACTGGAGCTATTGCCTTGGCGAAGGACTCCGGATTTCACAAAAGAACCAAACACATCAAGAGACGCTTCAACTCCATCCGTGATCAAGTCAAGGAGGGAGACATAGAGATTTGCAAAATACATACGGATCTAAATGTGGCAGACCCGTTGACTAAGCCTCTTCCACGAGCAAAACATGATCAGC
Source organism: Thinopyrum elongatum (assembly GCA_011799875.1). Taxonomy (NCBI): domain Eukaryota; kingdom Viridiplantae; phylum Streptophyta; class Magnoliopsida; order Poales; family Poaceae; genus Thinopyrum; species Thinopyrum elongatum. Next base: position 381,758,665 of record CM022297.1, read on the forward strand.
ACCAAGACTCCATGGGTGTTAGAATCATTACAATGTAATCTAGATTATTGACTCTAGTGCAAGTGGGAGACTGAAGGAAATATGCCCTAGAGGCAATAATAAAGTTGTTATTTTATATTTCCTTATTCATGATAAATGTTTATTATTCATGCTAGAATTGTATTAACCGGAAACTTGATACATGTGTGGATACGTAGACAAAACACGGTGTCCCTAGTAAGTCTCTACTAGACTAGCTCATTAATCAAAGATGGTTAAGTTTCCTAACCATAGACATGTGTTGTCATTTGATGAACGGGACCACATCATTAGGAGAATGATGTGATGGACAAGACCCATACGTTAGCTTAGCATAATGATCATTCAGTTTTATTGCTACTGCTTTCTTCATGTCAAATACATATTCCTTCGACTATGAGATTATGCAACTCCCGGATACCGGAGGAATGCCTTGTTTGCTATCAAACGTCCCAACGTAACTGGGTGATTATAAATATGGTCTACACGTATCTCTGAAGGTGTCTATTGGGTTGGCATAGATCGAGATTAGGATTTGTCACTCCGAGTATTGGAGAGGTATCTCTGGGCCCTCTCGGTAATGCACATCATAAGAAGCCTTACAAGCTAAGTGACTTAGTCACAGGATGATGTATTATGGAACGAGTAAAGAGACTTGCCGGTAACGAGATTGAACTACGTAAAAGATACCAACGATTGAATCTCGGGCAAGTAACATACCGATGGACAAAGGGAATTACGTATGTTGTCATAACGGTTCGACCGATAAAGATCTTCGTAGAATATGTGGGAGCCAATATGAGCATCCAGGTTCTTCTATTGGTTATTGACTAGAGAGGTGTCTCGGTCATGTCTACATAGTTCTCGAACCCGTAGGGTCCGCACGCTTAACGTTCGATGACGATTTTGTATTATATGAGTTATGTGATTTGGTGACCGAATGTTGTTCGGAGTCCCGGATGAGATCACGGACATGACGAGGAATCTCGAAATGGTCGAGAGGTAAATATTGATATATAGGACGATGGTATTCGGACACCGGAAGTGTTTCGGAGGGTACCGGGTACATATCGGGTCACCGGAAGGGGTTCCGGGCACCCCCCGGCAAAGATATGGGCCTAATAGGCGAAGAGGGGAAACGCAGCAGCCAGCAGGGGCTGCTGCGCCCCCCAAATGGGCCACACCAGAGGAGGAAGGAAAGAGGGGAAGAGAGAAGGAAGGGGAGGGATTCGGCCTCCCCCTTCCTTCCCTCCTCCCTCCTCCTTCCTTCCCCCTCCGGTAAATAAGGAAGGGGGGAGGCCGAATTGGACTAGGGCCCCAAGTAGGATTCCTCCTACTTGGGGCACCCCAAGGCTGCTCCCCTCCCCCTCCCACCTATATATACATGGGGAGGGGGCGCCTAGAACACACACCAATAACTGTTAGCCGTGTGCGGCGCCCCCCTCCACAGATTACACCCTCGGTCATATCTTCGTAGTGCTTAGGCGAAGCCCTACGCGGATCACTTCACCATCACCATCACCACGCCATTGTGCTGACGAAACTCATCTGCCTCCTCGACACTTTGCTGGATCAAGAGTTCGAGGGACGTCATCGAGCTGAACGTGTGCAGAACTCGGAGGTGCCGTACGTTCGGTGCTTGATCGGTCGGAACGAGAAGAAGTTCGACTACATCAACCGCGTTGTCAAACGCCTCCGCTTTCGGTCTATGAGGGTACGTAGGCACACTCTCCCCCTCTCATTGATATGCATCTCCTAGATAGATCTTGCGTGAGCGTAGGAATTTTTTTGAAATTGCATGCTACGTTTCCCAACAAAAGCCACCATTCATATTTTTTATACATGTCACTCTTGAGTCATTGCACATCCCGGTACACTGCCGGAGGCATTCATATAGAGTCATCTATTTGTTCTAGTATTGATTTGTAATTCTTGAGTTGTAAGTAAATAAAAGTGTGATGATCATCATTATTAGAGCATTGTCCCATGTGAGGAAAGGATGATGGAGACTATGATTCCCCCCACAAGTCGGGATGAGACTCCGGACGAAAAATAAAATTAAAAAAAAGAAGAAGAAAAAAAGAAAAAAAAGGAGAAAAAAAGAGGCCAAAGAGCCCCAAAAAATGAGAGAAAAGAGAGAAGGGGCAATGCTAATATCCTTTTTCCACACTTGTGCTTCAAAGTAGCACCATGATCTTCATGATAGAGAGTCTCCTATTTTGTCACTTTCATATACTAGTGGGAATTTTTCATTATAGAACTTGGCTTGTATATTACAATGATGGGCTTCCTCAAATTGCCCTAGGTCTTCGTGAGCAAGTGAGTTGGATGCACACCCACTTAGTTTCTTTTGAGCTTTCATACACTTATAGCTCTAGTGCATCCGTTGCATGGCAATCCCTATTGACTCACATTGATATCTATTGATGGGCATCTCCATAGCCCGTTGATACGCCTAGTTGATGTGAGACTATCTCCTTCTTTTTGTCTTCTCCACAACCACCATATTCTATTCCACCTATAGTGCTATATCCATGGCTTACGCTCATGTATTGCTTGAAAGTTGAAAAAGTTTGAGAACATCAAAAGTATGAAGCAATTGCTTCGCTTGTCATCGGGGTTGTGCATGATTTAATACTTTGTGTGATGAAGATGGAGCATAGCCAGACTATATGATTTTGTAGGGATAACTTTCTTTGGCCATGATATTTTGAGAAGACATGATTGCTTTATTAGTATGCTTGAAGTATTATTGTTTTTATGTCAATATTAAACCTTTGTTTTGAATCTTATGGATCTGAATATTCATACCACATTAAAGAAAATTACATGGATAAATATGTTAGGTAACATTCCACATCAAAAATTCTGTTTTTATCATTTACCTACTCGAGGACGAGCAGGAATTAAGCTTGGGGATCCTTGATACGTCTCCAACGTATCTAATTTTTTTTATTGTTCCATGCTATTATATTATCTGTTTTGCATGTTTTATATGCATTAATATGCTATTTTATATTATTTTTGGGACTAACTTAACCAAGAGCCCAGTGCCAGTTTCTGTTTTTTTTCTTGTTTTTGAGTTTCGCAGAAAAGGAATATCAAATGGAGTCCAAACGGAATAAAACTTTATAATGATTTTTCTTGGACCAGAAGATACACATAGGACTTGGAGACCAAGGCAAAGGAGCCCCGAGATGACAACAAGGGTGCAGGGCGCGCCCTAGGGGGGGCGCCCCCTGCCTTGTGGGTCCCTCGGAGCTCCTCTAACCCTATTCTTCGGGCTATAAATTCCCAAATATTCCCAAAACCATCAGAGGCATCCATGAAAATACTTTTCCACCGCTGCAACCTTCTGTACCCATGAGATCCCATCTTGGGGCCTTTTTTGGTGATCTGCCGGAGGGGGATTCGATCACGGAGGGCATCTACATCAACCCTATTGCCCTTCCGATGAAGCGTGAGTAGTTTACCTCAGACCTACGGGTCTATAGCTAGTAGCTAGATGGCTTCTTCTCTCTCTTTGATCTTCAATACCATGTTCTCCTCGATGTTCTTGGAGTTCTATCTGATGTAATATTCTTTTGCGATGTGTTTGTCGAGATCCGATGAATTGTGGATTTATGATCAAATTATCTATCACTACTGGAATCAGCTTCTTTGCCGTCTGCCATGGCGGACGGCAAAGGCATAGATCACGGACGGCAAAATGCTTTGCCGTCCGCTAGCCCTATATGTTTGAAAGCCTGACAGCAAAGGCCTTCTTTGCCGTCCGCTTCTTAGAAACGGACGGCAAAGGATTACGCCACCCGCCATCCGAGCCCAGCAGACGGCAAAGACAGCTGACGGCAGTGCGGTGGCGTGAGAGCCGTTAGGGGGTTAACGGCGCTCTTTGCCGTCCGCTGGCGGACGGTAAAGAGCCCAGCTAGGCAGCACTGGGAAGCTGCCACGTGTCCAGATATGCCGACCGCCAGCAGACGGCAAAGAGGTTTGAATCATTGCCGTCTTCTGGCAGACGGCATAGATGGTCACTTTGCCGTCCGCCAGCAGACGGCAAAATGACCAAATAGGCAGCCAGTGTTCCCAGTTTGCACAGGTGACTGCCACGTGTCCTCTTTGCCGTCCGCTGGCGGACGGCAAAGCTCTTTGCCGTCCGCTAGCGGACGGCAAAGAGGCTATATATCCCCTTTTTTTATTTAAATCCCATTAATTAGACATGGTTTCAAACACAGATATACATGCATACATATCCAACAGCATGTCCAACAACATATTTCATCCAATCCAACAACATATCCATATAGACATACATATCCAAACAAGTTTTCATAAACAACAAGGAAGCACCCCAAGAATAGTACACTCCATGAATCCAAGCTTCCTCATGTAAAGCAAATCTGCAAATTGGGAAAGATGAAAGTTAGAAGAAGAAGAAGAAGACTAGTTAGAAGAAGAAGAAGAAGATTTTTTTCTTCTCTTTCTTTTTCTCCTCTCCTCTTCTTTATCTTCTTCTTCTTCTAACTAAGGTAGGTAAAAATGTCATTTTATTGCTAAGCTAGGTAAAAATGCTAAGTGTAGGTCATTTTAGAGCTAAGGTAGGTAAATAGGTCATTTTGGAGCTTAGTAAGGTTATTATGTCATTTTTGAGGAAAATAAGCTAAGTCTATATCATTTTGGAGCTAACAAAGATTATCATGCCATTTTTTACCTAAGTATGCTAAGTATGTCATAAATGAACTGAATAAGCTAAGTATAGCTTATTTTTTATCTAACTTAGGTAATTATGCCATTTAGGAGGAAAATAAGCTAAGTATCAATTTGTAAAGCAAAACACTAGAGAAAACTTACCCTCATCACAACAAATGTGATGAAGATCGCAACTAAGGTAACAATTGATCCAACAGCATAATGATACCAAGCCTCATTATCAATGGCATATTTTCTAATCTTCTTAAGCTTCAGGCGCATTGCATCCATCTTCAAGCGCATTACATTCATCTTCATCTTGTGATCATCGATGGCATCGGCAACATACAACTCCAATGTCATCTTCTCTTCTTCAATTCTTTTAATTTTTTCTTTCAAATACTCATTTTCTTTTTCAACTAAATTTAACTTCTCGACAAGAGGGTCCGTTTCAAATTCCGGTTCACATACCTCCTAGATTAAAATATCTCTATGTCAACTTGATGGCCATAATTTGCATAAATGCGAAATGCAACAAATAGTTATGAAAGAGAATTTACCACATCTGAATCATAAAGAGGGCGAGGGCCGACCGGGACGGAAATCAAGACCATGGCACTATGTATAAGAAACAATCATACAAAGTAAGAAAATTATAAATACCAACTATATAAATCATACAATCATACAAATAACTATATAAATCAAGTACAACATAAAAATTTGAATACCTAATAATCATTATCGGTAATGATGTGCTCGTCATCATCATTAATAAAAGCATCATCATCATCACTATCGGTAATGACGTGCTCATCATCATCATTAATAAATGCATCATCATGTGGAAGGCCACCTTTACGTAATCGTTCAAGCATTGACAGGTCATCTGCAGCAGTAACTTCTTCTTCTTTCGGATCTTCTTGTTCCAGCTCAGGGGTGAAGTCGGATTCACTATCGTTGTCTACTTCAATGTTCTGGGGTGGAGTAGAGCGGTTCTTGAAACATTTTTTGGAAAGACGTGTTTCTTGGAAGAATTCTCCTTCGTCATATGTGTCTTGGTTAATGTGAGGTTCATAATCCTTTTCATTGGGGGGAGGTGGTCTAACACGTGGCGGCACTTCATAAACGACGTCCCAGCCACTGAGATTTGGATCACTTTGACAGGCCCACGGTAGATAGAAAACTTGGGTTGCCTGTTGAGCCGTAATATAGACATCGGGAACATCCAAATGGGTGCTTTGTTTGATTTCGACTAGCCCTATATGTTCATGAGTCCTTCTAGTCTCCCTCGGCTGGAACCAATAACATCTGAAGACTACGACGTTTGGTGGGTTTTCACCATAGAATTCAAGTTCATAAATTGCTTCAACTCTTCCATAATACTCGATACCTCCTTCGCCGATAGTAGAGACACAACAATTTGTAGACTTTCGGTCGGCCATAGATAGCTCTTTGCCATAGGTACGAAAGCGATACCCGTTGATGTCGTATTTGTCAAATGAACGGACCTTATAGTCAAAACCATTAGCTACTTGTCTCAATTTGGCATCCATAATCTCTAAATTAGCCTACAAGTTTAATACGAAAGGATTGTTGCATTAGTCGCAAATTAACCAAAGAAAAAAAGTGTCTAATGGAAATTACCGTTTTTTTGAACCAAGAGATGAAACCGGGAAATTCGGCTCCTTGTTTTGCCAGAAGCTCATACTCTTCGACGGAATCCTTTTGGATCACCGCTCCATATGAGAATATGGCGATGTATCGACTGCATCAAAAATCCAGGAATTAGAAGTTGTGAAACAATGTACCGAGATCTTACTCGATGTACGGTCGCACTTCTGTTAGGTTGTTGAAGAGATACAGTGCAATGGTCCGCCATTCTTCAACATCCAACCTTACTAGTTTCCAACCACCGGCTGGTGCGAGATTCCCTTTGAATAGGCTGAGGTTGGATTGACCCTTTTGAGGTTCGTCAGCATTGTACCGAGGCTTCGGATTATGCAAATGACGATTTTTGGCTTCGTAGTGTGCGGTCACGAAGTTTGCCGCCTCCTCAGTGATGAATGCCTCCACCATCGATGCTTCTATTCTACGTTTATTTTTACATTTTTCTCGAAGCATCTTCTGCATCCTCTCAGTTGAGTAGCACCAACGATTTTGCACGGGCCACCCCAATCGTGCCTCGATCGGGAGATGCAAAATCAAGTGTTGCATTGGATTAAAGAAGCTTGGCGGAAAGATCTTCTCTAACTTGCAGATCAACTCCGGCGCCAACTGTTCCATTTCTTCTAGGAGGCCAGGCGATAGTTCTTTCGCACAAAGAACACGAAAGAAATAGCTCAGCTCTGCCAGTACTAGCCATTCATCCTCAGGGATGAAGCCACGCAACATCACCGGCATTATCCGCTCAATCCATATGTGCCAATCATGACTTTTTAGACCAAATATTTTCAATTTTTGAAGACTCGCTCCCCTCTTTAGATTTGCTGCATACCCATCGGGGAACATCAACTGCATTTTCACCCACAAAATAATTTCCTTCATAGCTGGCCTTCCAAGATTGAACCATGCCTTTCGCTTCGTCCAGTTGATCCCCTTTCCTTTCGGTTCTTTCATGTTTTGTAATGGTCTATCACATAGCTCCTCTTGATCGACTCTAGCCTTAGGATTATCCTTTGATTTCCCCTCTATGCCGAACAATGTACCAAAAATGGCTTCGGCGATATTCTTTTCATTGTGCATCACGTCGATGTTGTCTGGGCAAAGGAGGTCTTTGAAGTAAGGCAGATCCCAGAAGCATGTCTTGTGAGTCCAGGCGTGTTCCTTATTATACCCCTTGAAATACCCTGGAGGCTCTGGATCTGGCTCGAGAGCATTTAACTGATCTAGGGTCTGTTGGCCTGTCAACGCAGGTGGTGCAGAGTGTTTGACAACTCTACCTTTGATGAAGTTCTTCTTGTCTTTCCTGAACTTATGGCCAGGATGTTGAAACGGTCTATGCAAGTCGAAGCAACTATACTTGCGCCCTGCCGTCAGCCAACGAAACTCAAGAGCTTCCTTGCATGTGGGGCACGGGAACCTTCCATGCAGACACCAACCAATGAATAGCGCATACGCCGGCAAGTCATGCGTCGAGTACATGTACCAGGCACGCATTATGAAGTTCTGTTTGCTAAAGGCGTCGTATGTCTTGAACCCATTATCCCAAGCTTCTTGCAATTCGTCCTTAAGCGGCTGCATGTACACATTCATATTCTTCCCCGGATAGTTGGGCCCTGGAATTATCAATGTCAGGAAAATATTCTTTTGTTGCATAGAATCTGCCCGGGGGGGGGGGGGAGATTGAGTGGAATGACAAACACGGGCCAACAGATGTATGGGGCTGCCATCTGACCAAACACACTGAACCCATATGTGCTGACGGCGACTCGAGGATGCCTTGGATCTGCCTTTTTTCCTTATGTAATGCATCGAAGCGCTTCCACGCTTCACCATCCGATGTGTGCACCATCATCGCATTCCCATCTGCATCTAGTTCGGTTCTTTTGCCCGTTTTGTGCCATGTCATCTGTCTAGCCGTCTCTTCGACCATGAAAAGACGTTGAAGTCTTGGTACGATTGGCATAAACCGAAGAACATTAACGGGTATTTTGGTCTGCGTCTTCTCACCCATACCGTTGTCTACCACAACATACCTGGAAGAATTGCAAATGGGACAATAGTTCAAGTCCTCATACTGAAGCCTAAATAAGACACATCCTTTCTCACAGGCATGTATCTTCTCATAGGGCATCTTAAGAGCACGGAGGATTTTGTCTGACTGGTACAGGTTTGGAGGTAGCACATGGCCTTTGGGTAGAAATCGTCCGAATACTGTCATCATCGCGTCGTAGCATTCTCTGCCCAAGTTGAATTGAGCCTTCAAAGCCATTATTTGTGAGATGGCATCCAGCTGACAAAGCTCAGCGTGCTCGTGGAGAGGACGTTTTGAGGACTCCAACATTTCAGTGAAGGCCTTTGCAGATTCCTCCATCTCCTCGTCCGAGTCCCGAGCATTGTCAAAGTCTTGCACCATGTCTGCGGTCCCGGTACCATGCTCGTCGGTGCGACGACGAACCTCGGCTCTGGCACATTGGGCAGACTCACCATGTAATGTCCAGACCATGTAACCAGGCGCAAAACCAAACTTCTGCAGGTCTTTACTCATTTCAAGCTCGTCCCTCTTTTTATAGTTGTCGCAACGGGCACAAGGGCACCAGCTAAATTCCTGGCCATTTGCAAATGCGGCTCTAACAAACCCCTTGGTTTTTGTTAATCATTCCTCGGTCCAAACTTTCTGACTAGTGTAACCGGTGTACATCCATGCACAATCACTCATATTAACTTCCTACTGGACACACAAGAAATATATACATAATTAAGCAAACCATATCCATCAGTTAATGGAGTTTGTCAGTTTTATTACGTCCATGCAACCTACATGCTAATAGGTAAAGATAGGTCCTAATCCCACCCGAGTATGTGTAGATCGGGTTCGTTTTCCCATGCTCTGCTCCAGATCCGACGCAAAATCTCGGCAGCACCTCCCCGCTGTTCTCCTGATACACGTCTCGGCAATAAGCAGAGAGAATGTGTACCCGGAGAACAACAGGGAGGCACTGACGAAATTCTGCATCAGATCCGGAGCTGAGCATATGGGAAAATGAACCCAATCTACACATACTCGGGCTGTCCATGGATAATGTTGGACAATTCGAAAGAATCACGATTATAAATATGCAAATGCATGCATATTTATAGATGTAACCCTTTCGAACGGGAGACGCATAGTGGTCACGCATACTGATGATTGAAGACACCTATAGCTAGCAAGTTTCATCGGCACGAAGACCGGAATAGAGCAAATGAAGGGGGGAGGAGGATATGTCATTTGTGCTCACCCACGAACGCAGGGGCAGAGCTCGTCGAACACTAGACCCTCGCAGCGACGAAAAAACTGCACATTTAAATCGAAAGATGAGTAACATAGCAATTTTGTTTTTTTCGTCGACCTAACTAAATATTTACAACAGGACGAGTGGGTTAGGGGGTTCCTTGGCGTCGATGGAACCCTAAATAGCAAGTGTCATCGGTGCGAGATACATGTGGCGCTCAGCGTTGAACACTAGATCCACATCCCACAAGTGAAGCCGGCTCCCGGCGTCCCGCAACAATAGTTCTGGTGGCCGATGACAGTCGAGCACCTTGGCGAATTTGTCTGGCAGCCTTTGCGATGAGGATTAAAGCCAAGTTCTGGAATTTTCAAACAACCAAACCGACTTGAGTCAGTTTGGGTGTTTCAAGTTTCAACACTTGCCTTTTAATCGTCATCGCAGAGGCTGCCAGACAAATTCGCAATGGTGTTCGACCGCCATCGACGCCGAGAACTGTTGCTGTGGGACGCCGGACACCGGCGTCACTTGTGGGACGTGGATGTAGTGTTCGACACCGACGGCCACATGTATCTCGCACCGACGATACTTGCTATTTAGGGTTCCATCGACAACGAGGAACCGCCTAACCCGCTCGACCCGGTCTCGTCGGTGATGCACCCCTAATCTTCTTCTTCCTCCTCCTCCTCTTCTTCTTCCTCCTTTTCTTCTTCTTCCTCTTCTTCTTCTTCTTCTTCTTCTTCTTCTTCTTCTTCTTCTTCTTCTTCTTCTTCTTCTTTTTCATCTTTCTTCTTTCTTCTTAACCTAAACTAAACCTAAACAAAACTAAATCTAAACCTAAACAACAGAAACAAAACCTAAACTAAACCAAGCCTAAATTAAACTAAACCTAATTAAACTAAATCTAAAAAATAGAAAAAAATAAAAAAAGGGATGTCTCACCTTCAGGCGCGGCAGGGGGTGCCGGATGGAGGAGGGGGGCCGGGGCGGGGCGCCGGGGTGGCCGAGCGGCGGGGCGGGGCGGCTCGGGGCGGCAGGGCAGCGGGGCGGCAGGGCGCCGGGGCGCCGGGGCGGGGCGCCGAGGCGGGGCGGCCGGGCTGGGGCGGTGGGGCGGAGGGGCGGGGCGGCGCGGCGGGGCGTGGCAGGCGGTCGGGGTGGCCGGGGCGGCGAGGCGGGGCAGCGGAGCGGCGTGGGCGGCTCGTGTGTGATGAGGGAGGGAGAGAGAGGGGGGATAGAGAGAGGGACGTGGGGCTGGCGGCTATTTAGTTTAGGTCACAGCTCTTTGCCGTCTGCTAGCGGACGACAAAGAGCCTAGCTAACGGACGTTAGTTGGCCACTTTCTTTGCCGTCAGCTAGCCGACGGCAAAGATTCTTTGCCGTCTGCTAGCTGACGGCAAAGAAAGTGGCCGTTAGGAGGCCCTCGCTAGTAGACCACCCTCCCTCTTTATCGTCCGCTAGCGGACGGCAAAGCTTCTATGCCGTCCACTAGCGGACGGCAAAGAACTGGCTGACGGCAAACACCGTCTTTGCCGTCTGCTCTTTCTTTGCCGTCAGCTTTCTGTATGCTGATGGCAAAGACCTCCTTTGCCGTCAGCTAGCTGACGGCAAAGAACTGGCTGACGGCAAAGATCCTGATTCCAGTAGTGTATGAATATTATTTGAATCTTCTCTGAAATCTTATATGCATGATTTGATATCTTTGTATTTCTCTTCGAATTATCGGTTTGGTTTGGCCAACTAGATTGGTACTTCTTGCAATGGGAGAGGTGCTTAGTTTTGGGTTCAATCTTGCGGTGTCCTCACCCAGTGACATAGTAGGGGTAGCGAGGCACGTATTGTATTGTTGCCATCAAGGATAAAAAGATGGGGTTTTCATCATATTGCTTGAGTTTATCCCTCTACATCATGTCATCTTACTTAAGGCGTTACTCCGTTCTTTATGAACTTAATACTCTAGATGCATGCTGTCTAGCGGTCGATGTGTGGAGTAATAGTAGTAGATGCAGAATCGTTTCGGTCTACTTGACACGGATGTGATGCTTATATGCATAATCATTGCCTTGGATATCGGCATAACTTTGCGCTTTTCTATCAATTACTCGATAGTAATTTGTTCACCCACCGTATTATTTGCCTTCAAGAGAGAAGCCTCTAGTGAAACATATGGCCCCCAGGTCTATTTTCCATCATATATTTTCAGACCTATAAACCAAAAAACCCAAAAATACCTTTCTGCAATTTATTTACTTTTATTTTGTTTTACGTTTTAGTAATCTTTTATATCTATCTCTATCAGATCTCACCATTGCAATTGACCGTGAAGGGATTGACAACCCTTTATCACGTTGGGTGCAAGTGTCTGATTGTTTGTGCAGGTGCATAGATTGGATACTTGTTTGTACCTCCTACTGGATTGATACCTTGGTTCTCTAACTGGGGGAAATACTTATCTCTACTTTGCTGCATCACCCTTTCCTCTTCAAGGGAAAAACCAACGCAAACTCAAGAAGTAGCAATCACCATCCATAGTAGCCATCCAGTCCCATGTGGAAGTGCTGGGGTAGCAGCACCTGAGTGTCCCACTCATGGGGCTCCTGCTCTGCCGCTGCCTGGGCGTTTGGTAGGCGATAATGTCCGTTGGCATGATCCTGTATCCGTTCCTGGCAATAGAATCAAACAAAACAGGTGCAGGCAATGGGATAATATCACGGGTTTTCTCACTGAAAACCAAGTTGTAACGAATGTTATTAAATGAATCAGCAGTGTCGATAAGCTGGTGATCTACCATCGCTTGGTGATCTAGATAAACTCAGCACAACCGATAGTCATGTTGGCATATCTGAACATTAAAGTGGATCGCTAAGCGAGTGGCATACCATGTATCTTGCCCTTAGTTCTGTTAAGGTCCAAACGGCGTGCAATAATAGCTCCTAGGTTAAGGTGTGATCATCGTGTAGTGCACGGCGTAAAATGGCAAGGCCGGAGCACTCAGTGCACTGGCCTTCTCCCTAGCAATTAAACACTTCCCGTTGAATAAAGCAAAGTAATGCACAGAAGGAAACTGTAAACTAGTAGCGGTGCCTTTCGACATGCCTCTCTCATCACCCACTGTGAAAGTGAGAAGGAAGTCCTCAAACTCTGCCGGTCTAGGCTCTCTTAGTTCCCCATCAGAGGGAATTAAGCATATCTCACAATATTCAGTGAGCGGTATCTGACGGGTTTCAGAATATAAATTAAACCGCACCTCAGGAGGATTGTTCCTATTCAGAAAATAATTTTTTTGCACAAAGTAGTTCATGAGGAGGTGGTGTTGGTCACACTCATCTACGAGGAAGTCGGTCAGCCCGGCATTTGCAACGAATTCGACAAACTCTTGATGGAACCCGGCCTCATTCATGAAGGCATTATGTGGCCATTCGCACGACCGCACCTCCGCCGTTCTCGGAGTGTTGAGGTCATTGTATGATGATTCCCCAATGACTCCATTGGCATTCTTTTTGGAGGAAAACTTCCGGAAGATACTCATCTTTTCCTATGAATAAAATTCTGAAAATTTTGGGCCACAAATTTTTTGTCAACAAAACTTCACAAGATTGATAGCAACTACTCATATGGATGTCTAGAGGCTATATCAAGCATTCAAACTACTTGGAACTCCAAGAATTCAACATGGAAGCACATTTACAGCAGCACCAAGAGTAGCTAATTATTCAAAATATAAACCACTAGAGCAAAAACTAATTGGAGCAATGGAGGGGTCACATACCAAGTAGCAATCCCCCAAAATAGTTTCGGAAACAAAGCTTCGAGTAAAGAGATCAAAATCCGCGGGTTTGAGAGCAAGAACACGAGAGAGAGCAATGGTGATTTTTTCTGGAGGTAGGAGATGACATGGGCTAAAGGGATAAGTGAGGGGGGCCACGTGGGGCCCACCACCCACCAGGGCGCGCCTGGGGTGGCTGGTGTGCCCTGGTGTCTTGTGGACACCAGGGGCACCCCCTGCAGTGTTATTTGCATAAAAAATTCTTAAATAATCAGAAAAAAAATCGTATTAAAATTTTAGGGCATTCTGAGCACTTTTATTTTTGGGTCATTTTTTTATTGCACGGAAAATTCAGAAAACAGACTAAACATGGCATTTTATTTTATTTAGTTAAGAAAAACAGAAAACTAAAAGTAGGGACAAAAGGTTGTGCTTACTGAATTCATCGACCACATGCCTGTCGAAAATAATCCATTAATAAGGTTGATCAATTCTTATTAACAACCACTTTCGATTAGCATGAAGCCGAAGAACTTTCGTAAAACACTAAGTTGCCTAAACGGGGATATGCATATCCCCAACAATAAGTATTTCATATTTCTATTTGGCGGTAGGTAAAGGGAGTTGAAAACTTCCAATAGTAATTGTCAGAGACTTTTCAATAACATTAATACCATTCACTTGAAATAGTTTCTTCAGAAAGTGCACCGTATGCTCATTACCATTGATATGAAAGGAGACTTTGCTTTTATTGCAATCAATAACAGCCCCTGCAGTATTCAAAAAGGGTCTACCAAGGATAATCGACATATTGTTGTCCTCGGGCATCTCAAATATAATAGAGTCTGTTAAGATAGTAACATTTTCAACAACAACGGGCACATCCTCACAAATACCGATAGTTATGGTAGTTGATTTATCAGCCATTTGCAAAGATATTTCAGTAGGTGTGAGTTTATTCAAATCAAGTCTTTTATATAAAGAGAAAGGCATAGGTGGTATTCCCGGATCTCCAAGTTTTTTGGGTACACCATCCTTAAAGGAGTAATTAGCAAGCATGGTGGAGATTCCAGCTTTAGGTATTTTTCTTTTATTAGTTATAATGTCTTTCATGTATTTTGCGTAAGGGGCCATCTTTAAAATATCAGTCAAGCGAGTACGCAAAAAGACTGGCCTAAGCATTTCAGCAAAGCGTTCAATTTTTTCATCATCCTTTTTCTTAGAAGGTTTAGGTGGAAAGGGCATGGGTTTCTAAACCCATGGCTCTCTTTCTTTACCATGTTTTCTAGCCACAAAGTCTCTTTTATCATAACGTTTATTTTTAGGTTGTGGGTTATCAAGATCAACAGCAGGTTCTATTTCAACATCATTATCTGGTTCTTTATCATTGTCTAGTTGAGCATCTTCATGAACATCATCATTATCATTTTCATTATCACTAGGTGAATGTTCATTACCAGATTGAGTTTCAGCATCGGAAATAGAAACATCATTATTATCCTCAGAAGGTTTTTCTATCTCAGGTTCACTAGAGGTATGCAAAGTCCTATCATTTTTCCTTTTCTTTTTCTTTTTAGAAGGACTAAGTGCATCAGTATTAATTCTTTGAGAGTCTTGTTCAATTCTTCTATGGTGTCCCTCAGGATAAAGTGGTTCCTCAGTCATTTTGCCTCCTCTAGTTGCCACTCTAACAGCATAATCATTCATATTACTATTCATTTCATTTAGCAATTCACTCTGAGATTTAGCAACTTGTTCTAACCGGGTTTGAACCATAGAGGCATATTTTCCTACACCTCTAACATCATTAGTGATTCTAAATAACAAGTCACTCGAGCGAGCTATCATATTAGAATTTTGTTTCAACTGTTTCATAACCTTTGCATTGAAGTGATCTTGTTTCATAATGTAGTTGTCAAATTCATATAAGCATTGACTAGGATGTTTATTGTAAGGGATGTCACCTTCATCAAACTTTAATAAAGAATTTACCTCTACCACCTGTGGTGGTGGTGTGTCAAGACCATGAATTTCTTCAATAGGTGGTAAATTCTTAACATCCTTGGCTTTAATAACTTTTTCCTTCATACCTTTCTTTGCCTCTTGCATATCTTCAGGACTGAGAAATAATATACCCCTCTTCTTTGGAGTGGGTTTAGGAGGTGGTTCAGGAAGTGTCCAATCATCATAATTCTTCAATATATCATTCAATAATTCTTCAGCTTGTTCAACACTTCGTTCCCTGAAAACACAACCAGCACAACTATCTAGGAAGTCCCTAGAAGCATCGGTTAGTCCATTATAGAAAATATCGAGTATTTCATTTTTCTTAAGAGGATGATCAGGCAAAGCATTAAGCAATTGGAGAAGCCTCCCCCAAACTTGTGGGAGACTCTCTTCTTCAATTTGCACAAAGGTAAATATTTCCTGTAAGGCAGCTTGTTTCTTATGAGCAGGAAAATATTTTTCAGAGAAGTAGTAAATCATATCCTGGGGACTACGCACACAACCATGAGCAAGAGTGTTGTACCATATCTTAGCATCACCCTTTAACGAGAAAGGAAACAACTTAAAAATATAGTAGTAGCAAATTGTTTCCTCATGAGAAAATAGGGTGGCTATATCATTTAATTTAGTACGATGTGCCACTACAGTTTCAATTTCATAGCCATAGAAAGGATCAGATTCAACCAGAGTAATTAACTCTGGGTCGACAGAGAATTCATAATCCTTATCAGTAATAAAGATAGGTGAGGTAGCAAACTTAGGATCACATCTCATTCTAGCATTCAAAGATTTTTCTTTCAACTTGCATAATAATTTCTTAAGATCATCTCTATCCTTGCAAGCAAGAAATTCTCTAGCTACTTCTCCATACATAACATAACCCTCAGGTATCTTAGGCAATTCAAATCTAGGAGAGTTAGGTCTAATAGGTGTTTCATAGTTTTCAATTTCAAAGACTTCATCAGTTTCAGTAATTTCATCAGTTCCAACATTCTCAATATCTTTAGCTCTAGCAATTTATTCATCAAGAAATTCACCTAGTGGCACATTATCATCAAGAAAGTACCAACATCATCATAAGTATCATTCATAGCAGAAGTAGCATCACTAATAAGTTGCGACATATTAGGATTAACAGCATGTGGTGGTGTTGCAAGTCTATTCAAAACAGAAGGTGAATCAAGTGCATAGCTAGATGGCAGTACCTTACCTCCCCTCGTCTTAGTGGGAAGTATCTTTTATATTCTTCATAGTGATAAATAGATATAAATCCCAAGTGAGTCAAAAAATATAGCTATGCTCCCCAGCAACGGCACCAGAAAAAGGTCTTGATAACCCACAAGTATAGGGGATCGCAACAATTTTCAAGGGTAGAGTATTCAACCCAAATTTATTGATTCGACACAAGGGGAGCCAAAGAATATTTGCAATTATTAGAAGTTGAGTTGTCAATTCAACCACACCTGGAGATTAAATATCTGCAGCAGAGTGATCAGTAGCACAGTAATATGATGGTTTGATAGTAGTAGTAGTAAAGGTAACAGTGGTAACGGTAATAGCAGTAACAGTTTTGTAGCAGTTGTAACAGTAGCAATGGCAATAGTAACTTAGCAATAAAAATATGTGGAAAACTCGTAGGCATTGGATCGGTGATTACGTTGGATGATATTCATCATATAACAGTCATAACCTAGGGCGACACAGAACTAGCTCCAGTTCATAAATATAATGTAGGCATGTATTCCGTAAATAGTCAAACGTGCTTATGGAAAAGAACTTGCATGACATCTTTTGTCCTACCCTCCCGTGGCAGCGGGGTCCATAAGGAAACTAAGGGATATTAAGGCCTCCTTTTAATAGAGAACCGGAACAAAGCATTAACACATAGTGAATACATGAACTCCTCTAACTACGATCATCACTAGAAAGTATCCCAATTACTGTCACCCTGGGGTTTACGGATCATAACATGTAGCAGGTACATATGACTTGCAAGATCGGATCTAGAACATAGATATAATGGTGAAAACATAAACGGTTCAGATCTGTAATCATGGCACTCGGGCCCTAGTGATAAGCATTAAGCATAGCAAAGTCATAGCAACATCAATCTCAGAACATAGTGGATACTAGGGATCAAGCCCTAACAAATTTAACTCGATTACATAATGAATCTCATCCAACCCCTCACTGACCAGCGAGCCTATGAAGGAATTACTCACTCCCGATGGGGAGCTTCATGGAATCGGTGACGAAGGAGGGTTGGTGATGACAAAGACCGAAGATTCCGCTCTCCGGTGCCCTGAACGGGCTCCAGATCTGGCCTCCCGATGAAGAAAAGGAGGCGGCGGTGGCTCCATATCGTAAAACGTGATGAAACTTCCTCTCCTATTATTTTCTGGAAAAATAGGATTTTATAGCGTCGGAATTAGGGTCAGCGGGGCCTCGAGGGCCCCACCACCCACCAGGGCGCGCCAGAGAGGGGTGGCGCACCCTGGTGTCTTGTGGGCAGCTAGGGGGCCCCCCTCTAGTCGGTCTTGGTTCCAAAAATTGTTATATATTCCAAAATAATTCTCCAAAAAGTTTCGTCCAATTCCGAGAACCTTTATTTATGCACAAAAACAACACCATGGTAGTTCTGCTAAAAACAGCGCCAGTCCAGGTTAGTTCCATTCAAATCACGCAAATTAGAGTCCAAAACAAGAGCAAAAGCATTAGGAAAAGTAGATACAATGGAGACCTATGATGATCTTTTGGAAAGAATTAAACGCAACTCTGAAGATTGGTAAATCCACAAAGGTAATGAGTCAAGTATAAATCTTGAGTTTGATTGTGTTAAATTTTTTATGGAAACCGATGTTTTTCATAAGTTTAGTGCAAAATATGGACTTGATTCTGAGATAGTAGCTACTTTCTGTGAATCATTTGCTGCTCATGTTGATCTCCCTAAGGAGAAGTGGTTTAAATTTCATCCACCTATTGAACAAATTAGTGAGGAACCTCTTATAGCTAAAATTGAAACAAAGGTTTATAATGTTGATCCTGTTGTGCCCACTGTTTACATTGAGAAACCTCT
The DNA here is from genome assembly GCA_011799875.1 of Thinopyrum elongatum. Taxonomy (NCBI): domain Eukaryota; kingdom Viridiplantae; phylum Streptophyta; class Magnoliopsida; order Poales; family Poaceae; genus Thinopyrum; species Thinopyrum elongatum. The sequence goes on from CM022297.1 coordinate 381,777,149, forward strand.
TTTCCCTGTTAGGATTAAGGAACATGCTAAAGCTACAACTGTGGTTACAAAAAGTAATATTAGAACACCTAAACCTTCTGAAAAAATTAAAGTGGAACCTAATATTGCAATGACTAAGGATCTATTAGCTGATAATATTGATGGGCATGTTATTTACTTTTGTTCTGAGGCTGCTAGAATTGCTAAACCTGCCAGAAATGAACAAGATGTGTCAGATAAGAATAAGCCTATGGTTGGCATGCCCGTTATTTCTGTTAAAATTGAAAATCATTGTTATCATGGTTTCTGTTATATGGATGCTAGTGTAAGTGCTATTCCATTTTCTCAGTATCTAGAACTCATGAATGATATTGCACCTGCCGAGATAGAAGATATTGATGTTACTATTAAGCTTGCAAATAGAGATACTGTTTCACCACTTGGGATTGTTAGAGATGTGGAAGTCTTGTGTGGTAAGGTCAAGTACCCTACTGATTTCTTAGTACTTGGATCATTACAAGATAATGTCCCATTATATTCGGTTGACCTTTCTTGAATACTGTTAATGCTGAAATTGATTGTGTTAAAGAAAAGGTTAGAGTTAAGTTTGGTGATGTATCTCAGGAATTCAATTTCTCCAAGTTTAGTAAATTACCACGTGACAAGGAATTGCCTAGTTGATACGTCTCCAACGTATCTATAATTTTTTATTGTTCCATGCTGTTATATTATCATTCTTGGATGTTTTACAACCATTTTATAGCAACTTTATATCATTTTTTGGGACTAACCTATTGACATAGTGCCTAGTGTCAGTTGTTGTTTTTTGCTTGTTTTTTACTTCGCAGAATATCAGTACCAAACGGAGTCCAAACGTAGCGAAACTTTTTGGAGATTTTTTCTGGACCAGGAGACACCCAGTGGGCCAAAGAAGTACCAGAGGGGAGGCCCGAGTTGAGCACAAGACACCTGGGCGCGCCAGGAGGCCTAGGCGCGCCTAGGTGGGTTGTGCCCATCTCGGTGACCTACCACACCGCCTCTTCGCCCTATAAATTCCCAAATATTCCAGAAATCCTAGGGGAGTCGACGAAACACAATTCAGTTCTAGAACCACGAGATCCAATGTAGACACCATCACGGAGGGGTTCATCATCCTCATTGGCGCCTCTCCGATGATGCGTGAGTAGTTCATCATAGACCTACGGGTCCGTAGGCAGTAGCTAGATGGCTTCTTCTCTCTTTTTGTTTCTCAATACAATGGTCTCTTGGAGATCTATTTGATGTAAATCTTTTTGCGGTGTGTTTGTTGGGATCCGATGAAGTTTGAGTTTATGATCAGATCTATATCCATGAAAGTTATTTGAGTTTTCTTTGATCTCTTATATGCATGATTACTTATAGCCTCGTATTTCTTCTTCGAATCTTTTGGTTTAGTTAGGCCAACTAGATCGATTTTTGTTGCCATGGTAAGAGGTGCTTTGTGATGGGTTCGATCTTGCGATGTTCTTTCCCAGTGACAGAAGGGGCAGCAAGACACGCATGTATCATTGCTATTAAGGATAACAAGATGGGGGCTATTCCTACATGAATAGATCTCGTCTGCATCATGTTGTCGTTCTTATTGCATTACTCTGTTTCTCCATGAACTTAATACACTAGATGCATGCTGGATAGTGGTCGATGTGTGGAGTAATAGTAGTAGATGTAGGCAGGAGTCGGTCTACTAATCTTGGACGTGATGCCTACATAGTGATCATTGCTTGGATATCGTCATAATTATTCGATCTTCTATCAATTGCCCAACAGTAATTTGTTTACCCACCGTATGCTATTTTCTCGAGAGAAGCCACTAGTGAAATCTACGGCCCCCAGGTCTATTCTTTATCATATTTGCTTTGAGATCTATTTTTATTCACTTTTATTTTTAGATCTATTATTTCAAAAACCCAAAAATACCTTACTGCACTTTTTTATTACTTATTTTATTTCATGTTTTATCGAGAGCTATTTATCCAATCTACCACAAATTTATCTGTCTTTTTACCGTGGAGGGATTGACAACCCCTCTTACGCGTCGGGTTGCAAGTATTTGTTCTTTGTGTGCAGGTACCGTTTACATAGTGTTGGTTGGTTCTCCTACTGGATTGATACCTTGGTTTCACAACTGAGGGAAATACCTACCATAGCTGTACTGCATCGTCCCTTCCTCTTTGGGGAAATACCGACACAGTTTCAAGTGACATCAAAAGGAATTTCTGGCGCCGTTGCCGGGGAGGATCAAGTCAAGATAGTCTCCCGTCAACTTGCCAATTTTTGGCGCCGTTGCCTGGGAGACATCATCAACATCTATCAGGTTCCTAATCACAAATCTCATCTCCTTGCAATTTACATTATTTGCTATTTGCCTCTCATTGTCATCTCCCCCACTTAATAAAAATTTGCCTTTTATTTGCCTTCTTTTTCGTTCACCTTTTTCTCGTTAGATATCTTGTTTGCTATCTTTGCTTGTGTTGCGATGTGCCTTCTATTTGCTTGCATCTTCGCTTGCTAAAAATCTATTGATATGGATCCTCATCCACTTGCTAATCTTTTTAAAATATCCAATTATGACGAACCAATTGCTAGTGAATTAAGTTCACTATATTATCTTTATGAAGTTTGCTAGAAATTCGTGAATCTGAAAATTATGATGAAGTGTTAAAAGAAGAAATTTATAGAGTGATTCATGATAGCTCTTTCAATGAAAAGCATGATTGCAATGATGTTATTATAAATTCTATTAATGTCAATTGTGTTAATGATATGCAAAACCCCAAGCTTGGGGATGCTAATTTTGATATGTCCACTACTTATTGTAATGATCATGATTGGGGTGATTCTTCTTATGATCTTGAAAATTTATTTAGGCCTCAAGATGAATATGATATTGATAATAGTGTTTGCAATAATATTGAAAGTGGGTTTGGAAGAGTGTCAACTCTAGGTAATAATGATCCCACTACTTTGGAGAATGATCAATCTTCTGATTTTTTTATAAAAGTGGGCTTGAAGAGGTCATGACTTTATTTGATGATAATCCCACTATTTTGGAAGAGTGTCAACTTTGCATGCAAATCGATCATGAAGAGAATATTTTATGTGATAGTTATATTGTTAAATTTGATTATGATCCTACACGTAATTATTATGAGAGAGGAAAATATGGTTGTAGAAATCTTCATGTTACTAAACTACCTCTCGTTATGTAGAGATTGCTATTGTTCCTCTCTTCTTCCTTGCATATGCTAGTTTTTGCTTGCCTCGATAATTTGTTTTCTTATAAAATGCCTATGCATAGAAAGTATGTTATACTTAAATGTGTTGGTCACATGTTTTATGATGCTCTCTTTGTACTTCAATTCTTGTCTTTTATGTGAGCATCACTAATATCCCAAGCCTATCTTAATGGCTATAAAAGAAAGAGCTTGTTGGGAGGCAACCCAATGAATAAACTTTATTTTCGCCTTTTTCTTTCTGTTCTTGAGTGTTTGCACAATTATGCTACTGATATGATTGTGTTTTTTATGTTTTAATTAGTGTTTGTGCCAAGTAAAGCCTTTGGGATCATGTTGGGTGATAGTTGATTTGATCTTGTTGGAAAACAGAAACTTTTGCGTTCAGTAGCAGAATTTTGAAAATTTACTAAAACGACTTAAAACTCTGAATTTTTTCACAAGATTGATATACAAATTTCCTACGTTGTCCAATATTTTTAGAATTTTTGGAGATATAGAAGTATGAGATCAATTCGCGTCTTTACAGATTGTTCTGTTTTTGACAGAATCTGTTTTCGTTGCATTGTGTGCTTATTTTGATGAATCTATGGATTGTATCAGGGGGTTTAAGCCATGGTAAAGTTAGGATACAGTAGTTATAATGCAATAAAAAATATAAATGGGTCTGCAACAGTACTTAAAGTAAAGATTAGTTTTTCTATACTAACGGATCTCACGAAGGTTTTGTTAAGTTTTGTGTGATTGTAGTTTTCAAGTTTTGGGTGAGATCACGATGGATGAAGGAATAAGGAGTGAAAAGAGCCTAAGCTTGGGGTTGCCCCATGGCACCCCAAGATAATATTCAAGGATAACCAAGCAACTAAGCTTGGGGATGCCCCGGAAGGCATCCTGTTAGTGGAGGCGCGCGGCGGTGCTCTGGTGCGTTCACGTTGATGCAGCGGCCGTTGTCGAAGTGGTGGTGAAAGTTGATCGCGGCGGCGGAGCTCGGGCACTGAGGCGACGCGAGGAAGATGATGTAGACGAAGAGGTTGAGGGGGGAAAGTGAAAAGGACCCCTGGCCCTATTTATAAAGGTGAATGGATAAATGATGATGTCATGGCGGGTTATCATGATCTCGGAAGGTGACGTCACGACGAGTTACAAAGTTTTGCGAAGGTAATGAAGAAGGAATTTTCCTAAGTGTTGAAGATTGACATGAACAAAGTTCAAATCAACCTGGGGCCTAATGTTAGGGATATAACTATTGAGTATAAACCGCCCATGAGGGGCCGAGTTATGCTCATAGTGATTTACCTGTATTGAAGCCCATGAAGACATAGAAGATGGCGACTTACGAAGGAGACTTAATAAGAAGGCCCAAAAGCCCAAAGGCGAGTTAGGGCCCATCGATGTAAACCGCCGTAAGTAGATGACTTGTATTGTAAGATAGGAAAGAGTGGAGACCGAGTCGGACACGTTTATGAGCCGGCCGGGATTCTATGAACCGCCGGGCGTCAACCTGTGTATATAAAGGGATGACCCGGCGGCGGTTTAGGGACAAGGGAAAACAACAGATCGAGAGCCCGGTTAAGCGTATTCGCTCCCTGGTAATCAAAACCCTAGCAATACAACACAAAGCAGGAGTAGGCTTTTACCTCATTGAGAGGGGCCGAACCTGGGTAACTCTCTGTGTCCTTTGTCCCGTTTAACCCCTTCAAGTTAACCTAGTTGCGATGGCTCCACGACTAAGTCCTTCCGCTAGGACATCTGCCGTGTCAAGTCCACGACAGTTGGCGCCCACCGTGGGGCCAGCGCACGGTGGTTTCGAATTCTTGAAGGGCAACTTCGAAGGGATCAAGGGATACGCTGTGGGCCGGATGACCAAGAGTCGTCGCGGCAAGCTCTACATCGACGACGAAGGCTGGGGCCCCGAGGCCGGTTCAATTGTGTACGGATACCGGGTCCCCTTCGGTGGAATTCACGTCTTCATTGGCTAGATCGGCGACCCGGGCCCTGAGCCGGACACCTGCAACGACATCATCGAGACGGCTTAGCGTGCAAAACCCGCCCGAGTTCAGCCCGCCATGAGTCGTGCCTTCGTGGGATTCATCAATGGTGCGGGATCTGAGGATAAATCAGTATTTGATGGTGAGACAGTTGTCTATTCTGATGGCGAGTCATCCACCGGTGAGACCGAGTCATTATACCAACTGCAAGACGGTCGGCTTGGGGGCTGTTCCGATGGCGATAGTATTCCGGACCCCTACGAGCCGCCGAACCGGGTTGCAATCTTCATGGCTGGTACGCAGCCAGTGCAGCACTTTTCAACTGCAGCGGCATTGATTTCCGGGTCAGCAGCGGCGACGGCAGCCGGGGCAGGAGGCCCCGCGCGCCCGCCGGCTCAGGTCTTGTCCGGGTTACTAGACGCCTTGGCAACACTGCTGACACGGAGGTTAACCCGGGTAATCAAGATCAGCATAACGTGGAAGTCATGAAATTGCGTGATCAGATAGCTCAAGCTAAGGAAGACCTGGCAGCTGAAGATGCCAGGATGGCTGCGGAGCGGGTTACGTTGGATGCACAGGCACAGCGGATTCAGTCGGAGTCTTACCGGCTCATGCTAGATCAGAATGCTTCAAACGAAGTCATGAGGAGGAGGCATCAGTCTCGCCTGCCACTGGTTTACGAGGCGAGGAACCTCTTTAACACGCCAGGAGCAGGAACCAGTAACCCGCCAGTGGCGGACCGGGTTGAAACGCCTGGGACGGGAGCGCCGGTTCAGCCGCACACCACGGATCCGCCTCGTCAGAACAATATCCCGCCGCAACACATGCCAACACCACCGGGTCATTACTCTAACCCTTTGGATAACATGATCGCTGCGCGCGTCACGATTGGCGGCTATCCCGGTTGAAGGCGAGTCTCCAACGGCGGTTGAGATGCGGAGGGCTAGAGAGCTCCTTCAGACGGCATTGGTTCAGCAGCAGGCTTATTCTTACAGTCGAAGCCGGATTCATTCCACCCCTCGCCCAAGCCGGAGTTACAGTAGGCATATTGATGAACCAGCTGTGTCAAGCAGTGGGCGGAACCATAACCAGCCTCGTGGGCATAACCTGGCGGGCAGTGGTGCTGATGCTCAGAACGTGGTGGATCAAGGTAGAGCGCATCGAGAGGCCGAGCTGGCGGCGCAATATGCGGCCCGTCAACCTTCTCCGATTCGTCCGACAACTTCGGTGGAGCCAGGTGTAGCCTTTAGGAATTTTGGTGTACCATGTTTAGTGCCGGCCATACGTAATGAGCGTCTGCCCAAGGATTTTAAGGGTCCTCGCAAGGTGCCTAACTATACAGCCGATTTACCTCCTGAAGCATGGATCGAGAGTTATGAGATGGCCATGGAGTTGCTAGATGTTAGCGATGCGGCATGTGCTAAATATTTTCCCCTGATGTTGGATGGAACGGCTCGCACTTGGTTGAAGGGGCTCCCTGCCAACTCCATTGGGTCATGGGCCGAGTTAAAGACCCGGTTTATCCAGAATTTCAAAGATACGTGCAAGCAGCCAATGTCAATTGTGGATCTGGATGCATGTGTCCAAGAAGAGGGTGAGTCCACAACCCATTGGGTGCGCCGAGTTTCGACCATCTTACATTCATCGGATCGCATCAATGTCGGTTCAGCGGTCATAATGTTGGAGAAGAATTGCCGGTTTACGCCTCTTAAGCAGAAGTTGGGTCGGCTCAAGCGCCACTGCAATGACATGGGAGAGCTGATGGCGGCTCTGGTTAAGTACGCTGACTCTAATGGTACCAAGGACCCCGAGTCTGATGATGACAAGCCGGGAAAGGGAAAGAAGGGCAGCAGCACCAGAGGACAGCAGCATAATCCGGCGAATCAGGGAGGCAATGGTAAGCGCAAAGCTGATAATAGTTTGGACTTTGTGGCTAACACCAACACACAGAATAATGGCCAGCGTCGTAAAGGTAAACGGCCCCCACGGGCCGGAGGGTCAGGCTTTAATCTTGAGCAGATGCTAAATCAGCCCTGCCCAAGGCATGGGACGCGAGAAAGACCATCTGGCCACCTTTGGAAGGATTGCTACATCATGAAAGAGTATAAAAATTCCAATCTTTTTCAAGACAATCATGGACCGGGTGGTGGTTCAGGGTCTGGTTCTCATGGGCCGGGTTACGGCGGTGGCGGTTCTAGTTCTGGATTCCAAGGTAATCAGGGTAATCAAGGCAATCAGGGTGGCTACCATCAATAGTCAGGTCAGGGGAATCAGCAGCAGCAATCTGGGTATCAGAGTAACCCAAAGCAGTTTAATAGTGGGCAGTACCACGTCTTCACCACAAATTCATGCAAACGGGATCAGAAGCTTCATAAAAGGGCAGTGAACGCCGTTGAACCAACGGTTCCCCGCTACTTGCGCTGGTCTGAGCAGCCCATCGTGTGGAGTCGGGAAGATCACCTGCCCCGGGTTGATAATCCGGGTCACCTAGCATTGGTGGTTGCACCCCAGGTTGGAGGGTATAAGTTTACCAAGGTACTCATGGATGGAGGGAGCAGCATCAATATCCTCTATTACGAAACTTTCCGTCACATGGGGTTGACAGATAAAAATCTTAAACCGTCGAATACAGTTTTTCATGGTGTGGTGCCTGGTAAGTCGGCGTACCCTGTTGGTAAGATAGCTCTGGAAGTTGCCTTTGGAGATGATCATGATTCTAGGTCGGAGACATTGACCTTTGAAGTAGTCAAGATTCATAGCCCGTATCACGCTCTGTTTGGTCGGCCGGCTTATGCCAAGTTCATGGCACGGCCCTGTTATGTTTATCTGCAGCTCAAGATGCCGGGTTACAAGGGGACCATCACAGTACATGGGAGCCGGAAGATAGCCTTGGAATGTGAAGAAGGTGATGCGGCTTATGCTGAGTCGGTTTGTGCAACGGAGGAGTTAAAATTTTACAAGGACAATGTTGATCCGGCGGATATGACGTCTTTGAAAAAGCCAACTACAGAGCATGATCCGGTTTTGAAGTTTAAATCGGCAGATGACACTAAGATGGTTGATTTTTGTTCCTGGCGATTCATCCAAGCAGTTCAGCATCAGTGCTAATATGGATCCGAAATAGGAAAGCGCGCTCATCGAGTTCATCCGTGAGAACCGGGACATCTTTGCATGGAAACCTTCTGACATGCCAGGTGTACCGAGGGAACTCGCTGAGCACACTCTCAATATTGATCCCAAGTTTAAACCGGTCAAGCAGTTTCTTCGTCGTTTCAATGAAGAAAGGCGTAAGGCCATTGGTGAGGAGGTAGCCCGGCTCTTGGCGGCTGGGTTTATTGTTGAAGTTTTTCATCCTGAGTGGTTGGCTAACCTGGTGCTGGTACTTAAGAAGAACGGCACTTGGCGCATGTGTGTGGACTACACGGATTTAAACAAGGCTTGTCCGGCTGATCCTTTTGCTCTCCCTCGGATTGATCAGATTATTGATGCTACGGCGGGTTGTGAGCGTTTGAGTTTTTTAGATGCTTATTCTGGTTATCATCAGATCAAGATGGCAGTTAAGGACCAGGAGAAGACAACTTTCATAACTCCCTTTGGAGCCTTCTGCTAAGTGTCTATGCCTTTTGGGCTCAAGAGTGCCCAGGCGACTTACCAGCGATGTGTGCAGAATTGTCTTCATAATCAGATTGGACGCAATGTTCATGCTTATGTGGATGATATTGTGGTGAAATCCAGAAAGAAGGAGACGTTGATAGACAACTTGAAGGAAACCTTTGATAATATCCGAGTTTATAAGAAGGTGCTTAATCCGGCCAAGTGTGTTTTTGGTGTGCCGGCGGGCAAGCTTTTGGGCTTTCTGGTGTCTAACAGGGGCATTGAAGCTAATCCGGAGAAGATCAAAGCCATTACTTCTCTGGCTAAACCGGCGTGTATCAATGATGTTCAACGTCTGGCGGGTCGTATTGTGGCGCTAAGCCAGTTCATAAGCCGCCTCGGTGAGAAGGCCATCCCTTTGTATCAGATGATGAAAAAGACAGATGATTTCGTCTGGAGTGACGCTGCTAATGAGGCATTTGAGGCGCTTAAGAAGCAGCTGGCTGAGCCGCCGATCCTAGCTGCGCCCGTTGATAAGGAGCCGCTGTTGTTATATGTGGCTGCTAATAGCCGGGCTGTCAGTGCGGCTATTGTGGTTGAAAGGAAAGAGGCAGGCAAGGAATATCCGGTTCAACGGCCGGTTTATTATATCAGCGAAGTGCTCATTGAGTCCAAGCAGAGATACCCACATTGGCAGAAGCTTGTATATGGGGTTTTTATGGCAAGCCGGAAGCTTAAGCAATATTTCCAGGGTCACCCCATTACTGTGGTTAGCTCTGCTCCTTTAGGAGATATCATCCAAAACAGGGAGGCAACAGGCCGGGTTGCCAAATGGGCCATTGAACTTGGGCCTCATGGTTTGAAGTATATGCCTCGCACAGCCATCAAATCTCAAGCACTGGTGGATTTCATTAATGACTGGACAGAGCTGCAGATGCCTGAGGAAAAACCAGATAACACGTATTGGACTATTCACTTTGATGGGTCCAGGCAATTGGAGGGCTCGGGGGCTAGAGTTGTGCTAGCTTCCCCTCGAGGTGATAAATTTTGTTATGTTCTCCGTTTGATGTTCCCTTGCACTAACAATGCAGCTGAATATGAGGCCTTGCTCCACGGTCTTCGAATGGCTAAGGAGATGAACTTAAGCCGGGTAAGGTGCTTTGGTGACTCAGATTTGGTGGCTCAACAAGTCTCTGGTACTTGGGATTCTAAGGATCCCCTCATGGCGGCTTATCGATGAGAGGTGGATATTATTGCTGGTCACTTCAAGGGTTATCAAGTTGAGCATGTTGATCGGAGGAAAAATGAAGCGGCAGATGCATTAAGCCGGTTGGGTTCTCAACGTAAACCGGTGCCACCTAATGTCTTTCTTGACGTTTTGCATAACCCGTCGGTCAAGTTACCTACAGAGGAGGATTTGGCTATTCCTGACCCGGAAGCTCAGTTGGTGGCGGCTCTTCATGTTATTCCTGATTGGACATTTCCATATTTGGCATACTTGACCCGGGGCAAGTTACCTGACGATGAAACCTTGGCCAGGCAAATAACCCGGCGGTCCAAGTCAATGACAATTGTCAATGGAGAGCTGCACCATTGCAGTGTTACCGGAGCGTTTCAGCGTTGTGTTTCTCTAGAAGAAGGCTGTGAGATTTTGCGTGAGATCCATTAAGGAGATTGTGGTCATCACGCCGGCTCTAAATCTCTTGTAGCCAAGGCTTTTCATCACGGTTTTTATTGGTTGACGGCTCATGCTGATGCTGAGGACTTGGTTAAAAAATGTGGCGGTTGTCAGAAGTTTTCACGTCGAGCTCATGTTCCGGCTCAGGAGTTGAGAATGATTCCAATCACATGGCCGTTTGCAGTTTGGGGGCTTGATATGGTTGGACCTTTTAAGAGGTCCAAGGATAAGAAGACCCACCTCTTGGTGGCGGTTGATAAATTCACTAAGTGGGTAGAGACAGAGCCAGTCAGTAAGTGTGATGTAGCAACGGCGGTTCAATTCATGAAGAAGGTGATCTTCCGTTTTGGCTTTCCACACAGCATTGTAACAGACAATGGTACTAATCTCTCCAAGGGTGCTATGAAAGAATTTTGTCAACGTGAGCATATCCGGCTTGATGTATCGTCGGTGGCTCACCCCCAATCTAATGGTCAAGCTGAGAGAGCCAATCAAGAGATCCTGAGAGGCATCAAGCCCCGACTTATGGTTCCCTTACAGAGGACGCCGGGTTGTTGGGTAGAGGAGTTACCCTCGGTGCTATGGAGCATCAACACAACGCCTAACAGATCTACGGGTTACACGCCTTTTTTCATGGTTTATGGAGCAGAGGCGGTTCTCCCCAGTGACATCCGTCACGACTCACCCCGTGTGGCGGCTTACGTTGAAGCTGATAATGAAAAGGCACGTCAGGATGCACTTGACCTGTTAGATGAGGCGCGTGATCTCGCAGCGGCTCGTTCGGCGATTTACCAGCAAGATCTACGTCGTTATCACAGCCGCCGGGTCAAGACCAGAACCTTTCAAGAAGGCGACTTAGTGCTCTGGCTTATCCAGGATCAGACTGATATGCATAAGTTATCCCCACCATGGGAAGGACCCTTTGTGGTCAGCAAGAATCTGAACAACGGGTCATACTACCTTATTGATGTTCGAGACCACAAGGACTCACGCACGTCGGAGGAAGAGACCCGCCGGCCGTGGAATATTGCTCATCTTCGGTCGTACTACACCTGAGCCATTGGCTCTTCTGATGTACATATTTTTTACAATGTATATATGGTGATAAATATAATAAACCGGCACCCCTGCTAAAGCAGGGCCTCTGTTGTTTTTTCTTAATTAGTCTTTGGTTACTTGGGGGCTTCCGGCTTATGAGCGAAGTTATGATTACCCCTTGAACTGGCTTATAAGGCAATTAAAAAAAAACAACTTGGGGGCTTGCTACCCAGGTTAAAAGTACCAAAGAGAGTCTGTTGCAACATCACAACTCAAACATAGGTGCCCCTTGAGCACAGCTCAAAAATATTACTTGGGGGCTCCTTGATTCTAAAGAACAAAGAGTTTGTCTAACCCTTGTAATAGGCTTAAAAGCCAGGCTTGGAAGCCAGGTTTATTCACCTAAAACCCCGGGTTATCCTGCCTTTTTAAGTAAGCCACTCCGCCCAGGTATTCCTGGAATGACCCGCCGAACGTTTGACAAGTCAATCTTATGCAGACCCTGAACTTGTCAAAGTTAAAATGACGATTGGTTATGTGAGGTCCATCTTATAAGGTTTGTAAAATGGTTTAACTCAGTGGCCTGTGCAGCCAGTGAAAGCACTCGATTTTCGGCCTGGCAGCCCATGAAAAGCCTCGTTTTTCGTTTGTCTTTCATTTTTGACAAATTTTTTGAGGTTTATCGAATGAGGCTTATAAAGTTTTATTATCATAATTCACCGGTGTTTATTAACCCAGCTTGGCTTTCGACTATAAGTCATCAGTACATGATAAGTTAATATCCGGTGTTTATTAACCCGACCTGGCTTTCGACTATAAGTCGCCAGTATGAGATAAGATAATTATCCGGTGTTTATTAACCCGGTCTGGCTTTGGACGTCAAGTCGCCAGTATATATTGGAATTGCGCCATTGGAATCATGCGCTTATAAATCATTGGATTATATTATTCAAATCTTTAATAGCCAACATGGCTGGATTTTTATTATGGTTATCAATAACCAATATTATGATTGAGGTTTTCAAAGTTGCTTTAGCGCAATGGATATTATTCTACAATGGAAGGAATAGTCCCGAGTCGCTGCAGGCTTACGACACGGCACTTGGGGGCTACATTATTCAAGTTGAGATTACGTCAAATATGCAAGTCCCATGTCACTGCCAGCATGCACCATGGTACTTGGGGGCTACACGTTGCTGTTCAAGTCTACATGATCATATCCATAAAGTCCCTGCTCCTTATTGCATAATGACCCGGCCCTTTGGGGCTACACTGGTTTTGTTCATAAGTCAAGCAATCTATGATAATTACCAGTGCTCAAAGTTTGGGTTCTCCCCTTACTACACCGGTTTGGTAAACCAACAGTGTGATCAAATATCACAGCGGTAAACCGCCAGGACACTTTTAATCCTTTGCATGCAGGAGCAGATTCTACATTGTTGATATTATAAGCACAAGTGGCATATCTTAACATGGTGGATTAGCAGTGTCATGCAAAGTAAATATGCACGATGGCATAGCAGAACAAGAGTTTAAGCTAGCCTATTACAAGGCGTTTGGTGCCCAAACGAATAATTGTTTTAACAAGTCTTAAAGGAAGCAGCTGCTAAACCGGCCCCCGGTTTACGAGTCCTGGCCTGGCTGACTTGAAGGCTGCGGATCGTCCAGCGCCGGTTCATCTTCCTCCTCTCTACCCAGTGGCTGGAAGTCAATGGTGGTGCAATCGATCCCAGTTAAAGCCTTGAATATAGCTTCATCACTTATAAGTGTGGAGGGATCAACATCAGGGGCATAGGTATGCTTATGGATTGGAGGAATAAGATTTGGAGCATCATAAGTTGGCGCGTTAACTCTCTTGTTGTTGGCATCATAAATTGACTGATAATGTGAAAGATCGGTTTCTTCAGCCAATTGGCTAGCCAATGGGCGCATTTCCCTCGTCAAGGCTCTGAGGTCATCATTATTAAACTCTGACCCGTCCTCCTTTATGCTCGGGTAGCCGTTTCCCACATCGGCCGGATCAAGATCAGATATCCAAGCTTTAGCCCGAGTCAGGGTAGTAAGAGCACCCGCCCTGGCAGCTGACTTCTTTAGCTCTTCAAACCGTGCAGGCATCATCGCCAGCCTTTCTAAAGTCTCCTTGATCAAGGTTGGGGGCGGTTTGTTATGGGAAGCTATGCAGATAACCCGTTGTACGCCGGTATATAATTGTTCTATAAGTGTATAGGCGGCCTTCAATTTTTGCCGCATATCTGAGCCAAGATGAGCAATGCGAGTTCCTGCATCATCACAAACATTGGTAAACCAGCAGTCTCTTACATAATACATGTTCAAAGCTTATGAAGAAGTTATTTACCAAATACGGCAACGGTCATGGCATTTATTTGCTGTTTCAAGCCAGCCAGCTCTTCAGCTACCGGTTTAAGGGCAGCCTCAGCATCCTCAGCCCTCTTCAGCAGAGTTGACTTTTCTGTATCCCAGCCTGCCCGCTCATTTTTAAAGCTCTCCTTTAGTTTCTCCATTGCTGTTAAGGCACTGGTCAGTTCCTCCTTGGCTTGGGAGGTCTCGGCTTGTTGCGACTTGATATTTTCTTGAAGGTCGGCGATTTGAGATTCCTTCTTGTTAAGATCAGCCTGCAAGAGACATGTAATTAATTACATAGCAGTGCATATTCAAAGTCCCAAGCACATAACAAGTAATATACTTGGCACTTGGGGGCTAATGTCTACTGTGTCTTATAAAGGTCCTAAGTAAGAATTTTGAGCCTTACAGCATAATTAGTCTCAACTTAACATATTTGTTAAGTCGACCCTTGGGGGCTACACAGGCGAAATTGAAGATTTATTATTCTAAAGTCTCGGTTCATATTGACATTATAAACCGGCCCTTGCGGGATAGTGGAGTTGATCTATATGGCTCTTGAAAGTTTGCAGAACATTCTATTCTTTTATGTCCAGTAAACTTGGCGGCTAAGGGAAGAATATTTATGCAGAGTGAACAGCATTTACCTCATATCGCTCCTTCATCATGTTCAGTAAACCGGCTTCATAATCATGGTTTGTGTACAAACGGTTTAAAAACCCAGAATGAATATCTTGGGCGCTGAGGTGGGCATAGCTTTCCAAGTCCGCCTTCAACTTGCCCTTGTCAACAGCAGAAAATTCTTCTTTGGTACTATGTTTTGACAGAGCAGTGGGGTTGCCTGGGGCTGTATACCCGACACCGGTAACTACAACATCGTCAGCTTTATCATCAGCAGCCTTAGTTGGGCTTGGCGGTTTATCAGCATGACCTATCGGATCAATTTCCATCTGCTCAACAAAGGTGTCATGATCCTGCGGTGGCGGATCATCAAGAATAGCTTCAGTATTTGTTTCAAACTGTTCCGGGTTCTTTTCCGGATCAGTTGGCGCGTTGTCATCAGCCGGTTTGTTCAGTTTGGCCTTTTTGCTGGGCCTGGCCTTGGCTCTGACAGAGACGCAAATAACAGGTTAGTATAATGATCAAGCATAAGGTACAAGGGGTTAGTTAAAAAAATGCTCACCCAGGAACAGTTTTGAGGGTTGGAATTTGTGTCCCTGTGGACTCGCCAGAGGAGGAAAGGGAAGTTCCCTGGTAGTTTGAATCAGACGGATTAAGAGGTTGTCGGAAATAGCCCGCCTTGGGATAAGATGTGTCAGAAATAGAAGAGACCTCTGGGCGGCGTTTACGAACTGGCGAGTTCGGTAAACCGAAAGAAGTGACCACGTAGCCGCTATGCCGGGTTGTGCGGCGAGCTTCGTGTTACTGCTTCTTCTAAAGAAAGTTTGGATCCAAGTAAGCTAGGGGTGAGAAAATCTTATTTTCCGGCTTGCTTGTCGAGTTTTCTGTGTGGGCAGAGGTTCTGAACTGGATGAGAGAATAGTTACCTCTATGTCATTTGCGCGGCTAGCTTCTGCGTCGTCCTGATAAAATCATCGTTAATGAGATGTATGAAAAAAGAGCCAAGTGAATCAAGTTCTACCTCTGACTCCGGATTATCATCGTCAATGTTTAACTCGGAAGGCTCGGTGTTTTTCTTCTTAGCAGGCTTCTTGATGACCTTGGTTTTGACACGAAGTGTTTTGGCCGGTTTATCCTGCGGTTTCTTCTTCCAGAACGGATCATCACCCTGTTTAAAGATTGAAAAAGATCATAAGGGATTATTAAGAATATGGATTAAAGCAAGAGTGCAGCAATTCTTACAGCCGGCAGTTTATTTGAAGCGCAGAAAGGACTAAGTCCTGTTTTGCTACAGTCGGTCACCGGTTCATCCAACATCTTCTTGACAGATTCAGTAATTTCAGCATCACTCAGCTGAATATCAGTGTGGCGTTGAGGGTCTTTCACATCCCCTGTGTACTCACACATTAAACCGGGGCGACGGCTTAAAGGAAAATTGCTCCAAGATACCCAGCAACGGACAAAATCAATGCCTATCAAACCGTTTGCCATAAAGGCTCTGAGCTTTGAAAGCTGTGGTGCATATTTGGACCGTTCCTTTGCATTGAGTCTTTGGGGGAATGGATGTGCATCGGTAAGCCGGTGAGCACGGTAACCCGGCAGAGGGTTCTCGCCAGCTGGAGATGTATCTTGGCAATAGAACCAAGTTTGATTCCAATCTTTGGGATGGCTATGATGCCTAGCATGAGGGAAGCTGACGTCTTTTCTCTTCTGAATTGAAACCCCACCAAGTTCAGTATTGGGCCCATCCGTAAATTCAGTACGGCGGTTTAAATAGAAGAAATCTCTGAACAGGTCGACTGTGGGCTCTTCTTGCAGGTAGGCTTCACAAAACACTTGAAAATTGCAAATATTGGACACGGAGTTAGGCCCAATATCTTGATGGTGGAGTTGGAAGAAGTGAAGCACATCACGGAAAAACTTTGATCCGGGAGGGCTGAACCCTCGACTCAGATGATCAACAAAAATGATCACTTCCCCATCCTTGGGCTCAGGAGGATTTTCTGGACCGGGGGCTCTCGAGTGGATGTCTTCCTTTTTCGCTAAAGCGCCGGTTGCAACACACCCGTTCAGTTGTTCTTTTGTAACCCGGGATGGAACCCAGTTACAGGAATAAAAGGATTTGGCCATTTATACGATAACCTAGAAAAGATTTGTGCCGGTTTAAGGTTCATGGTTAACAGGCAGAAAGTGTTGAAGCATGCATAAATGTTAAACCGGACAGTGACGTTATTAAATTACAAAGACGAGCAATTGGCGGTTTAAGAGGGGACTAATGGTACCTGGCAGGTTATTATTTTCTGAGGTTAAACCGCCTACACGGATATTGAAAGTATAGATCTGAAGTTGGAAACTGGCTAAGTGGTGAAAAACAGGTTTTCACAGATTGGTGTTATAATTTTGGATCTACAACAGTTCAGATAATGAAGAAAAATTTCTAAACCTAAGTTGCAGCGGCAGAGCAGTTCATGTGCCCAGAGGAGATCCCTCGCGGAGAGGAAGCATTCAAATATCAAAAATGAGTTCTAAGGCTAACGCCGCGCAAGATGAACATCAAAACTTACAGGAAACAATGAAGAACGAAGAAGGGCGGAGATGAACTCCGACGAACTCGGCCAAACCCTAATGAAATCTGCGGTGAAGAAAGAGGGGAACTTACCGGAGCTATTAGGACAGCGGAGGCGCGCGGTGGTGCTCTGGTGCGTTCAGGTTGATGCAGTGGCCGTTGTCGAAGTGGTGGCGAAAGTTGATGGCGGCGGCGGAGCTCGGGCACTGTGGCGACGCGAGGAAGACGATGAAGACGAAGAGGCTGAGGGGGGAAAGTGAAAAGGACCCCTGGCCCTATTTATAAAGGTGAATGGATAAATGATGACGTCATGGCGGGTTATCATGATCTCGGAAGGTAACATCACGACGAGTTACAAAGTTTTGCGAAGGTAATGAAGACGGAATTTTCCTAAGTGTTGAAGATTGACATGAACAAAGTTCAAATCAACCTGGGGCCTAATGTTAGGGATATAACTATTGAGTATAAACCGCCCAGGAGGGGCCGAGTTATGCTCATAGTGATTTACCTGTATTGAAGCCCATGAAGACATAGAAGTGTTGGAAATATGCCCTAAAGGCAATAATAAAGTGGTTATTATTATATTTCCTTGTTCATGATAATTGTCTATTGTTCATGCTATAATTGTGTTATCCGGAAATCGTAATACATGTGTGAATGCATAGACCACAACATGTCCCTAGTAAGCCTCTAGTTGACTAGCTCGTTGATCAATAGATGGTTATGGTTTCTTGACCATGGACATTAGATGTCGTTGATAACGGGATCACATCATTAGGAGAATGATGTGATGGACAAGACCCAATCCTAAGCATAGCACTAGATCGTGTAGTTCGTCTGCTAAAAGCTTTTCTAATATCAAGTATCATTTCCTTAGACCATGAGATTGTGCAACTCCCGGATACCGTAGGAATGCTTTGGGTGTATCAAACGTCACAACGTAACTGGGTGACCATAAAGGTGCACTACAGGTATCTCCAAAAGTGTCTGTTGGGTTGGCACGAATCGAGACTGGGATTTGTCACTCCGTGTGACGGAGAGGTATCTCTTGGCCCACTCGGTAATGCATCATCATAATGAGCTCAATGTGACTAAAGAGTTAGCCACGGGATCATGCGTTACGGAACGAGTAAAGAGACTTGCCGGTAAAGAGATTGACCAAGGTATAGGGATACCGACGATCGAATCTCGGGTAAGTATCATACCGGTAGACAAAGGGAATTGTATACGGGATTGATTGAATCCTCGACATCGTGGTTCATCCGATGAGATCATCGTGGAACATGTGGGAGCCAACATGGGTATCCAGATCCCGCTGTTGGTTATTGGCCGGAGAGATGTCTCGGTCATGTCTGCATGGTTCCCGAACCCGTAGGGTCTACACACTTAAGGTTCGGTGACGCTAGGGTTGTTATGGGAAATAGTATATGGTTACCGAATGTTGTTCGGAGTCTCGGATGAGATCCCGGATGTCACGAGGAGTTCCGGAATGGTCCGGAGGTGAAGAATTATATATGGGAAGTCCAGTTTCAGTCACCGGAATGGTTTCGGGGGTTATCGGTATTGTACCGGGACCACCGGAAGGTGTCCGGGGGTCCACCGGGTGGGGCCACCTGCCCCGGTGGGCCAAGTGGGCTGAGCAAGGGAGGGAACCAGCCTCTGGTGGGCTAGTGCGCCCCCCCAAGGGGCCCAAGGCGCCTAGGGTTGAAAACCCTAGGGGGTGGGGGCGCCTCCCACCAAACTTGGGGGGCAAGTTCCCCCCTTGGCCGCCGCCCCCCCTTAGATGGGATCTAAGGGGGCCGGCCCCCTCTCCCCTTCACCCTATACATAGAGGGGGGGTGGGAGGGCAGCAGCTGACCTGATCCCTGGCGCAGCCCTCCCCCTTCTCCAACACCTCCTCCTCCTCCGTTGAGCTTGGCGAAGCCCTGCCGGAGAACTGCAAAGTTCCACCACCACGCCGTCGTGCTGCTGGAGCTGTCTTCCTCAACCTCTCCCTCCTCCTTGCTGGATCAAGGCGCGGGAGACGTCACCGGGCTGCACGTGTGTTGAACGCGGAGGCACCGTTGTTCGGTGCTTAGATCGGAATCGACCGCGATCTGAATCGCTGCGTGTACGACTCCTCCAACCGCGTTCTTGCAACGCTTCCGCATCGCGATCTTCAAGGGTATGAAGATGCACTCCTCTCTCTCTCTCTCTCTCGTTGCTAGTCTCTCCATAGATCGATCTTGGTGATGCGTAGGAAATTTTTTTGATTTACTACTGTGTTCCCCAACAGTGGCATCATGAGCCAGGTCTATGCGTAGTTTCTTGCACGAGTAGAACACAAGTTGTTGTGGGCGTCGATTTTGTCAATTTTCTTGCCGTTACTAGTCTTATCTTGATTCGGCGGCATCGTGGGATGAAGCGGCCCGGACCGACCTTACACATACGCTTACGTGAGACAGGTTCCACCGACTGACATGCACTAGTTGCATAAGGTGGCTAGCGGGTGTCTGTCTCTCCCACTTTAGTCGGATCGGATTCGATGAAAAGGGTCCTTATGAAGGGTAAATAGAAATTGGCATATCACGTTGTGGTTGTGGCGTAGGTAAGAAACGTTCTTGCTAGAAACCTATAGCAGCCACGTAAAAAATTTTGCAACAACAATTAGAGGACGTCTAACTTGTTCTTGCAGCATATGCCGTGTGATGTGATATGGCCAAAAGGATGTGATGAATGATATATGTGATGTATGAGATTGATCATGTTCTTGTAATAGGAATCACGACTTGCATGTCGATGAGTATGACAACCGGCAAGGGCCATAGGAGTTGTCTTAATTTATTGTATGACCTGCGTGTCAATGAAAAACGCCATGTAATTACTTTACTTTATTGCTAACTGTTAGCCATAGTAGTAGAAGTAATAGTTGGCGAGGCAACTTCATGAAGACACGATGATGGAGATCATGATGATGGAGATCATGGTGTCATGCCGGTGACGATGATGATCATGGTGCCCCGAAGATGGAGATCAAAAGGAGCAAAATGATATTGGCCATATCATGTCACTATTTGATTGCATGTGATGTTTATCATGTTTACATCTTATTTGCTTAGAACGACGGTAGCATAAATAAGATGATCCCTCGCTAAAATTTCAAGAAAGTGTTCCCCCTAACTGTGCACCGTTGCGAAGGTTCGTTGTTTCGAAGCACCACGTGATGATCGGGCGTGATAGATTCTAACGTTCAAATACAACAGGTGTAAGCCAGATTTACACATGCAAAACACTTAGGTTGACTTGACGAGCCTAGCATGTACAGACATGGCCTCGGAACACGGAAGACCGAAAGGTCGAACATGAGTCGTATAGAAGATACGATCAACATGGAGATGTTCACCGTTGATGACTAGTCCGTCTCACGTGATGATCGGACACGGCCTAGTCGATTTGGATCATGTATCACTTAGATGACTAGAGGGATGTCTATCTGAGTGGGAGTTCATAAAATAATTTGATTAGATGAACTTAATTATCATGAACTTAGTCTAAAATCTTTACAATATGTCTTGTAGATCAAATGGCCCACGCTAATGTTGCCCTCAACTTCAACGCGTTCCTAGAGAAAACCAAGCTGAAAGACGATGGTAGCAACTACACGGACTGGGTCCGTAACCTGAGGATCATCCTCATAGCTGCCAAGAAAGCTAATGTCCTTGAAGCACCGCTAGGTGACGCACCTGTTTTCCCGGCAACTCAAGACGTTATGAACGCCTGGCAGTCGCGTAGTGATGATTACTCCCTGGTTCAGTGCGGCATGCTTTACAGCTTAGAACCGGGGCTCGAAAAGCGTTTTGAGCAACACGGAGCATATGAGATGTTCCAAGAGCTGAAAATGGTTTTCCAAGCTCATGCCCGGGTCGAGAGATATGTAGTCTCCGACAAGTTCTACAGTTGTAAGATGGAGGAGAATAGTTCTGTCAGCGAGCATATACTCAAAATGTCTGGGTTACACAACCGCTTGTCTCAGCTAGGAGTTAATCTCCCGGATGACGCGGTCATTGACAGAATCCTTCAGTCGCTTCCACCTAGCTACAAGAGCTTTGTGATGAACTTTAATATGCAGGGGATGGAAAAAACCATTCCTGAGGTATATTCAATGCTGAAATCAGCGGAGGTGGAGATCAAAAAGGAACATCAAGTGTTGATGGTGAATAAAACCACTAAGTTCAAGAAAGGCAAGGGTAAAAAGAACTTCAAGAAGGACGGCAAGGGAGTTGCCGCGCCCGGTAAGCAAGCTACCGGGAAGAAGCCAAAGAATGGACCAAGCCTGAGACTGAATGCTTTTATTGTAAGGGAAACGGTCACTGGAAGCGGAACTGCCCCAAGTACTTAGCGGATAAGAAGGCCGGCAATACCAAAGGTATATGTGATATACATGTTATTGATGTGTACCTTACCAGCGCTCGTAGTAGCTCCTGGGTATTTGATACAGGTGCGGTTGCTCATATTTGTAACTCAAAACAGGAGCTGCGGAATAAGCGGAGACTGGCGAAGGACGAGGTGACTATGCGCGTCGGGAATGGTTCCAAGGTCGATGTGATCGCCGTTGGCACGCTACCTCTTCATCTGCCTACGGGATTAGTTTTAAACCTCAATAATTTTTATTTAGTACCAGCTTTGAGCATGTACATTGTATCAGGATCTCGTTTGATGCGAGATGGCTACTCATTTAAATCCGAGAATAATGGTTGTTCTATTTATATGAGAGATATGTTTTATGGTCATGCCCCACTGGTCAATGGTTTATTTTTATTGAATCTCGAACGTGATGTTACACATATTCATAGTGTGAATGCCAAAAGATGTAAGGTTGATAATGATAGTCCCACATACTTGTGGCACTGCCGCCTTGGTCACATTGGTGTCAAACGCATGAAGAAACTCCATGCAGATGGACTTTTGGAGTCTCTTGATTATGAATCATTTGACACGTGTGAACCATGCCTCATGGGCAAAATGACCAAGACTCCGTTCTCCGGAACAATGGAGCGAGCAACCAACTTATTGGAAATCATACATACTGATGTGTGCGGTCCAATGAGCATTGAGGCTCGCGGTGGTTATCATTATGTTCTCACCCTCACTGATGACTTAAGTAGATATGGGTATGTCTACTTAATGAAACACAAGTCTGAGACCTTCGAAAAGTTCAAGGAATTTCAGAGTGAGGTAGAGAATCAATGTGACAGGAAAATAAAGTTCTTACGATCAGATCGTGGAGGGGAATATTTGAGTCACGAGTTTGGCACGCACTTAAGGAAATGTGGAATTGTTTCACAACTCACGCCGCCTGGAACACCTCGTCGTAATCGCTCTCTATTGGATATGGTGCGATCTATGATGTCTCTTACCGATCTACCGCTATCATTTTGGGGTTATGCTTTAGAGACTGCCGCATTCACTTTAAATAGGGCTCCGTCGAAATCCGTTGAGACGACACCGTATGAATTATGGTTTGGGAAGAAACCTAAGCTGTCGTTTCTGAAAGTTTGGGGATGCGATGCTTATGTCAAGAAACTTCAACCTGAAAAGCTCGAACCCAAATCAGAAAAATGCGTCTTCATAGGATACCCTAAAGAAACTATTGGGTATACCTTCTACCTTAGGTCCAAAGGCAAGATCTTTGTTGCCAAGAATGGATCCTTTCTGGAGAAAGAGTTTCTCTCGAAAGAAGTAAGTGGGAGAAAAGTAGAACTTGATGAGGTACCCCCTCTTGAACCGGAGAGTAGCGCAGCTCAGGAAGATGTTTCTGTGGTGCCTGCACCGACTAGAGAGGAAGTTAATGATGATGATCATGAAACTTCGGATCAAGTTGCTACTGAACTTCGTAGGTCCACGAGGACACGTTCCGCACCAGAGTGGTACGGCAACCCTGTCTTGGAAGTCATGTTGTTAGACAACGGTGAACCTTTGAACTATGAAGAAGCGATGGCGGGCCCGGATTCCAACAAATGGCTAGAAGCCATGAAATCCAAGATAGGATCCATGTATGAAAACGAAGTATGGACTTTGACAGACTTGCCCGATGATCGGCAAGCCATAGAGAACAAATGGATCTTTAAGAAGAAGACAGACGCGGATGGTAATGTGACCATCTATAAGGCTCGACTTGTCGCTAAGGGTTATCGACAAGTTCAAGGGGTTGACAACGATGAGACCTTCTCACCCGTAGCGAAGCTGAAGTCCGTCAGAATCATATTAGCAATTGCCGCATACTATGATTATGAGATATGGCAAATGGACGTCAAAACGGCATTCCTTAATGGTTTCCTTAAGGAAGAGTTGTATATGATGCAGCCGGAAGGTTTTGTCGATCCTAATAATGTTGACAAGGTATGCAAGCTCCAGCGCTCAATCTATGGGCTGGTGCAATCATCTCGGAGTTGGAACATTCGCTTTGATGAGATGATCAAAGCGTTTGGGTTTACACAGACTTATGGAGAAGCCTGTGTTTACAAGAAAGTGAGTGGGAGCTCTGTAGCATTTCTCATATTATATGTAGATGACATACTATTAATGGGAAATGATATAGAATTCTTGGAAAGCATAAAGGCCTACTTGAATAAGTGTTTTTCAATGAAGGACCTTGGAGAAGCTGCTTACATATTAGGCATCAAGATCTATAGAGATAGATCGAGACGCCTCATTGGTCTTTCGCAAAGCACATACCTTGACAAGATATTGAAGAAGTTCAATATGGATCAGTCCAAGAAGGGGTACCTGAAAAGGGCCAAGGATATGTTTCTCGTTTATGGAGGTGACGAAGAGCTCGTCGTAAAGGGTTACGTCGATGCTAGCTTCGACACAGATCTGGATGACTCTAAGTCACAAACCGGATACGTGTATATTTTGAATGGTGGGGCAATTAGCTGGTGCAGTTGCAAGCAAAGCGTCGTGGCGGGATCTACATGTGAAGCGGAGTACATAGCAGCCTCGGAGGCAGCACACGAAGCAGTCTGGATGAAGGAGTTCATCACCGACCTAGGAGTTATTCCCAATGCGTTGGGCCCAATGACTCTCTTCTGTGACAACACTGGAGCTATTGCCCTTGCCAAGGAGCCCAGGTTTCACAAGAAGACCAGGCATATCAAGCGTCACTTCAACTCCATTCGTGAACATGTTCAAGATGGAGACATAGATATTTGTAAAGTGCATACGGATCTGAATGTCGCAGATCCGTTGACTAAACCTCTTCCACGAGCAAAACATGATCAACACCAGAACTCTATGGGTGTTCGATTCATCACAATCTAACTAGATTATTGACTCTAGTGCAAGTGGGAGACTGTTGGAAATATGCCCTAGAGGCAATAATAAAGTGGTTATTATTATATTTCCTTGTTCATGATAATTGTCTATTGTTCATGCTATAATTGTGTTATCCGGAAATCGTAATACATGTGTGAATGCATAGACCACAACATGTCCCTAGTAAGCCTCTAGTTTACTAGCTCGTTGATCAATAGATGGTTATGGTTTCCTGACCATGGACATTAGATGTCGTTGATAACGGGATCACATCATTAGGAGAATGATGTGATGGACAAGACCCAATCCTAAGCATAGCACTAGATCGTGTAGTTCGTCTGCTAAAAGCTTTTCTAATGTCAAGTATCATTTCCTTAGACCATGAGATTGTGCAACTCCCGGATACCGTAGGAATGCTTTGGGTGTATCAAACGTCACAACGTAACTGGGTGACCATAAAGGTGCACTACAGGTATCTCCGAAAGTGTCTGTTGGGTTGGCACGAATCGAGACTGGGATTTGTCACTCCGTGTGACGGAGAGGTATCTCTGGGCCCACTCGGTAATGCATCATCATAATGAGCTCAATGTGACTAAAGAGTTAGCCACGGGATCATGCGTTACGGAACGAGTAAAGAGACTTGCCGGTAACGAGATTGAACAAGGTATAGGGATACCGACGATCGAATCTCGGGCAAGTATCATACCGGTAGACAAAGGGAATTGTATACGGGATTGATTGAATCCTCGACATCGTGGTTCATCCGATGAGATCATCATGGAACATGTGGGAGCCAACATGGGTATCCAGATCCCGCTGTTGGTTATTGGCCGGAGAGATGTCTCGGTCATGTCCGCATGGTTCCCGAACCCGTAGGGTCTACACACTTAAGGTTCGGTGACGCTAGGGTTGTTATGGGAAATAGTATGTGGTTACCGAATGTTGTTCGGAGTCCCGGATGAGATCCCGGACATCACGAGGAATTCCGGAATGGTCCGGAGGTGAAGAATTATATATGGGAAGTCCAGTTTCAGTCACCGGAATGGTTTCGGGGGTTATTGGTATTGTACTCGGACCACCGGAAGGTGTCCGGGGGTCCACCGGGTGGGGCCACCTGCCCCGGTGGGCCAAGTGGGCTGAGCAAGGGAGGGAGCCAGCCCCTGGTGGGCTGGTGCGCCCCCCCCCTCCGAAGGGGCCCAAGGCGCCTAGGGTTGAAAACCCTAGGGGGTGGGGGCGCCTCCCACCAAACTTGGGGGGTAAGTTCCCCCCTTGGCCGCAGCCCCCCCCCCCCTAGATGGGATCTAAGGGGGCCGGCCCCCTCTCCCCTTCACCCTATAAATAGAGGGGGGGTGGGAGGGCAGCAGCTGACCTGATCCCTGGCGCAGCCCTCCCCCTTCTCCAACACCTCCTCCTTCTCCGTTGAGCTTGGCGAAGCCCTGCCAGAGAACTGCAAAGTTCCACCACCACGCCGTCGTGCTGCTGGAGCTGTCTTCCTCAACCTCTCCCTCCTCCTTGCTGGATCAAGGCGCAGGAGACGTCACCGGGCTGCACGTGTGTTGAACGCGGAGGCACCATTGTTCGGTGCTTTGATCGGAATCGACCGCGATCTGAATCGCTGCGTGTACGACTCCTCCAACCGCGTTCTTGCAACGCTTCCGCATCGCGATCTTCAAGGGTATGAAGATGCACTCCTCTCTCTCTCTCGTTGCTAGTCTCTCCATAGATCGATCTTGGTGATGCGTAGGAATTTTTTTTGATTTACTACTGCGTTCCCCAACAAGAAGATGGTGACTTACGAAGGAGACTTAATAAGAAGGCCCAAAAGCCCAAAGGCGAGTTAGGGCCCATCGATGTAAACCGCCGTAAGTAGATGACTTGTATTGTAAGATAGGAAAGAGTGAAGACCGAGTCGGACACGTTTGTGAGCTGGCCGGGATTCTATGAACCGCCGGGCGTCAACCTGTGTATATAAAGGGACGACCCGGCGGCGGTTTAGGGACAAGGAAAACAATAGATCGAGAGCCCGGTTAAGCGTATTCGCTCCCTGGTAATCAAAACCCTAGCAATACAACACAAAGCAGGAGTAGGCTTTTACCACATTGAGAGGGGCCGAACCTGGGTAACTCTCTGTGTCCTTTGTCCCGTTTAACCCCTTCAAGTTAACCTAGTTGCGATGGCTCCACGACTAAGTCCTTCCGCTAGGACATCTGCCGTGTCAAGTCCACGACACATCCCCTCTTTCTTCTAACGACCATCGGTATTTTACTTGGAGCTATATTTTTATTCGTCACATATCATGAGTTTTGCTTGGAGTGTCTTGTATTATATGAGTCTTTGTTTGTTTTGCTTTTTGTTTTGTCACAAGTATCCTTGCTGGACACACCTATCTGAGAGAGCCAAAATTATGCTATGATTTGTTAGAATTGCTCTTTATGCCTCACTTAAAATTTTTGAGCTATGGAATTGCTCTAGTGCTTCACTTATATCTTTTTGAGCACGGTGTGCTTTAATATGTTTGAAGAAATACTCTCATGCTTCACTTACATTTATTTGAGAGTTAGTTATTTTGAAGAAATTCTCTCATGCTTCACTTATATTATTTTGTGAGATGAAAATCTTTATGCTCATGTTCTTCACTTAGATTTGTTTGAGCTTGTCAAAAGCAATTGCAATATATGAAACTAGTCCCAAAGTGATAGATATTCAAGAGGGATATAATAAAAACTTTCATGAAGATCATTGGACAAATTAAACTTGATTCTTTGTAATAGTTTTGAGATATGATGATAGTGATATGTGAGTCATGTTGGTGAGTAATTATGCTTTAGTAAGAATATTGGTGTTAAGGTTTGTGATTCCCTATGCAAGCACGAAAGTCAATAGTTGCAATGAAATTACATCCTACTTGTAGTGCATTATTCGGTGTTAGTTATGCTTAATGCTCGCTTATGTGAATTTTTGTTTCTTGGTTGGTTGCTTCTCAATCTTTTGCTAGCCTCCACTTCTACTAAGTAGAAATACTACTTGTGCATCCAAAATCTTTAAACCCAGTTTTGCCACATGAGTCCACCATACCTACCTATATGCGGTATTATCGTGCCATTCTAAGCAAATTTGTATGTGCCATCTCTAATTTTCAAAATGAATTTCCTTTTTGTGTGCTCGTACCGCTCATGAAGCGGCAGGGGGTGGCCAATATTTTCCATGCTAGATGTGTTATTCTCAAAGATGACTGTTTATGCACTTGTCATTGCACGAGAGTACGGCGGTAATAGGGACGCCCAGTCCTGAAATGCAAAAGAAATTTACTTTATGTTGTCAAATAATAAATTCCTTGGAAAGTGTTAGTATGGACGGTACCCGTGGATACGGCTAGCCATGGAGTGTGAAAGAATGATGGAAAAAGGAATAAACTTTATTTTATGTTTGGGAACCGCCTATGATATATCTAGCATGGAAAGTGTTGGGAATTACTCAGTCGTTTTCATTGACGGGAAAAGTATGCCTCTCAAAAGAAATTATCTCTCATTTTTTAGCTTTGAGCTCTGGTGATGTCTACTACGCAACTTGTTCTTGCAGACTTGTGTTGGGCCTCCAAGCGCAGAGTTTTGTAGGACAGTAGCAATTTTCCCTCAAGTGGATGACCTAAGGTTTATCAATCCGTGGGAGGTGTAGGATGAAATGGTCTCTCTCAAACAACCCTGCAACCAAATAATAAAAAGTCTCTTGTGTCCCCAACACACCCAATACAATGGCAAATTGTATAGGTGCACTAGTTCGGCGAAGAGATGGTGATAAAAGTGTAGTAATGATAGTAGATATTGATTTTTGTAATAGGAACAATGAAAAACAGCAAGGTAGCAATTGATAAAACGGAGCACAGACGGTATTGCAATGCTTGAAAATGAGGCCTAGGGTCCGTACTTTCACTAGTGCAACCTCTCAACAATGCTAATATAATTGGATCATATAACCTTCCCTCAACGTGCGATGAAGAATCACTCCAAAGTTCCTATCTAGCGGAGAACATAAGAATAAATTGTTTGTAGGGTACGAAACCACCTTAAAGTTATTCTTTCCATTCGATCTATTCAAGAGTTCGTACTAAAATAACGCAAAGTTATTCTTTCCGTTCGATCTATCCAAGAGTTCGTACTAGAATAACACCATATGATACGCATCAACCAACTCTAATGTCACCTAGATACTCCAATGTCACCACAAGTATCCATGAGTTAATTATACGATACGCATCAAACAATTTCAGATTCATAATACTCGATCCAACAAAAAGAACCTCAAAGAGTGCCCCAAGATTTCTACCGGAGAAACAAGGACGAAAACGTGCATCAACCCCTATGCATAGATTACCCCAATGTCACCTCGGGAATCCGCGAGTTGAGTGCCAAGACATAGATCAAGTGCTCTCAAATCCATAAAAGTATTCAATCTGATAAAACGAAATCTCAAAGGGAAAACTCAATTCATCACAACAAGATAGAGAGGGTAAAACACCATATGATCCAACTATATTAACAAAGCCCGCGATACATCAAGATCGTGACATCTCAAGAACACGAGAAAGAGAGATTAAACACATAGCTACTGGTACAAACCCTCAGCCCCGAGGGTGGACTACTCCCTCCTCATCATGGTGGCCGCCGGGATGATGAAGATGGCCACTGTTGATGATCTCCCCCTCCGGGAGGGTGCCGGAACGGGGTCTAGATTGGATCTCGTGGATACAGAGGCCTTGTAGCGGCGGAACTTCTGATCTAGGGCTACCCTCAGGGTTTTTGGAATATTTGGGAATTTATAGGGCGAAGAGGCGGTGCGGGAGTCCACCGAGGTGGGCACAACCCACCGGGGCGGGCCTGGGGGCCCAGGCGCGCCCTGGTGGGCACCCCCCAGGTGCTGTTCTGGCCCATTGGATGTCTTCTGGTCCATAAAAAATCCACAAAAAGTTTCGCTGCATTTGGACTCTATTTGGTATTGATTTTCTGTGATGTAAAAAACAAGCAAAAAACAGCAACTGGCACTGGGCACTATGTCTATAAGTTAGTCCCAAAAAATGATATAAAGTTGCTATAAAATGATTGTAAAACATCCAAGAAAGATAATATAGCAGCATTAATACTTCATAAATTATAGATACGTTGGAGACGTATCAGCATCCCCAAGCTTAATTCCTACTCGTCCTCGAGTAGGTAAATGATAAAAGAAATAATTTATGAAGTGTGAATGCTAGCAAAGTGCATAAGTTTGATCAATGATAATTTCAATCACTTTTCCTAGCATCATAACAGCAATTCTTTCTTATAAAACTTCTCATGTTAAAGTAGCAACCAATTCACATGTTAAGGTTCAAACAATGAATTCTCTTGAAACTCAACAACCTATGTTCTCAGTCACCAAACAATTGCAATTCAACTTATTCAACAGAGTCTAAGTAAGAGCTCCACATACTCAACCATCATATAGTCTTCTATGATTGCTAACACTCACCGCATGCACATGAGCAAAACGTTTCAACCGGACACATAGAAAGATGGGGGCTTATAATTTCACCTCCCAACGTATTCACCTCAAGGGTGATGTCAACAATAATAACTCATGCTACCCATATCCAACTGGATATATGTGCCAAAAGAGAAAAATAAAAAGGAATAGAGAGAAAAACTTTGACTCTTGCATAAAAGTAAATACATAAAAGTAAAAGATAGGCCCTTCGCAGAGGGAAGCAGAGGTTGCCATGCGCTTATTTGTTTGTATGCTCAATCCCTTAGTGCAAGAGAATGTTATGTTATATTGCCCCTTGTGATGGCAACCTTTATTATGCAGTCTGTCGCTTTTATTTTTTCACCATCACAAGTTCGTACAACACTCAATTTTCTCTTACACTAAATGATCTTACACTTTTAGAAGCAATTTGTATTGCCTTATTGCACCGATGACAACTTACTTGAAGGATCTTACTCAATCCATAGGTAGGTATGGTGGACTGTTGGAAATAAGATTTGGGTTTAAGGATTTTTGGATGCACAAGTAGTATCTCTAATTAGTGTGGAATTTTGGCTAGCAAAGATGGGAGGCAAGCACCACATGTTGAAGGATCTATGACAATATAACTTCTATGTGAATATGGACAAACATAAACCATTACGTTGTCTTCCTTTTCCAACGTCAACAATTTTGGCATATAATATTTTGATGGGGGCTCACAATCACAAATGATTTCCAAGATAGTGTATTTGCATGTGAAAGTTCTCTTCCTTATAGTAATCATTCATGAATTGCTTGTATGACCAATATTGTGATTGTCAAGCTTCAAAAGATTTCACTTTCTAAACCCAATGTGAAGGTACCACTAGGCATGATATGAACATATGAAGCACATATAATTTCAACTTTATGATATTCAATTCATTCAATAATTTACTCATAGGATATAAGTGAAGCACGAGAGTAAATGACAAACTACTCCAAAAAGATATAAGTGAAGATCAAACAAGTAGTCATGTAAATGGGTAGCTATTTGAGAACTCTCTTTTATTTAAAAACTTTCAGATCTAAGTATTTTATTAAAACAGCAAGTAAAAAAAACAAAATGACATTCCAAGAATAGCACAACTCAAGTGAAGAAGCAAAAACTTAGGCTCAACCGATACTAATCGATAATTGTTGATGAAGAAAGGTGGGATGCCTACCGGGGCATCCCCAAGCATAGATGCTTGACACTTCTTGAAATATTATCTTGGGGTGCCTTGGGCATCCCCAAGCTTGAGCTTTTGTGTCTCCTTAATTCCTTTTATATCACGGTTTCCCTAAATCTTAAAAACTTCATACACACAAAACTCAACAAGAACTCGTGAGATAAGTTAGTATAAACCAATGCAAAAATCTTATCATTCTCTACTGTAGCAAATCACTAAAATTATTATTCAACATTGTATACTAAATGCCTCTGCATATTTAATACTCCTATCCTCAAATAGAATCATTAAACAAGCAAACATATGCAAACAATGCGAACATAACAGCAATCTGTCTAAACAGGACAGTCTGTAAAGAGTGCAATTGTACTCATACTTTCCTAACTCCAAAAATTCTGAAACTTTACCACACTGTAGAAATTTATCATATATTATTGTGCAAAAAGTTTCAACATTTTATCACATTCTTACTTTTCTGGGTAATTATTGTAAAAGTGAAAACTTTCTGTTTTGAAACAGCAACTCATAAACTTGCAAAATTAGCATGGTAAAGGCCATCCTTGCCACTTTTATTGAAATAAAATATACAAAACATTATTTTAAATAACAGCAAGCAAATCAAAACAAAATAAAATGACGCTCCAAGCAAAACTCATAACATGTGATGAATAAAAATATAGCTTCAAGTGAGGTTACCGATAATGTCGGAGACGAAAGAGGGGATGCCTTCCGGGGCATCCCCAAGCTTAGTTGCTTGGATCTTCCTTGAATATTACCTTGGGGGTGCCTTGGGCATCCCCAAGCTTAGGGTCTTGCCACTCCTTATTCTCCTCATATCGATATCTCACCCAAAACTTGAAAACTTCAATCACAGAAAACTTAACGGAACTTCGTGAGATAGGTTAGTATGATAAAGAGCAAACCATTTCACTTTGGTACTGTCAAATACAAGATTCATAATTGTTTCCACACAATTAATACTGTAGCATATCATTTCCACAATTTATATTGAGCAATATAAGCCATAGAAACTAGGAAACAAGCAAACTATGCATTGAAAACAGAATCTGTCAAAAACAGAATAGTACGTAAATATCTGAATATTAGTCATACTTATGGACCTCCAAAAATTCTAAAAAATTAGGAAAACGTAGGAAAATTGTATGCCCATCAACTGTAAAAAATACAGAATTTTTCCACGTCCCGTAAAAGACAGGAATTTCTGCACTGGACGAAAAAGTTTCTGTTTTTGCACAGAATCAAGTCAACTATCATCCACACTATCCCAAAGGCTTTACTTGGCACTTTATTAAAACAAAAGCTATAAAACATGATTACTACAGTAGCCTAATTATGTGAGCATACAAAAACAGTAGGTAAAAGTGTTGGATTGTCTCCCAACAAGCGCTTTTCTTTAATGCATTTTTAGCTAGGCATGATGATTTCAATGATGCTCACATAAAAGATAAGAATTGAAACACAAAGAGAGCAACATGAAGCATATGACTAGCACATTTAAGTCTAACCCACTTCCTATGCATAGGAATTTTGTGAGCAAACAACTTATGGGAACAAGAATCAACTAGCATAGGAAGGCAAAACAAGCAATACTTCAAAACTTTCAACATAAAGAGAGGAAACTTGATATTATTGCAATATGTGAAACTACGCAACTTGTTCTTGTAGACTTGTGTTGGGCCTCCAAGCGCAGAGTTTTGTAGGACAGTAGCAATTTTCCCTCAAGTGGATGACCTAAGGTTTATCAATCCGTGGGAGGTGTAGGATGAAGATGGTCTCTCTCAAACAACCCTGCAACCAAATAATAAAAAGTCTCTTGTGTCCCCAACACACCCAATACAATGGCAAATTGTATAGGTGCACTAGTTCGGCGAAGAGCTGGTGATAAAAGTGTAGTAATGATAGTAGATATTGATTTTTGTAATAGAAACAATAAAAAACAGCAAGGTAGCAATTGATAAAACGGAGCACAGACGGTATTGCAATGCTTGAAAATGAGGCCTAGGGTCCGTACTTTCACTAGTGCAACCTCTCAACAATGCTAATATAATTGGATCATATAACCTTCCCTCAACGTGCGATGAAGAATCACTCCAAAGTTCCTATCTAGCGGAGAACATAAGAATAAATTGTTTGTAGGGTACGAAACCACCTTAAAGTTATTCTTTCCATTCGATCTATTCAAGAGTTCATACTAAAATAACGCAAAGTTATTCTTTCCGTTCGATCTATCCAAGAGTTCGTACTAGAATAACACCATATGATACGCATCAACAACCTCTATTGTCACCTAGATACTCCAATGTCACCAGAAGTATCCATGAGTTAATTATACGATACGCATCAAACAATTTCAGATTCATAATACTCGATCCAACACAAAGAACCTCAAAGAGTGCCCCAAGATTTCTACTGGAGAAATAAGGACGAAAATGTGCATCAACCCCTATGCATAGATTACCCCAATGTCACCTCGGGAATCCGCGAGTTGAGTGCCAAGACATAGATCAAGTGCTCTCAAATCCATAAAAGTATTCAATCCGATAAAACGAAATCTCAAAGGGAAAACTCAATTCATCACAACAAGATAGAGAGGAGAAAACACCATATGATCCAACTATATTAACAAAGCCCGCGATACATCAAGATCGTGACATCTCAAGAACACGAGAGAGAGAGATTAAACATATAGCTACTGGTACAAACCCTCAGCCCCGAGGGTGGACTACTCCCTCCTCATCATGGTGGCCGCCGGGATGATGAAGATGGCCACTGGTGATGATCTCCCCCTCCGGCAGGGTGCCGGAACGGGGTCTAGATTGGATCTCATGGATACAGAGGCCTTGCGGTGGCGGAACTTCTGATCTAGGGCTACCCTCAGGGTTTTTGGAATATTTGGAAATTTATAGGGTGAAGAGGCTGTGTGGGAGGCCACCGAGGTGGGCACAACCCACCGGGGCGCGCCTGGGGGCCCTGGCGCGCCCCGGTGGGTTGTGCCCCCCTCGGGGCACCCCCCAGGTGCTGCTCTGGCCCATTGGATATCTTCTGGTCCATAAAAAATCCACAAAAAGTTTCGCTGCGTTTGGACTCCGTTTGGTATTGATTTTTTGCGATGTAAAAAACAAGCAAAAAAGAGCAACTGGCACTGGGCACTATGTCAATAAGTTAGTCCCAAAAAATGATATAAAGTTGCTATAAAATGATTGTAAAACATCCAAGAAAGATAATATAGCAGCATGAATACTTCATAAATTATGGATACGTTGGAGACATATCATCTGGCACCTCTACAAATCCCTACTTCCCTCTGCGAAGGGCCTATCTATTTATTTTATGCAATTTTTTATTTTTATTTTGTGTCTGCATCTTCTCTTATAAAGCACCAACTAAGGGGCACTATGATCATACTTGATCATTGTATGTAACAAATATGCGAGTGTGTTTCATGAATGGATCAATGATTGAGCATGATGGGCTAGGGATAACTTTCTTTAGTGTTGATATTTTGAAAGACATGGTTGCTTGTTGATATGCTTGAGTATTGAAATCTTCATGCCAAAACTAGACTATTGCTTTGAACCATATAAAAGTCCAAATGTCCATGCTACAAAAAAAAGAATATGTAATGAACAGGTTAGGCAGCATTCCACATCAATAATTCTGTTTTTATCATTTACCTACTCGAGGACGACCAGGAATTAAGCTTGGGGATGCTGATACGTCTCCAATGTATCTATAATTTTTGATTGTTCCAAGCTGTTATATTATCATTCTTGGATGTTTTACAACCATTTTATAGCAACTTTATATCATTTTTTGGGACTAACCTATTGACATAGTGCCTAGTGCCAGTTGCTGTTTTTTGCTTGTTTTTTACTTCGCAGAATATCAGTACCAAACGGAGTACAAATGCAGCGAAACTTTTTGGAGATTTTTCTGGACCAGAAGACACCTAGTAGGCCCAAGAAGTACCAGAGGGGAGGCCCAAGGTAAGCACAAGACACCTGGGCGCACCAGGAGGCCCAGACGCGCCCAGGTGGGTTGTGCCCACCTTGGTGACCTCCCGCACCGCCTCTTCGCCCTATAAATTCCCAAATATTCCAAAAACCCTAGGGTAGTCGACGAAACACAATTCCAGTCGTCGCAAGATCCAGAACCACGAGATCCAATCTAGACACCATCACGGTGGTTCATCATCCTCATTGGTGCCTCTCTGATGATACGTGAGTAGTTCATCATAGACCTACGGGTCCGTATGCAGTAGCTAGATGGCTTCTTCTCTCTTTTTGATTCTCAATACAATGGTCTCTTGGAGATCTATTTGATGTAACTATTTTTGCGCTGTGTTTGTTGGGATCCGATGAAGTTTGAGTTTATGATCAGATCTATATCCATGAAAGTTATTTGAGCTTTATTTGATCTCTTATATGCATGATTACTTACAGCCTCGTATTTCTTCTTCGAATCTTTGGTTTAGTTAGGCCAACTAGATCGATTTTTGTTGCCATGGGAAGAGGTGCTTTGTGATGGGTTCGATCTTGCGGTGTTCTTTCCCAGTGACAGAAGGGGTAGCAAGACACGCATGTATCATTGCTATTAAGGATAACAAGATGGGGGCTATTCCTACATGAATAGATCTCGTCTGCATCATGTCATTATTCTTATTGCATTACTCCGTTTCTCCATGAACTTAATACACTAGATGCATGCTGGATAGCGGTCGATGTGTGGAGTAATAGTAGTAGATGCAGGCAGGAGTCGGTCTACTAATCTTGGACGTGATGCCTATATAATGATCATTGCCTGGATATCGTCATAATTATTCGATCTTCTATCAATTGCCCAACAGTAATTTGTTTACCCACCGTATGTTATTTTCTCGAGAGAAGCCACTAGTGAAATCTACGGCCCCCGGGTCTATTCTTTATCATATTTGCTTTGAGATCTATTTTTATTCGCTTTTATTTTCAGATCTATTATTTCAAAAACCCAAAAATACCTTGCTGCACTTTTTTATTAGTTATTTTATTTCGTGTTTTATCGAGAGATATTTATCCAATCTACCACAAATTTATCTATCTTTTTACCGTGGAGGGATTGACAACCCCTCTTACGCGTCGGGTTGCAAGTATTTGTTCTTTGTGTGTAGGTACTGTTTAGATAGTGTTGCTTGGTTCTCCTACTGGATTGATACCTTGGTTTCACAACTGAGGGAAATACCTACCGTAGTTGTACTGCATCATCCCTTCCTCTTTGGGGAAATACCGACGCAGTGTCAAGCGACATCAGTAGTAAATTTGAAATTATTGGTCTTGTTTCTATTGTTGCACCTCCTACTGGTCCATTAGAACAATATTTGCCGGACCATAAAATGCTATGCATATGAATGAAAGAAATGAAATTGATGACATATTCTTTAAACAAGAACCTATCCTTAAGCATAACTTGCCTGTTGAAACTTTGGGAGATCCTCTCCCACCTAAGAGTGGTCCTGTGTTTGAATTAAAGAAACTACCTGATACCTTGAAATATGCTTATCTTGATGAAAAGAAGATATATCCTATTATTATGAATGCTAATCTTTCAGTGCATGAAGAATAGAGATTACTCAAAACATTGAGAAAACATCGTGCCGCAGTTGGATATACTCTTGATGATCTTAAGGGCATCAGTCACACCTTATACCAACACAAGATTAATATGGAGCCAGATGCTAAACCGGTTGTCGATCATTAACGTCGCCTTAATCCCAAAATGAAGGATGTGATTAGAACTGAAATATTAAATCTTCTAGAAGAAGGTATAATTTATCCTATAGCGGATAGTAAATGGGTAAGTCATGTTCATTTTGTTCCTAAGAAAGGAGGCATTACTGTTGTTCCTAATGATAAAAATGAACTTATCCCACAAAGAATTGTAACTGGTTATAGAATGGTAGTTGGTTTTAGGAAATTGAACAAAGCTACTAGAAAAGATCATTACCCTTTGCCTTTTATTGATCAAATGTTAGAAACATTATCTAAGCATACACACTTTTGCTTCCGTGCTGGATATTCTGTTTTTCAAATACCTATATCACAAGAAGACCAAGAGAAAACTACATTCACTTGTCCTTATGGAACTTATGCTTATAGACGTATGCCTTTTGGTTTATGCAATGCACCTGCTACTTTTCAAACATGTATGACTGCTATAGTCTCTGATTTCTGTGAGAAAATTGTTGAGGTGTTCATGGATGATTTTTTCGTTTACAATACTTCTTTTGATGATTTCTTAAGCAACCTTGACCGAGTTTTGCAGAGATGTGAAGAGACTAATCTTGTCTTGAACTGGGAGAAGTGCCACTTTATGGTGAGTGAAGGTATAGTCCTTGGGCATAAATTTTTGGAAAGAGGTATTGAAGTAGATAAAGCTAAGGTTGATGCAATTGAGAAAATGCCATGTCCTAAAAATATCAAAGGTATAAGAAGTTTACTTGGTCATGCTGGTTTCTATAGAAGGTTCATAAAATACTTCTCTAAAATTTCTAGGCCTCTTACTAATCTTCTGCGAAAAGATGTTCCATTTGTTTTTGATGATGATTGTGTAGAAGCCTTTGAAATAGCTAAGAAAGCCTTAATTTATGCACCCATTGTTCAACCACCTGATTGGAACCTACCCTTTGAAATTTTGTGTGATGGTAGTGATTATGCTATTGGTGATGTTCTAGGTCAAAGAGTTGATAAGAAATTGAATGCTATTAGGAGTTGTGTTTGCATGTGATATATTTAGGACCTATATTGTTGATTCCAAAGTTACTATTCACACTGATCGTGCTGCTATTAAATATCTTTTGGAAAATAAGCATGCTAAACCTAGGTTAATTATGTGGGTTCTTTTACTACAAGAGTTTGATCTACATATTGTTGATATAAAGGAAGATAAAAATCCTGTAGCAGATAATTTGACTAGGATGGAAAAGTTCTTGATGACCCACTGCCTATTGATGATAGTTTTTCTAATGAGCAATTAGCTGTTATAAATGCTTCTACTTCTCGCAATAATCCTTGGTATGCAGATTATGCCAAGTTCATTGTCTCCAAATATATACCACCTAGTTACACATACCAACAAAAGAAAAAGTTCTTTGATTTAAGACATTACTTTTGGGACGACCCACTTTTATATAAGGAAGGAGTAGATGGTGTTATTAAACGTTGTGTACCTGAGCATGAACATGAACAAATTCTATGGAAGTGTCATTCCGAGGCATATAGAGGGCACCATGCTGGAGATAGAACTGCACGTAAGTTTGTCCTTTGTTGTGATGAATGTCAAAGAATCGGTAATATTGGTAGACATCGAGAAATGCCTATGAATTATTCACTTGTTAGTGAACCATTTGATGTTTGGGGCTTTGATTATATGGGACATTTTCCTTCCTCTAATGGGTACACTGATATTTTAATTGCCGTTGA
Source organism: Thinopyrum elongatum (assembly GCA_011799875.1). Taxonomy (NCBI): domain Eukaryota; kingdom Viridiplantae; phylum Streptophyta; class Magnoliopsida; order Poales; family Poaceae; genus Thinopyrum; species Thinopyrum elongatum. The sequence goes on from CM022297.1 coordinate 381,815,727, forward strand.
TTATGTTACTAAGTTGGTAGAAGCTATTCCAACTAGTAGTGTTGATCACAACACATCTATTAAAATGCTTAAAGAGGTTATTTTTCTGAGGTTTGGAGTCCCTAGATATTTAATGACCGATGGCGGTTCACATTTTATTCACGGTGCATTCCGTAGACTTCTAGCTAAATATGATGTCAACCATAGAATTGCATCACCTTATCATCCTCAGTCTAGTAGTCAAGTTGAATTGAGCAATATAGGAATAAAGTTAATCTTGCAAAAGACTGTTAATAGATCCAGAAAGAATTGGTCTAAGAAACTTGATGATGCATTATGGGCTTATAGAGCTGCTTATAAAAATCCTATGGGTATGTCTCCATATAAAATGGTATATGGAAAAGTGATATGTCCATTTTGCATCATGTTTTCCTACTGTTATTTATAATGTTTTTATGGATAACAATGCTTTTGGGAGTAATTCTAATGCGTTTTCTCTCATAATATGCAAGGTTTACACAAAGAGGGAGAATACCGGCAGCTGGAATTCTAGACTGTAAAAGCTACGTCAGAGTTACCTATTCTGCGCATCTCCAAATAAGCTAAAACTTCACAGAGATTTTTTATGGAATATTTAAGAAATAATGGAGCAAATAACCACCAGAGGGTGCCCACCAGGTGGGCACAACCCATCTGGGCGCACCAGGGAGCCCAGGCGCACCCTGGTGGGTTGTGCCCTCCTCGGCCCACCTTCGGTGCCCCTCTTCTGGTATATAAGTCATTTTGACCTAGAAAAAAATAAGGAGAGGACTTTCGGGATGAAGCGCCGCCGTCTCGAGGCGGAACTTGGGCAGGAGCACTTTTGCCCTCCGGCGGAGCGATTCCGCCGGGGGAACTTCCCTCCTGGAGGGGGAAATCATCGTCATCGTCATCACCAACAACTCTCCCATATTTGGGAGGGCCATCTTCATCAACATATTCAACAGCAACATCTCCTCTCAAACCCTAGTTCATCTCTTGTGTTCAATCTTTGTACCAGAACCTTAGATTGGTGCTTGTGGGTGACTAGTAGTGTTGATTACATCTTGTAGTTGATTGCTATATGGTTTATTTGGTGGAAGATTATATGTTCAGATCCATTATGCTATTTAATACCACTCTGATCTTGAGCATGATTGTCATTTATGAGTAGTTACTTTTGTTCTTGAGGTCATGGGAGAAGTCATGTTGCAAGTAATCATGTGAACTTGATATGTGTTTGATATTTTGATGATATGTATGTTGTGATTCCTTAGTGGTGTCATGTGAACATCGACTACATGGCACTTCACCATATTTGGGCCTAAGGGAATGCATTGTGGAGTAGTTATTAGATGATGGGTTGCTAGAGTGATAGAAGCTTAAACCCTAGTTTATGCGCTATTTTGTAAGGGACTGATTTGGATCCAAAGGTTTAATGCTATGGTTAGATTTTATCTTACTACTTTTCTTGTAGTTGCGAATGCTTGCGAGGGGGTTAACCATAAGTAGGAGGCCTGTTCAAGTAAAAACATCACCTAAGCACCGGTCCACCCACATATCAAATTATCAAGTAGCGAACACGAATCAAACCAACATGATGAAAGTGATATGATGATATTCCCGTGTACCCTCAAGAACGCTTTGCTTACTATAAGAGATCGTTTTGGCCTGTCCTTTGCCAGAAAAGGATTGGGCTACCTTGCTGCACTTTATTTACCATTACCGTTACTTGCTCGTTACAAATTATCTTGCTATCAAACTACCTGTTACCTACTATTTCAGTGCTTGCAGAAAATACCTTGCTGAAAACTACTTGTCATTTCCTTCTGCTCCTTGTTGGGTTCGACACTCTTACTTATTGAAAGGACTACGATTGATCCCCTATACTTGTGGGTCATCAAAAAGAATGTCATTTACCTCTTGAATTAGAACATAAAGCTTATTGGGCAATTAAAGAACTTAACTATGATTTCAAACTTGCTGGTGAAAAGTGGTTATTTGATATTAGCTCCGTGGATGAATGGAGAGCACAAGCTTATGAGAATGCCAAGTTTTTTAAGGAAAATGTTAAAAGATGGCATGATAAAAGAATACAGAAACGAGAATTTAATGCCGGTGATCAAGTTCTATTGTACAGTTCTCGTCTTAGATTTTTTGCAGGAAAACTTCTCTCAAATGGGAAGAACCATATATCGTCGAAGAAGTTTATTGCTCCGGAGCTATCAAGATCAATAATGCCGAGGGTACTAACCTGAAGGTGGTTAATGGGCAAAGAATTAAACATTATATTTCAGGTACACCCATTAATGTTAAAACATATATTATTCAAATAATTACACGTGAGGAACACATAAAGGAGTCCTTCCTGAACGCTCCAGAATCCTGAAAAAGGAATAGGTATGTGATATGGTAAGTAAACCGAGTCCAAAAGTTCCATAAAAGTACTTTTTGTTCATTTTGGAATATATGAAAAATTAGGGAAACATTCATTATATGTACTCCTTGCTGTTTTGTCCTCCATATCACAAGTTTCTCCTCTGTTCTTGTTTCAGGCTATTTTTTTGACAGATCTTGGTCGTCAAGCTCTGCATGACTCCCCAAAGGCTTCGTACCAAGCATCAGATCGTACAACCATCTTCGGGGAAACACCCCTTCAGCGAGGTTTACTATGAGTGATCGTCTGGAGAGGAGGATGCTGTTGAGCAAGAGGAGACTGAGGGGGCAACCAACATCAAGACCGACGGTGATGAAAGGAATAGATCTGTATTCCCTATGGAGGATATAGAAAAGGGAGACATATTACAAACCCTTCACCCTACTCTTTCTTTATCTGAAATTAATGCATTAAAGGCTGTCGAAGCAATTTGTTCTCAGAACACGGCACTCACTCAGGAGGTTATCGTATTGGAGGAGCAAAGCCGTTCTCTTCGAAGAATCAATGATAATCTGAAATTCTTGTTGCTGGAAAAGAAGGACACAACTTCCTCACCACCACCGAAGAAAGAAACTTGAGTACACGGGTATGGGCACCACCCTTGGCTTGTTCCAAGCTTGGGGGTGGTTGCCCGATATCATATCACCATCACTTTTACCTTCATTATCTATCTTAGTTTGGTCCCTTGTTATTTTGTGATTTAGAAGAATAAAGTTCTAATACGAATTAGTCTCGAGCGCTGTATCGTGATCTATCTATCTATGTAATCGAGTGTGATAGTTATATAATAAAGAGTAGTTTGATTTTTGTTGTTTTACCTTCTTGCTTTAATCTTAGCAATGAAAAGAATAAAATGATCATATGCTAATTCCATGTGAAGTAATGACTTCACATAAAGAAGTATAATTGATAAAATTTGTTGAAAGTTAACAAGCATAGCATTTGTCATTGATGCAATTCGTGAAAAGTAATAAAGGAAGAGAGATATCACATATAAATATACTATCTTGGAGAACTTTTATGATTGTATCCCCCATCAAATATTCTATGCTTGATCAAATAGTTGATGTTGGACAAGGAATACAACGTAATAGGTTATGTTTGCTTATATTCACATAGAAGTTATATTGTCATGGATCCTCTAACATATGGTGCTTGCTCATAATCTTTTCTAGTCAAAATTCATACTAAGTAAAGATACTACTTGTGCATCCAAAAACTGTTGAACCCAGTTTCTTGCCATGAGAGTCCACCATATCTACCTATGGATTGAATAAGAACCTTCAAGTAAGTTGTCATCGGTGCAAAAAGCAATAAAAATTTGCTCCAAAATATGTATGATCCTTTATTATAATGGAAAATAAGCTTTGTAAGAACTTTTGATGGTAAGGAAATAAAAACGACGGACTGCACAATAAAGTTTGCTATCACAAGGGGCAATATAAATTTACGTTCCTTTCCACTAAGAGTTTGCACACTCCAAAAAAAAAGTGCATGACAACCTCTACTTCCCTCCGCGAAGGGCCTATCTTTTATTTTTCAGTATTTACTTCTTATGCAAGAGTCAATAAGGTTCATCCTTATTCCATGCTAAATTATTCTCCACTTGGCAAGCATCATGTGGTAGGGAAAGATCCCATCACATATACCCAGTTGGATGTAGGTAATCATGAGTTATTATTGTTGCCATTACACATCTTAAACAGGCATGGTCGAGTCAAAATAACATATACCATAAAGCTGCAAAGTACAGCCGAAACTGACTGTCTCAAACATGCACAAGTTTGATCGGTCGATCGGAAATATTAACCATAAAGGTTGCCTTTGTAAAACAAATAAATTTTCGACAAGTCAAACAACTTGCTTTCATAAAGGTGCTCGGCTTGTCCGAGGTCACTAATAGAAAAGAACTTCGGCCGTCTTTGAAAAAACTACGCAGTACTTACCTCGATTTTTTGGTATAAAACACTTCAGACCTATAAAAAAGTCCAATAAACTGTACCGGGGGCTCTTTGAGGCACCTCAGTGCGGTTACCTTGGGACTCCTCGAGAGCCCAACATATCCTCAACATTTGCATTTGATATACGAGTGCTGCCTTCCCACAAATCATTATAAAGCCACAATATGCATCAATTTGATCTAAATTTTTTGCCAAGCTGGGTTGCCTAGCTCCTATGCTTACCCTCTACATTCCCGACAAATTCGGCCAGAGGGTAAAAGGAGCACCTCTGCGATTGTTACTTCCAGGTTAACCAAGTAAGTACCTCAGATGGGTGAAGCCGAAAGCTGGCGGTCACAAGAATATAATTGGTCGGCAGCGGAGGAAGTGAAAAGAAAGGCCTTTTCAAAAGGTACTATCATAGGGTCTGAACCGCACTTATTCAGCCTAGGATATTTCTGCATTAAGGCCTTGGAGCAAAGTATAGCGGATATGAGCTAAACAAAGTCATAGTCAACATGACACCCCGGGAAAAGGAACTATTGGAGGAAATATTTTTCACCGAAGATGTGACTTGTGTTAAACAATAATAAAACATAACTCTCTGCAAGACTTGCGTTTTGACCTTATGGTCGGATTGCCTTGTCCCCTATAACCATTGCTCGAGGACTCGGGCCGACGTTGGGCACACTCCTCGTCCCCTGGTCGAGGAGGTAGAAGCCAATGGATAGTTAACGAAGTATAACATCTGGAGATTTGAGCATTCAAAATGACAAAAGTATATAGATACATAAAGTCATCATTCATCATAGACTGTTTACAAAATTTATTCAAGGCCATCTATTAAGGATATCAAGGAGACAATCATGCTCGGTTAGCCAAGCTGCTGATGACACTCTCATAATTTCCGTTGGCTTTGATTTTCTTTCCATCAAACCCCTTGAGGTCGACCCTGGCAAGCTCTTCGGTCTTCAATAGAACTTAGTGTGCCTTAACCATTGCCGGCGCTTCTCGAGCATCTTCTCGGCAGGCCGACAATTTACATGTCTAAATCTGACACCTGGCTCCCTTCAGCCGTTTAGCGATCTCGGTCATATCCCTTAGCAGGGGTTCATTGGGCCATAGAGATCGGAAAATCTTCTCCATGGATTTTTGTTGGTCCTTCTCATCCTTGAGCTGATTACATTCGTCGATCTTCCGAGCATGTGTCCGACGACCTGCCTCCTCTTGTGCTTTGGCGTAACAAGCAGCTTCTGGAGTTTCCTCAAGGTCCTTTTCAAGTTGACCTATCATCTCCACTACTAATTAAAAGCATACAACTTATGCAGCCAATCATCATATTGTTATCATAGGTCAAGTATTAAACTTACCATGTGGCTCACGGGTGAATTTCTCGATTTCGACACTTCTTTCTGCAACTCGGCAAGCTTGGCTTTCGTTAGCTCCAACTACTTTAAGAGATCTTTATTCTCTTGTCGAGAAGTCCATATCAAACGTAATTAAATTTTGTGTCAAACACATGTCCATCCTTAATTCAGCCACTCGTGCCCAAATTAAGGCTTGGGGGTTACTGGGCTTAGTGCTTGTCCATTAAAAGCCATTAAAGGGGAACATCGATCCCCTAATCAGGTGTGGCCACCCGACCAGTGGTTCAGGAGCTACTGCATTGACCATTCAATGCAGGAAAATTAAAGTGCAAAACAACTTTCGATGAGATTACGATCCTCAAGTTTTTCGGCCGCACCCAACCTGAGTCTCGGGAGCTATTGCGCACTGCGTTTTCATTCCTAAGTATGTTACCGAGCAAGGACATGATCCTCAGGCCGATTTTGCAAATTGACATGAGTCTCAGTGGCTACTTGAATCAGCGGTTTTATGTTGTCCTTCCGGTGCATCTCAGAATTTAGGCCGACACATACCTTGAGGGTTACTGGTTATACATCTCAGCAGAGAATAAATGGCACCAATCAAAAAAAATCCACAAAATCAGCCCACGGCTGAGGTGGTGCACCACCTTGGAAGCAGTCCGGCATAAAGCTAAGATGCAAGTGGCTGGCTCCGTAGAGGGCATTTTCGGCATTAAGCTCGGCTAAACTCCTTCAACCTTTTCAAACTGAGGTGACCTATGACACCTCGGTTGCAGACCGGAGTTGGAGCTCGGCTTCAAAAAGACACCTCAGATGCAGTCCCGCATTGGACAAGAGGACACCGCCACTCGGGAAAAACTTCAAACCCAAGGTGTGGCGTAAAAATAAAAAGGCATTGATAAAGATCGAGTATTTAAAGGGGTTCCTAGGAGCCTGACGTATAAACTCCTCGGATGCCTGACGTGTGAACTATTCGGATACACCTCGGTGATCCTCAAGATCGGATATGCGAAGATTTGTTTAACTAGTTTTCAGGACCGATGATCGAAGACGAAGAACAGGTCGGAAGAACCGAGGAGCATCCCAAACTTGAAGACCAGTTCAAGAGGCTACTGTTGGAGTCCCGTACTAGGAGGTACTCACCACGTCGTCTCTCGGTCAGGTGGGTCGGGCCGAGGACCCCATGGCGGGTTCACTAATGGCCCACTTCGAGCAACCCATGACGTATACAAGGGAGATTTCACAAGACTTGACACAAAAGCCGAAGGCTCCTCTCCACCGACGTATCTGACTAGGACTCTTGTTATCCTAGGCCTCCGGTACATTATATAAGCCGAGGCCAGGCTAGTCGATACAGGATATTCTAGATCATTAGAATCATACACGATAATCTCATGATAGATACCTGTACTCTGTACTATCCCCCGTATCAATACAATCAAAAGCAGGATGTAGGTATTATCTCTTAAAGAGAGTTCGAACCTGGGTAAAAACCCATGTCCATGTTACCATCGCGCCAAGACATCTAGTTTAGGACCCCTACCTCAAGATATACCGGATTTAGCACCGACACCGAGAACGAGGAAACAAGATAAGGTACCACCTACCTCGATTGAGGACAACAGCAGCCGTCCATGGCAGCAACGATGGGAAAAACCGAGCTAGCTCAACATAGGCATGCCGATTCCAAGTAGCAACATGTGCGAATCAGAGGAGGCCGCTCCGTCAGGGGAGAGGGAAGGACTGATGGACCCCGCGAGATCTTGGACGTGGTGGCAGAGAGAGTTGGGGCCTTGGCCGCGGCAGAGAGAGTTCAGCCTTTGTTGCGGCCATGGGCAGGTCGTTGGAGACGCGCGAGGGGGGCTCGATTCATCCGATCTGTGAGAGGTGTTGGTTTGTGCTGGTTGTAAAAGCCGGAGAAGTTCGGGTCCGAGCCTGACAACCAGGTTGTTTGTTGGTGGTCGATGGGTTTGCACCGGAATTTGCCAAGGGGCTTGCATTGCAGGAGGCCATGGGCGCGTCTACCCTACGAAGGTAGAGGAGATATGATCGTGTGTGGATTCATGTGTGTGTAGTGCGATGGGTCTTTGATTGGTTGGTGAGGGGACAGTGCACGCACATGCATATGGACACATGATAGAGGCAAGGGTCGAAGGCCTACGCTTGATGGAAAATTAGAGAATTTATGGGATGGCTTGATGCTTGCTGCTATATGTGAGAAAAAAAATGCCCAATTCATGTAGTCCTACCAATTCATGCATGGATTTGTTTATAGCTAATTTACTGTTGGGAAGTTTTTATGACCCACAAGAAATAAATACTTCTGGCAGCTTTGGAAGACAACTATATACAATTTTACAAAGTTTTTTCTACTAATCGTTACTCTCCCAAATTATAGTGCATTTTAGTTTGAATTCGTATACCAAAGAGGAGTGGGAGGGATCATTTCCACTTCGTTTATTGCCTCATGAAGCAGCTAGTTAGAAATATTGTTGCACGCATTGTTCCCCTGTGTCTGGATTTCCTAATATTCACTATAGCATGGGAGAAAAATGTAAAAAAACTAAGATTCATTATATTTTGTTATGGAGTATTATTTAGTCATGCCAATGTGCAATTACTTCCATTGGTTTGAAAGTCTCTTCTAAAAAAAAATGTCGATCGACGTGCTACACGATTAAGTAGTACTCCCTCTGTTCCATAATGTAGTGCCTATAGATTTTTTCAAAAGTCAAACATTACAAACTTTGACCATATTTATAGTGAAAAGTAGGTACATCTAGAATACCAAATGCACATCATTGGATACATCATGAGTTATATTTTCAGAATGTACATGTTTGGTATTGTAGATGTAGACAGTTTTCTCTATACACTTGATCAAATTTGGCAAAGTTTGACTTTCACAAAAATCTATAGGCACTACATTGTGGAATGGAGGGAGTAGAAAATACATCTAGCCATTTTACTATTATTAAGAGGCGGACACTCAATGCCTTATTACTTACTTGCGTTTACTATAAATAAATAATTAAATTTTTGCAAAACCCAATTTATTTATATGGATGTGGCTTGGCACGTAGGATGGTGCTTCTACCCCATGTGCACGACCAGGGATTGCGTTTGGGCCACTCAGCTGCAGCGGAGCCGTACAAATTATGCATGTATTGGGACCGCCATTGCTGGACCCAAATTATTGCACGTACAAATTATGGTCGCGTGGAAGTTGTGGGTGGCTGTATAGAAAGTGCCAGACTTGATGGAGACAGATCACGCCGACTATCGTTTCTACTTTTTAACCACATGCTGGGGGGCAAGTTCCGCAGTAACTTGCGTCAGTGTAATATGCAAACTACGCAACGGTAGGTTCAGATTGGGGTGACAATGGGTACCCATTATCCACATGCTCTGCGGGTAAAAATCATATTAGGATAAGGTTATGGGATAAAAATTTACCCAAGGATACTTAAATGAGAAATATCATACCCATCAGGTAGAGATGGTATGAGTATGGGATCGTATAACCCATGCCCATGTGCACATGTACCCATCTAAAATGTTGAGAAATGGGTTTTGTTTAATATCCTGATGTATTAATTTTTCCCTCCTAATCGCGCTAGGTAAAAGCTCTAATATGTAGTCAAATTATCTCTATAATTTATCATAATTTTGTGAACTTAAAGTGTATGCCTATGTGTTGTTATTTATGATTATGCGTTGTTGTTTGTGTCGCTTTATAGGCAAGTATTTTTGTTTATGGGAATGTGTTGCTGTTACAATATGTTGTTGTACATTGTCGTTTAAAATGTGTTGTTATTAATAATTTCTGATTATATGTTTCTTTTTACAACTATTTTCTACTCAATTTATGTATTGTAAACACATGTATTTTTACCTGCGGGTACCCATATACCCTGTCGGGTGAGGGGTGTGGGAAAAAGTTCTACCCTTGAAAGGTATGGATATGGGTGATAGATAAGTTCAAGGTGGACGGGTAAGGATATGGCGATGGCTCCACCCGTATCCATACCCCGCGGGTGCCATCCCTAGGTCGAGAAGCTCCCGCGTGAGTATCTCTTGCTCTGTGGTGAACGATTCCAATGATTAAAGGTGAGCTACTTTCCGGCGAGGCCTCGCTAGAACTACGCCGAAGCGGCCGAACACGGAATGTGCATCGTCGACGGAGGCGGAAAAGAAGATAGGCTAGTGTGGGTAGAGGCCTTTAAGTTTTGATGCTGCTCAGACTAGACAGTGTCCATGTCCGAGCTCAAGCTGGAGACGTCGCGGCTGGCCACAACTTCGCCGCCGGAGGGGAGTGTTGAGGATTATGTTTAGTTAGAAAATACGAGATAGACGAGGATATGTTTCAGCTTGTCTTGTACTTTAAGTAGATCATGTATTTTTATATATATGCCTACAAAGCTCAAACAATAAACAACAACAATTCCATCAATCCTTCTCTATTCCTTCTAACATGGTATCAGCCTAATTGATCCTAAACACTAGCCGCCGCCGCTTCCGCACCCGCGCGCCGCCCCCGGGGCGGTCGGCGTCCATGACCGCCACCAGAGGCCGCGCCGCCCGTACCTCGGGTTCGTCCGCCGGTCGTGTTGACCGCCTGCCCTCGAGAGTCTTTTTTTCGAGCCCTTGCTCCGGGTTTTTTCGCTCTCTCGTCGGTCGTTTTGATCGACGTTTTCTTTTTGGTTTTCTGATCTATGCTTGATCGGTTTACGTCGCCTGCCGTCGCCGTCGACCCCTATGCGCCTCTACTCCGACACCGGCGCGACCGGCCGGCTTCTTCACCGACCCGGCGGCCTCGTGAGACAGGCGGCCCATCACGGCCGTCGTCCGCGCGCCGGCCCGCCCGTCGATCTACGCCGGCCGTCACCGCCCTCCTCTGACCGGGACACCTGCATCGCCCCGACCAGGCGGCCTCGCGCCATGCGGCGGCCCATCATAGCCGCCGTTCGCGCGTCGGCCCGCCCATCGATCCACGTCACCCGTCTCCGCCGCGTCTGCAAGGCGGCCCTGCGGGCTGCCTCGCCGGCCTCGTCCCCGGCTGTGTCGGGCAGGCTGCGTCAGGCTCATCGGCCGCCTCCGTGTTGGGGAACGTAACATGCAATTTCAAAAAAATTCTACGCTCACGCAAGATCTATCTAGGAGATGCATAGCAACGAGAGGGGGAGAGTGTGTCCACGTACCCTCGTAGACCGAAAGCGGAAGCGTTAGCTTAACGCGGTTGATTTAGTCGAACGTCTTCTCGATTCAACCGATCAAGAACCGAACGTACGGCACCTCCGAGTTCTGCACACGTTCAGCTCGATGATGTCCCTCGAACTCTTGATCCAGCAAAGTGTCAAGGGAGAGTTTCGTCAGCACGACGGCGTGGTGACGATGATGGTGAAGTGATCCGCGCAGGGCTTCGCCTAAGCACTACGACAATATGACCGGAGGAGTAAACGGTGGAGGGGGGCGCCGCACACGGCTAAGAACAATTGCTCTGTCCTTGGAGGCGCCCCCCCCCCGCCCCCGTATATAAAGGAGGGAGAGGGGAGGAGGCCGGTCCTAGGGGCGCCACAAGTGGAGGAGTCCCACTTGGGCTCCTAGTAGGATTCGGCACCCCCTTTCCTTTTTCCGTAGGGGGAAAGGGAGAAGGAGAGAGAGAAGGAGAAGGAAAGGGGGTGCCGCCCCCTCCCCTTGTCCAATTCGGATTCCTCCCTTCGGGGGGGGGGGGGGGGCGCCACCCCTTGTGGACTGGCTTGCCTCCCTCCTATGGCCCATATCTTCCCCCGGGGGGTTCTGGTAACCCCCCGGTACTCCGATACGTACCCGATACATTCCGAAACACTTTCGGTGTCCGAATACTATCGTTCAATATATCAATCTTGACCTCTCGACCATTTCAAGACTCCTCGTCATGTTCGTGATCTCATCCGGGACTCCGAACAATCTTCGGTCACCAAAACACATAACTCATAATACAAATCGTCATCGAACGTTAAGCGTGCGGACCCTACAGGTTCGAGAACTATGTAGACATGACCGAGACACATCTCCGGTCAATAACCAACAGCGGAACCTGTATGCTCATATTGGTTCCTACATATTCTACGAAGATCTTTATCGGTCAAACTATAATGACAACATACGTCATTCCCTTTGTCATCGGTATGTTACTTGCCCGAGATTCGATCGTCGGTATCTCCATACCTAGTTCAATCTCGTTACCGGCAAGTCTCTTTACTCGTCCCGTAATGCATCATCCCGTAACTAACTCATTAGTTGCATTGCTTGCAAAGCTTATCATGATGTGCATTACCGAGAGGGCCCAGAGATACCTCTCCGATACTCGGAGTGACAAATCCTAATCTCGATCTATGCCAACCCAACAAACACCTTCGGAGACACCTGTAGAGCATCTTTATAATCACCCAGTTACGTTGTGACGTTTGATAGCACACAAGGTGTTCCTCCGATATTTGGGAGTTGCATAATCTCATAGTCAAAAGAATATGTATAAGTCATGCAGAAAGCAATAGCAATAAAACTTAACGATCATTATGCTAAGCTAACGGATGGGTCTTGTCCATCACATCATTCTCCTAATGATGTGATCCCGTTCATCAAATGACAACACATGTCTATGGTTAGGAAACTTAACCATCTTTGATCAACGAGCTAGTCTAGTAGAGGCTTACTAGGGACTTGGTGTTTTGTCTATGTATTCACAAATGTATCAAGTTTCCGGTTAATACAATTCTAGCATGAATAATAAACATTTATCATGATATAAGGAAATATAAATAACAACTTTATTATTGCCTCCAGGGCATATTTCCTTCAGTCTCCCACTTGCACTAGAGTCAATAATCTTGATTACATAGTAATGATTCTAACACCCATGGAGTCTTGGTGCTGATCATGTTTTGCTCGTGGAAGAGGCTTAGTCAACGGGTGTTCCACATTCAGATCCATATGTATTTTGCAAATCTCTATGTCTCCCTCCTTGACTTGATCACGGATGGAGTTGAAGCGTCTCTTGATGTGTTTGGTTCTTTTGTGAAATCTGGATTCCTTCGCCAAGGCAATTGCTCCAGTATTGTCACAAAAAAATTTCAGTGGACCCGATGCACTAGGTATTACGCCTAGATCGGATATGAACTCCTTCATCCAGACTCCTTCATTTGCTGCTTCCGAAGCAGCTATATACTCCGCTTCACACTTAGATCCAGCCACGACGCTTTGCTTGGAACTGCACCAACTGACAGCTCCACCATTCATTATAAATACGTATCTGGTTTGTGACTTAGAGTCATCCGGATCAATGTCAAAACTAGCATCAACGTAACCATTTACGACGAGCTCTTTGTCACCTCCATAAACGAGAAACATATCCTTAGTCCTTTTCAGGTATTTCAGGATGTTCTTGACCGCTGTCCAGTGATCCACTCCTGGATTACTTTGGTACCTCCCTGCTAGACTTATAGCAAAGCACACATCAGGTCTGGTACACAACATTGCATACATGATAGAACCTATGGCTGAGGCATAGGGAATGACTTTCATTTTCTCTCTATCTTCTGCAGTGGTCGGGCATTGAGTCTGACTCAATTTCACACCTTGTAACACAGGCAAGAACCCTTTCTTTGACTGATCCATTTTGAACTTCTTCAAAATTTTATCAAGGTATGTGCTTTGTCAAAATCCAATTAAGCGTCTGGATCTATCTCTATAAATCTTGATGCCCAATATATAAGCAGCTTCACCGAGGTCTTTCATTGAAAAATTCTTATTCAAGTATCCTTTTATGCTATCCAGAAATTCTATATCATTTCCAATCAACAATATGTCATCCACATATAATATTAGAAATGCTACAGAGTTCCCACTCACTTTCTTGTAAATACAGACTTCTCCAAAAGTCTGTATAAAACCATATGCTTTGATCACACTATCAAAGCATATATTCCAACTCCGAGATGCTTGCACTAGTCCATAAATGGATCGCTGAAGCTTGCACACTTTGTTAGCACCTTTAGGATCGACAAAACCTTCTGGTTGCATCATATACAACTCTTCTTTAAGAAATCCACTAAGGAATGCAATTTTGACGTCCATTTGCCATATTTCATAATCATAAAATGCGGCAATTGCTAACATGATTCAGAAAGACTTAATCATCGCTACGGGTGAGAAGGTCTCATCGGAGTCAACTCCTTGAACTTGTCGAAAACCTTTTGCACCAAGTCGAGCTTTGTAGACAGTAACATTACCATCAGCGTCAGTCTTCTTCTTGAAGATCCATTTATTCTCTATGGCTTGCCGATCATCGGGCAAGTCAACAAAAGTCCACACTTTGTTCTCATACATGGATCCCATCTCAGATTTCATGGCCTCAAGCCATTTCGCGGAATCTGGGCTCATCATCGCTTCCTCATAGTTCATACGTTCGTCATGGTCTAGTAACATGACTTCCAGAACAGGATCACCGTACCACTCTGGTGCGGAACGTACTCTGGTTTACCTACGAGGTTCTGTAGAAACTTGATCTGAAGTTTCATGATCATCATCATTAGCTTCCTCACTAATTGGTGTAGGCATCACGGAAACAGATTTCTCTGATGAGCTACTTTCCAAATTGAGAGGAGGTACAATTACCTCATCAAGTTCTACTTTCCTCCCACTCACTTCTTTCGAGAGAAACTCCTTCTATAGAAAGGATCCATTCTTAACAACAAATATCTTGCCTTCGGACCTGTGATAGAAGGTGTACTCAACAGTCTCTTTTGGGTATCCTATGAAGACGCACTTCTCCGATTTGGGTTCGAGCTTATCAGGATGAAGTTTTTTCACATAAGCATCGCAACCCCAAACTTTAAGAAATGATAGCTTAGGTTTCTTGCCAAACCACAGTTCATACGGTGTCGTCTCAACGGATTTAGACGGTGCCCTATTTAACGTGAATGCAGCTGTCTCTAATGCATAACCCCAAAACGATAGTGGTAAATCGGTAAGAGACATCATAGATCGCACCATATCTAATAAAGTACGGTTACGACGTTCGGACACACCATTACGCTGTGGTGTTCCAGGTAGCGTGAGTTGTGAAACTATTCCACATTGTTTTAAATGAAGGCCAAACTCGTAACTCAAATATTCGCCTCCGCGATCAGATCGTAGAAACTTTATTTTCTTTTTACGATGATTTTCCACTTCACTCTAAAATTCTTTGAACTTTTCAAATGTTTCAGACTTGTGTTTCATTAAGTAGATATACCCATATCGACTCAAATCATCTGTGAAGGTCAGAAAATAACGATACCCGCCGCGAGCCTCAACACTCATCGGACCGCATACATCGGTATGTATTATTTCCAATAAGTCAGTGGCTCGCTCCATTGTTCCGGAGAACGGAGTCTCAGTCATCTTGCCCATGAGGTATGGTTCGCAAGCATCAAATGATTCATAATCAAGTGATTTCAAAAGTCCATCTGCATGGAGTTTCTTCATGCACTTTACACCAATATGACCTAAACGGCAGTGCCACAAATATGTTGCACTATCATTATCAACTTTGCATCTTTTGGCATCAATATTATGAATATGTGTATCACCACGATCGAGATTCAACAAAAATAGACCACTCTTCAAGGGTGCAAGACCATAAAAGATATTACTCATATAAATAGAACAACCATTATTCCCTGATTTAAATGAATAACCGTCTCGCATTAAACAAGATCCAGATATAATGTTCATGCTCAACGTTGGCACCAAATAACAATCATTCAGGTCTAAAACTAATCCCGAAGATAGATGTAGAGGTAGCGTGCCGACGGCGATCACATCGACCTTGGAACCATTCCCGACGCGCATCGTCACCTCGTCCTTAGCTAATCTTCGTTTAATCCGTAGCCCCTGTTTCGAGTTGCAAATATGAGCAACAGAACTAGTATCAAATACCCAGGTGCTACTACGAGCATTAGTAAGGTACACATCAATAACATGTATATCAAATATACCTTTGTTCACTTTGCCATCCTGCTTATCCGCCAAATACTTGGGGCAGTTCCGCTTCCAGTGACCAGTCCCTTTGCAGTAGAAACACTCAGTTTTAGGCTTAGGTCCAGACTTGGGCTTCTTCCTGGGAGAGACAACTTGCTTGTCATTTTTCTTGAAGTTCCCCTTCTTTCCTTTGCCCTTTTTCTTTCCTTTGCCCTTCCTGGGAGAGACACTTGATGCTGCTTCTTGATTTCTACCTCCGCAGCTTTGAGCATAGCGAAGAGCTCGAGAATTGTCTTATCCATCCCTTGCATGTTATAGTTCATCACGAAGCCTTTGTAGCTTGGTGGCAGTGATTGAAGAACTCTGTCAATAACACTATCATCCGGAAGATTAACTCCCAGCTGAGTCAAGTGATTATGATATCCAGACATTCTGAGTATGTGTTCACTGACAGAACTGTTCTCCTCCATCTTGCAGCTATAGAACTTGTTGGAGACTTCATATCTCTCAACTCGGGCATTTGCTTGAAATATTAACTTTAACTCCTGGAACATCTCATATGGTCCATGACGTTGAAAACGTCTTTGAAGTCCTGATTCTAAGCCGTAAAGCATGGCACACTGAACTATCGAGTAGTCATCAGATCGAGCTTGCTAGACGTTCATAACATCAGCATCTGCTCCTGCAGCAGGCCTTTCACCTAGCAGTGCATCAAGGACATAATTCTTTTGCGCAGCAATGAGGATAATCCTCAAGTTACAGACCCAGTCCGTGTAGTTGCTACCATCATCTTTCAACTTAGCTTTCTCTAGGAACGCATTAAAATTCAAGGGAACAGTAGCACGGGCCATTGATCTACAACATAAATATGCAAAAACTATCAGGATTAAGTTCATGATAAATTAAGTTCAATTAATCATATTACTTAAGAACTCCCACTTAGATAGACATCTCTCGAGTCATCTAAATGATCACGTGATCCATATCAGCTAAACCATGTCCGATCATCACGTGAGATGGAGTAGTTTTCAATGGTGAACATCTCTATGTTGATCATATCTACTATATGATTCATGTTCAACCTTTCGGTCTCCAGTGTTCCGAGGCCATGTCTGTACATGCTAGGCTCGTCAAGTTTAACCCGAGTATTCCGCATGTGCAAAACTGTCTTGCACCTGTTGTATGTGAACGTAGAGCTTATCACACCCGATCATCACGGTGTGTCTCGGCACGACGAACTGTCGCAACGGTGCATACTCAGGGAGACCACTTATATCTTGAAATTTTAGTGAGGGATCATCTTATAATGCTACCACCGTACTAAGCAAAATAAGATGCATAAAAGATAAACATCACATGCAATCAAAATATGTGACATGATATGGCCATCATCATCTTGTGCCTTTGATCCCTATCTCCAAAGCACCGTCATGATCTCCATCGTCTCGGCATGACACCATGATCTTCATCGTAGCGTCGTTGTCGTCTCGCCAATTATTGCTTCTACAACTATCGCTAACGCATATTGATAAAGTAAAGCAATTACATGGCGATTGCATTTCATACAATAAAGCGACAACCATAAGGCTTCTGCCAGTTGCCGATAACTTTTACAAAAAATGATCATCTCATACAATAATGTATATCACATCATGTCTTGACCATATCACATCACAACATGCCCTGCAAAAACAAGTTAGACGTCCTCTACTTTGTTGTTGCAAGTTTTACGTGGCTGCTACGGGCTTCTAGTAAGAACCGTTCTTACCTACGCATCAAAACCACAACAATGTTTCGTCAATTTTGTTGTTTTAACCTTCAACAAGGACCGGCCGTAGTCAAATTCGATTCAACTAAAGTTGGAGAAACAGACACTCGCCAGCCACCTTTATGCAACAAGTTGCATGTCTGTCGGTGGAACCGGTCTCATGAATGCGGTCATGTAAGGTTGGTCCGGGCCGCTTCATCCAATAATACCACCGAATCAAAATAAGACGTTGGTGGTAAGCAGTATGACTATCATCGCCCACAACTCTTTGTGTTCTACTCGTGCATATCATCTACGCATAGACCTGGCTCGGATGCCACTGTTGGGGAACGTAACATGCAATTTCAAAAAAATTCTACGCTCACGCAAGATCTATCTAGGAGATGCATAGCAACGAGAGGGGGAGAGTGTGTCCACGTACCCTCGTAGATCAAAAGCGAAAGCGTTAGCTTAACGCGATTAATGTAGTCGAACGTCTTCTCGATTCAACCGATCAAGCACCGAATGTACGGCACCTCCGAGTTCTGCACACGTTCAGCTCGATGACGTCCCTCGAACTCTGGATCCAGCAAAGTTTCGAGGGAGAGTTTCGTCAGCACGACAGCGTGGTGACGGTGATGGTGAAGTGATCCACGCAGGGCTTCGCCTAAGCACTACGACTATATGACCGGAGGAGTAAACGGTGGAGGGGGGCGCCGCACACGACTAAGAACAATTGTTGTGTCCTTGGAGGCACCCCCCGCCCCCGTATATAAAGGAGGGAGAGGGGAGGAGGCCGGCCCTAGGGGCGCCCCAAGTGGAGGAGTCCCACTTGGGCTCCTAGTAGGATTCGGCCCCCCTTTCCTTTTTCCGGAGGGGGAAAGGTGGAAGGAGAGAGAGAAGGAAAAGGAAAGGGGGGCGCCGCCCCCTTCCCTTGTCCAATTCAGACTCCTCCCTTGGGGGGGGGGCGCCACCCCTTGTGGGCTGGCTTGCCTCCCTCCTATGGCCCATATGGCCCATATCTTCCCCCGGGGGGGTTCCGGTAACCCCCCCAGTACTCCGATACGTACCTGATACATTCCGAAACACTTCCGGTGTCCGAATACTATCGTCCAATATATCAATCTTTACCTCTCAACCATTTTGAGACTCCTCGTCATGTCCGTGATCTCATCCGGGACTCCGAACAATCTTCGGTCACCAAAACACATAACTCATAATACAAATCGTCATCGAACGTTAAGCGTGCGGACCCTACAGGTTCGAGAACTATGTAGACATGACCGAGACACATCTCCGGTCAATAACCAATAGCGGAACCTGGATGCTCATATTGGTTCCTACATATTCTACGAAGATCTTTATCGGTCAAACCGTAATGACAACATACGTCATTCCCTTTGTCATCGGTATGTTACTTGCCCGAGATTCGATCGTCGGTATCTCCATACCTAGTTCAATCTCATTACTGGCAAGTCTCTTTACTCGTTCCGTAATGCATCTTCCCATAACTAACTCATTAGTCACATTGCTTGCAAGGCTTATCATGATGTGCATTACCGAGAGGGCCCAGAGATACCTCTCCGATACTCGGAGTGACAAATCCTAATCTCGATCTATGCCAACCCAACAAACACCTTCGGAGACACCTGTAGAGCATCTTTATAATCACCCAGTTACGTTGTGACGTTTGATAGCACACAAGGTGTTCCTCTGGTATTCGGGAGTTGCATAATCTCATAGTCAAAAGAATATGTATAAGTCATGCAGAAAGCAATAGCAATAAAACTTAACGATCATTATGCTAAGCTAACGGATGGGTCTTGTCCATCACGTCATTCTCCTAATGATGTGATCCCGTTCATCAAATGACAACACATGTCTATGGTTAGGAAACTTAACCATCTTTGATCAACGAGCTAGTCTAGTAGAGGCTTACTAGGGACTTGGTGTTTTGTCTATGTATTCACACATGTATCAAGTTTCCGGTTAATACAATTCTAGCATGAATAATAAACATTTATCATGATATAAGGAAATATAAATAACAACTTTATTATTGCCTCTAGGGCATATTTCCTTCACTCCGCTCGAGCGTCGCTGCTACGTTGATCGCTCGGGCCTCGCTGCCCGAGCGCCGGCGCTGCTTTGGTAGCCCTGCTTTGCGTTAGGCCGCCGCCGCCGCTCTTCTTCGGCCGCCGCCGCAGCTACCCTCGTAGCCGCCGCCGCTTGTTCACCCCCTTCGTCTTCGTCCAGCACCAGCCCGTCGCCAGTGTCGTCGTCATCTACCACGACCACTTCGTCTACTCCGACCATCGTTGGTGACATCGTCCCCACGCCGATTGGTGCTACAACCGTCGTCGAATCTTCTTCTCTGCTGGCCCTCCGACTCCTCGACATGACGTACAACTCGTGCAGGTCCCTCATCTACGCATGCCCGGTGCTGGCAACACCGATGCGTGCCTTCATCCACGACGTGTCCTCAGGCCTGGCAGGCCTGGTCGGCTCTTCGTCAACTTTGTCTTCATCCGTCTACGCATGCCCGGTGCTGGCAGCACCGATGCATGCCTTCCTCCACGATGTGCCCCCGGGCTTGGCAAACCCGGCACGACGTGTCGTCAACAACGTCTTCTTCCCGGCGCACCCCTACTTCGACACCACTACACCCCTGCTAACTCGGCGCCTCCTTGCGCCTGCGGCTCCATGGCGACTTCCTCGACACCGGCCACCCCGACTCGACATCGACCACGACATTCTTCACACGGCTACCTCGACCATGGCTACACCACCCTACGCTCTCGGCTACCTCGACAACGACACAAAGGGCTACCACCTTGCTTGAGCAACCTCTTCGATTGTCACTCCAGCCACGACTTCCGCGATGCATCGACCATTACGACTGTGGGGGGGGGGGGGGGTGTCCGTCTGCTTGCCTTCGGATTCTTCTCCAGTCTCACTGTCCGCGTCGCTACCGTTGTGATTGCGGGGGGATATTGAGTATTATGTTTAGTTAGGATATACGAGATAGACTAGGATATGTTCCAGCTTGTCTTGTACTCCAAGTTGACCATGTACTCCTATATATATGCCCACGAGGTTCAAGCAATAAACAACAACAATTCCATCAATCCCTCTCTATCCCTTCTAACAGGGAGGAAGGAGCGAGCTCGCGGCTTAAGGAAGATGGTTGGAGAGCCGATGCATAAATATTGAACGACTGGGAAATTGATTTGCACCACTATTTTGCATATGATTTTATATTAATTAAAGAGAGACATTACAAAATTAAACTTACAAACAAAAACAAAAACACACAGTTTCAAACATGGTAGGGTGAGGTTTTTCAGTTTAGTTGCATGTCAGTCGCCTGAAAACTGAATTTGGGCCAGTCGATTTGGTGGAGAAGAAACCAACAACTACAGAGCACCGAGGCAGGTTTCGTCTCATCTATCTTAGGGTGTAGGAGGGAGAAGCAGCCTCCTGCTCTATCTTAGGGTGCAGAGGGGGCGACAGCTGCCTCCTTGTCTATCTTAGGGGTGGGGGTGGTGCAGGTTCGCTGAAGAATTTCAGGGGGTTCGCCAGCTTAGAGGGATGGCCGGGGCGGTGGAAGCACAGCGGTGGGGAGAGGTTGAGGGGAGGGACGGGGACGAGGCTGGCGCGGGAGCACCCCCAGTCCGGTCGATGGCAGCATGCGGTGGGAGGAACAAGAGCTGTGATCTGTTTTGGAGGAAGAAGACGGTTGGAGGAAGAAGATGCAATCTGACGGTTAGATTGAAAATCAAGAGCAAAAATTGAGTCAACTAGCCCAAATTAAATTTTCAGGTGACTGACACCTAGCAGTCCAGAGGTTTTTGGTTTATGTTTTGTTTCTAAGTGGTCGATTGTGAAGCCATGGCACCGTCATCGGCATGACATAAGTCATCCTCGCCTCGTTTTTATTGTGATGGTGCTTCTTGACAACGTTAGAAGGCGCGTGGAAGGTGGTGTGCCTCCAGATTTGGTTTTCGGGTTGGTGTTTTCATTTTGCATATTTGTCTCAGAGGCGTTATTCTGCGAAGCGGATGACGCGACTGTGTGTCTTGGTCCTCCGGCCCTAGTACCGACTGATGAATTTGGCCAGCTTTGGCCTTGTCTGGGAGCATGTAAGGGTTGTGTTCTTCGACTCCGCCTAGCAGACCCGAGGCGTTATACATGCCCACTTTGGCATTTCTTCTTTCGCACGCTGATTTTCTATGTAGACCACGAGCGTCGGCATATTCTAGTCTACATAGATGACTTCCTTATCGTTGCTTCTCCATGCTTTTGGGTTTCAACAAGTTTGATGCGTTCAAACGGAGGTTCAGAGGCAGCAACGATCTTTGCTCATAGCGCGCCATCAATGTATGTAGTAAGAATAAGACTTTGGCACTCCCGAAGATTTTGATATATTTTTTCATTTCTGTAAGGGTCTACTTGTAAAGCTCAGTGCTACCTAATATATATATGGACTCTGGCCTTTCCATAAAAACAAAACTAAAACGCATGTGACAAGTGAAACCATGTGGAGTTATACGATATTGAATTATCACTTTTGCGTTATTTTCTAACACACAGTAAAGATGCAGACGCACAAACAAGTACATACATTAACTCTTATGAACGCACTCACATACATTCTCTTTCTGTGACCATCTCCGAGCGACTGAGTCAGCTGGTCTTGAAATTGATGAAGTCATCACTAGTGCCTCGCTATCGATCGGAACGTCTTCTTTCACTAAAAGAATATTCCGCCTTTACGAGACACCAAAGCATAAAACCTAGGGTTTGATCCTTGGTGGCCTGAGGGTACCAATGCCATCTTAACCGTCCAATCACATGTTGGTTCTCCATTTTATCATATTATTTATCGACCACAACACATATATCTATATATCATCAGAGTTCGAAGTAATTAATCTGGAAAACTTTGGCGGTGTTGTAACGTGGTGACTGGTAAAGGGGCGAGGAAAGTGGAAATACTGTCAACTTACAAGATGGACCACGCCGGTGAATGATGGTTGATGGGTACACAAAATATGAGACTTTTCTAATAAGTGGAAGTTTTCTGATTATTTGCATGTTGTTAGCTAAATATGTATGTCGAGTACTTAGGTCAAGTGAGATTTATTTCGTCTAAGTAGATGATGTAATTCTTCCTGTGGCATAAATCTTGACGGTGACACATAAAATGGCACAGTAAGTTAACTAACATAAATTAAATATCTGAAAAGATTTATTCAACAAAACTGCAAGAAAGTTAGATGTATCCACTGCTGCAATTATACTTTGTGCTTGAGAAAGAGGCGAGGAAGTCATAGGAGCTGCGTGCAACATATACTCGAAGATCTTGTTCCTGGAGCTCATCCCAAAATATAGATCGATATATTTGACAATGGCTCTGGCCTAGATCTGGCCGACAAGTCTAATAAGTGCCGGTTGCATACGTCCAATGAACATGTGTGTAGTGTGCGCCGACATATTGGACTTTCATCATGCCGCTGGGCACGGGCATTTGATGGCATGCAGACATAGTCGATGCTCGATTGCCAATTAAGTTGTCAGATTATGGCTATTGATAGAGGTGCTTTCAGCCCTGGACAACAACTACAACAAAAACATTCGACTCCAAAACCAGACGGGACGGGTGAGAGAGCTTTGAGCGAAAAGGTAGAAGCAACAATGAAAATGACCAAGCTCGTGGCGATCCTTGTCGTCCTCCAGGCCGTCCTGTTCACGGGGATCCTCGCCCAGGTAAATGGTGCCTGGTCGTCACGCTTAGCCATTCTATTTGTTTCCTGAATGAAGTTCGATTGCCTTTGCGTGATACCGGTGAGGTCGTATCTTACAAGTGAATAATTGCCATCCATGCTGCAGCCATTGGGCTATTTCCCCAAGTGCTGCGACAACTGCAGGTCCTTCTCGGGGATCGACGTCTGTGACGACGCCCATCCTCAGTGCCCCAAGGGCTGCTTGCAGTGCCGCGTGGTGCAGACAAGCCCTACCCAGACGTTCAGGTGCGCCGACTACCGCAGAGACTCCGACGACACGTGCGGCCCGCCCTGCAAGAAAAACTGATGGGTTAAGCTCAGATCACGAAATGTTTCGCCCAAAATAAAAGCTCAGACGAGATGAGCACGGTCACCGTGTTTGTGTGTACATTTGACCCGCGTTGTATCATCGCCGTGGTTTCATCATCACCATTGTTGTTGTTTCCTGTTCAAGAGTAACTTGTTGTTGATCGCCTATCATGTGCCTGTTCTACCCTCCATGAAATAAACACCAGCCTAAAGTGTGTCTCTGCCTAATCAGATGCAAAGAGTAACCTATAAATATTGCACTGACCCTCTGATATGGCATCCGTCAATTGCATATAACACAGTGCTACCTCCCGTTCGAATTATAAGATGTTTTAGATATTTTAATATAAAGTTCATACAAACTGAATAAGTATACAAACACACTAAAATGTGTCTATAAATATCCAAATCAGAAAAAAAAAGTTAAAACATTTTATAATTCATAACAGAGGGAATAAGTTTAATTTGTTTAGTTAATCACAATTTTATTGGGGGTCAAGTTTGGCATGCGGTTGTGCAGCATAATCACCCGGATTCAATTCCTAGGATTGACAGGTGATGCGCATGGTTTTCATCATTTATTGAGGATTAAGTTTGATGTGTGGTGGAACCACTCATCCAAATAAAATCGTGGTACATAAAAAAAATTCTTTTAGGACCAGGCTTGATCTGTGGTGTGACTACATAGCAAGATAAGTATCTTGGTACTCATACTAAAAAAAGGTTGTGTGTATCCCTAATTGGTGCAGAGGCCGGGAATTGAAATTCTCTCTCAATTTTTAGGTATGTTTAGAAAAGAAAAGCAACATCTTTTCACCATTATTGATGACCTTGACAAAATCGCAGAGACTCACACTTTGTCTCAACAAGAGATTGATATAAAAAATAATTCAATCAGCAGATAACGCGTCTATTGTGAGAAGAGAAACTCAAGTGGTACCGAAGATCCGGTGCGCAATTCATTTTGGAGGAAGATATCAATATGCGATATTTCTAATTGGTCACCAATGAGCGGCACCGTAAGCAGTGTATTTTTAGCCTCCAATAGGATGAGGAACAGATCGAAGGTCAAGATCTCAAGCGTTATATAACCATATAGTACAAGTTTCTATTTGGGGCTCCAGATGAAGGGAACTTCACTCTCGATGAGACCCGGACAGATGATATTCCACAAGTCACGACGGAGGAAAACGATATCCTGATGGCCCTTTCTTTGAAGAGGAGGTGCGAGCTGTGGTGTTTCAAATCGAACATAACAAAGCTCTAGGCCCTGATGGCTTCATAGCAGAGTTCTATCAAAACTTCTGGGATGTCATCAAGATTGACCTAAAGGAGTTGCTCATTTTTCTTCATGTCGGCCAACTTAAACTATCCAGACTTAATTTAGGGGAGATTGTTTTGTTGCCCATGACGAAGGAGGATGAGCATATCTATCAATACATACCAAAGTGGCGAGTAATAGGGTCCGGTTGCTGACCATGTTGTTCGACCATCCCAAAAGACTTTCATGCAAGGAAGAAATATACTCGACGGAGTAGGTATCCTTCATGAGACCGTTCACTAGATACATGAAAGAACATGATTGGGATAGTATTAAAATTTTACTTTGAAAAGGCAGACAAATGGTCGTTTCTCCAATGGACCCTGAGAATGAAAGGTTTCTCTGATAGATGGCGCGAGTGGACCCAAAATTTTGTTACTGGAGGCAGTGTGGCTATCAAAGTCAATGATGATGTAGGCCATTACTTCTAGACAAAAAGTGATTACGTCAGTGTGACCCACTGCCTCCAACGTTATTTAAGAATCGCTGACATGTTGGCTACTTTGATCGAATGCGCGACGATCAAATTGCAGGAGTAGTACCACATCTTGTTGATGGGGGACTCTCTATTTTGCAATATGATGATGATACAATTCTTTTACGGAACATGACTTTGATAAGGCTACAAATCTGAAACTCTTGCTTTTAGCTTTTTAGCAAATGTCAAGTCTTAAAATTAACTTTCATAAAAGTGAATTGTTCTGTTTTGTAGAAGCCAAGGAGGTGGTTGCACAATATGCTGACTTGTTTGGTTGTGCACAAGGTTAAATCCCAATTAAATACTTTAGAATTCCGATTCATTATTGGCATCTCACGAATGCAAAGTGGAACCATGTTGAAGAGCGGTTGGAGAAATGGTTAAGAACTTGAAAAGGCAAGTTGCTCTCTATTGGAGGACATCTAGTTTTGATCAATTCTGTCCTCACAAACATGCTTCTCTACATGCTCTCATTTTTTCAACTTCCCAAAGGGGTTTTGCAAAGACTGGATTACTTTGTCGACTGAACGATGAGGGAGGTTTAGGTGTCCAAGACCTCCAGGCCAAGAATGTGCCTTACTTAGTAACTGGTTGTTCAAGCTACTTATCGAGGATGGTGTTTCGCAAACTTTGCTATGAAACAAGTATCTAGGCCAAAAAGCGATGTCCCAGGTAATATTGGAAGCCCGGTGACTCGCACTTTTGGGTTGGACTGGTGGCGGTAAAGAAACATATTTTCTGCTCCGGATCATTCATGATACAGGACGGCTCAGATATACATTTCTAGAATGAAAAGTGGCTATGAAATGCCACTCTCCGGGAACGGTATCAAGCCTTGTACTGCATCGTACACGATAACGATGATACTCTTGCACATGTGCTCAGCTCTGCCCCGCCAGATGTATCATTTAGGAGGGATTTGATTGGCCGCACCTTGTGGTAGGGCAACATCTTCTATTGAGTTTGGATTCGACTAACTTGACACAAGGCGGGATGTTTTAGCTAGAATCTCACGGCATGTAGGTTCGTGCACTCACTCACTTAGAGATTATAGCGGACAGTAAATGAACTAATTTCAAAATGGGAGATGCCACTAGAAGTTAAGATTTTCATGTGGTATCTTCGGAGAGGAGTTGTGCTAACTAAAGACAACCTTGCTCTACACAACTGGCAAGGAGGCAAGAAGTGTAGCTTTTGAAAACATGATGAGACAATCAAACATCTCTTCTTTCAATGCAAGTTTGTGCGTTCTACATCGTCATTCATGAAAATAGCGTCCATTTTGTATCTGAAGTGTTGCCTATATATGTGGTCACTGGGTTTATGGAATACCAAATATGTTTAGTACGCTAATACAAGTGAGAGTGTCTGCCTTACTATTGTCGCTTTGGCTATGTCGAAATACTTATGTTTTTAATGGCAAAACCCATTCTTCAGGAAATCGATAACTCATAGTTGCTCGGTAGTCTTAGGAGTAGAGATTAATTGGTGAATCGGTTTATTAACTGGATTAATCGGTCAACCATTAATTGGTTGGTTAAATAGGAACCTCCGACCTTATCATAGTTTTCTTATGTATTATACCATACTCTCATGCTCTCAGCTATGTAATATACCAAAATATGCTACTATTTGGTCAAATCCTAGGTATTGAGGAACGAGAGGGCGATGGGAGAGGTTACATGCCGAAAATTTTGGCTTTGTTTGTCCAGAAGTTAATGGGGCCGCAGCGATTAATCTGGCATGACAACTGATTAATCGGTCTGATAGGAAAGTTAATCGGCCCGACAGGTTAACGCGACGAATAGGTGATATTCGAATCGGCGACCCAACGAGTAGCGATTAACTGGCCTGTTAACTGATTAATCGGATGAATTCTTGAACAATGGCAAAACCTCTTGTCTGATGCAGGTTATGTGCCTTGCACACATTGGCTTCCTATGTGGTCTATGCTACACCAAACGGAGTAGTAATCTCTATTCAAGATGGTGTTTATACGGTTGGAGCTGGTGTCCAGAGAGGTTTTTACCAAAACATGGGGGCAGCTTAATCTCTGGGCCGGGCCACCTTCTCAGTCGATATAGGCATAGTTTCGGTCTCATATGGCTTTACTGTTGCCACTTTGTTGTTTTTATATTCTTTGTGGGATGGTTCATTTGATGGTTGTGTACATCTTAGCTATGCAGAGGCCGGGTATGCCTCTTTATGCTTCGTATCTACTCGATTCTACATTTTAAGTTAATAAATGCGTCCTTTATAAAAAAAACTAATCACAATTTTTTTGCCACACACAAGCGATGACTGACCACTATTTGAATATATATTTTCGAAATCCTGCGGAAGAGTTGATATTCATTAGATAGATAGAAAGTACAACGTTACAGCATCTCCAAACCCCTAAAATGGACACACTATTTGTCCGCCGAGTGGTCCGGACCAGTTCGCGGACATTGATATGGGAGCCGACCATCCAACCATGTCCCCTAAATGTCCATCTATGCATGTGTATGTCATGGTTGAGGAGAGAGAGGGGATGTTCGGATGTCCAACAGGGTGGCTTTCAGTAGGCTAAACGGATGTCCAGACTCCCCGAAAGCCCCCCTCCCGCCAGTTTGCTTCTAGTTTGACGGAATTTGTACCTCTAGATCAGTCTGCGGATGTTTGAGGGGTAGCATTGGATGGAAGAAAATGTCAAGACTCTCGCAAAGGACATATAGGTGCAATTTGAGGTTCCACGTCGGAGGTTCCCTAAAAATGGCATCACTAAAATACACCAAAGAAGGCACGACACAAAAAGTAAACCTGTAACCTAAACAGCTACAAACGACCTAGTCCCTAAAAAAACTAAAAATGACCTAGAATCCCTACACACTCAAGGACGCTTTCTCAAATCACTGTGCAACCATTTGATTCACCCTTCCGGAAGGGTTCGATGAAAACTAAGTCTGCTTTTTTAAATATTGGTGGTGGCCGAACAACTAGGTCTAGCTAGGAGGATACTTAGCTTGGGGACACGCCCCTTGCTTTACAATATCCTTCTTTGTACACTAGTGTTGAGCCCAAGAAAGACTATGTGAGCATAATATTATGGTCAACCAAATACATAATTACCTCTTCATAGGGAATGGGTCGTTTTCAAACGATCACAAGAACAACTCTCAAGTTTGTCGAAAGTGTGGTTATACAAGCATCTTACCTACGATTACAATACCCTCAAATATATGGTCAAAACACACCAAAAATTTATTGAAAAAAGGCAAATAAGTGTTTGCACACGAACACGTCACCGTGTACCTCCAACACCGAGGGTGATGCACCGCAGCTCACGTCGAAGGAGATCCATCCGGAAGCACGGTACGCAAGCAATCCGGCGGGCGCTTTTGAGCACCCGAAACCCCACGTGCCCGGGAGGGACCCCGTCTGAGCGTGTGGTGGCTATGGGCTACCCTAGGTCAGTTCGCCGACCCCTAGAGCCTCGAGGATCTCTGCCCTTCAATACTAATAATGAATAAAGAACGAGAAAGAAAGAACAAGGGAGAGATGTAAAACTATGGTGAAAAGTAGATGAGTTTTGTGATTGTGTGTTGTTGTTTCAGTCGGCCGTCACCCCTCATGTATATAAGAGGCGGCTGGACTTCCCTTGCAAGGAAAGGTTTGGATTCATGTCTAAAACCTTGTTTGGGTCCAACTTGGAGTCTAAACTTTCCAAAACAGTTCGGTTCAAAATCTGGCTGCACATTGCGGGTCACTTTTGAGGAAGTAAACGATCTCGGATGAAAATGAGCCCAAAAGCAATATTAACCGTTTCAACGAGAAGAACAACATTCGTGTTGAACTTTTTTTGATTCGATGCCATCCCGAGGGCCGAATCGCTCAGGCAAAACAGGTAATCAGGGGCGCTACCCATCAGACATCGGCTATATGCGTGTCTGATTGGGCGCGCCACGTTTCGCTCGTGATAGAGCTGCACTCTGATGGCTCTAACTTTTGCATACGACCTCACATTAAGAAATTTTTATATCAAAATTGACCATTTCGACGAGAAGAAGACAATTCATGCATAAACTTTTCTCATATGAGGTTGTCTTGGAGGCCTAATCGGACAAACGGTACTCTACATACAAAATCCTAGTACTTCGAGCACAAATTTGGCCCTCGGCGATATCGGATGGCGATGAACAAAACTTCAAAGATGTTCATGTCGATAATACGGAACTTTTTCATGTAGATCACTTCTCCATTTGAGGCCCTATTAATTGGGTTTTTGACCATGCCGAAATCTGGTGTCAACACATGCCCCCCCTGTTTCTCGGCAAAGCTTGTGTGCCAAAAAATAATTTGTAGGGAGCTTGTTCTTATGACGATGTCATCACTCCATTGGCCACTTGTATTTGCTAAGGGAGATAATTATATATCGGTTATATTTATTCTTAGGGCGATAATACTATATCGGCCATTGCATTTTTGTTTTAAATCATGCCTTGGAACCGATTACTGCCAATCGGCTTTAAAGAGATAGGAAAGAACCCGTTGCTTGTAGCTCCAAGGAAATCAAACTCTGAGAGGCCACGCCCTGTTAAGCAAGTAACATCGGGATGATTCCAATCCACCGATGCATCGGCCAAAGCGACATGAGCCGAATTATCTGCATGAATGACATCTACTTCATCATCGACCCATTGTATTAAGAATTGATGCATGGTAGATGGCACGCATTGTTAGCATGAACCCAATCGCGGCCTAATATAATATGCTAGTTACCTTGCACCTTGGCGACGAAGAATGTGGTGGCCAAAGTTTTGCTTCCCACAATAAGTTCCATGCACGTCACACCTTTGGCCTTTGTCTTTTCTTTACCCTCAAATCAATTAAGCACCATATTGGTCTTCATCAACGCACCGTCATGTAATACCAACTTCTTGAAAACCGAATAGGGCATAAGATTTACCACAGCACCACCATCAATGAGCATCCTAGCAACCGGCGATTCGTTAATATGACAATTGAGGTACAATGGCTTCAAGTGTTTCACCGGTTCTTTTGGCTTCTCGAAGGTAGAATTCTTAGGACCAAAATCCAGTTGAGCCACCTCCCTTCTTCACCTATAGCGCGAAACTTGGCAGGTAAGTATTACACCATATTAATGTCCATACCTTCCCAAACCGGCGTAGATTTGTAATCCACCATCTCTTCTTCATCTCCCAATGTGTATATTGGACTTGAAGTTTTCTCAATTGAAGGGGAAGTTTCAGGTGGTGTGGACGATATAATAGGGGTCACATCATCCTCTTTTAGTGGTGTAGGTGTTGTTGTAGCTAATGCAGAAGCATTTGTGTTTTCTTTTTGTTCAGGCCTCCACACTAGTTTTGTGAGTGCCATGGGCCGAATTTCATTGAACAATTCGTCCCTTTGCTTCTCTTCTTTGCACTCTACCTTCTCGTGGTTCCTCATGTGTTGCAATCTCCTTTTCATGGTCTTAGTTAAATCGGGAGGACACCACTTAGGTTGAGTATATTTGGGATCCCTAGGTTTGGTCTTGCTTGTGCTAGCCTCATGATCATTAGCCATGGAACCTTGCTGAACAATAACAATATCACCATTAGAATTAGCCGGATTACCAACAATCAGCTCTTTGATCTCCTTTTGCTTGTCGCATTCTGAAATTTCTGCATTAGGCGACTTAATACACCACACTTTTTTATTGACCTTGCTTGGAGAAATTTTTGTTGGCCGATTAGCACCATGGCTCGAACGGCCTTGTGTGGGATAATAAAGCCTCTCGCGAGCAAGCCTTCTAGCTAGGTGCTGCCCACCCCATATGAAAAGCATAAGGAGCCATTGGGGGCTGCCCCCAACCTCCATTGAAATCTCCCATGTAATATGGCGCATAGGGAGGTGGTAACATCCATGGTGTCGGAGCCCATGACCCATATGGCCTTGCAATGCATCAAATTTTTTGCTTCGGAGGTGATCTTGGACGCTTCGAAGGTGATGGCCGATTAGAGGTAGAACCGGCCGCTTGATTGACATATTTGGATAGCAACATATCAAAAATTGGCTTGAGCTTATCTTCACTCTTTTTCCACTTGCCAACTTCTGCGTTCTCGGGCTTGGTAAATTTAACACGAGTATCCTCTTGTACTTGAGTTTGCCCCCCGAGTGCATGATTTTTTATGGTGATCTTCAATACCTCCTTGCCATCGGTTTGCTTTTCAAGCAGAACCTTTGTTCCCAAGACTTTGTCGCCCTCCTTGCTTTTCCTGGGTTCACCAATAACAATATTATCTTTATTAGCAAATTCGGCTATGTTAGGCCAAATTAACATTTTCTTCCCTTCCAAGTCCATGGTGTTTATTGGGAAGGGTTGTTTATGAACTTGCATCTCAGCAAAATTCAATCGTCCAACATTAAGGGCCGATTGTATTTGTCGTCTAAAAACATTGCAATTGTTAGTAGCATGAGAAAATGAATTATGATACTTGCAGTAAGCATGCCGTTTTAGCTTCTCAGACAGCGGTATGGTGTGTGATATTCTAATCATCTTATCTTGCAACAGAGCATCAAATATTTTATCGCACTTAGATATGCAAAAAGTAAAATTCATCTCCTCATCACGATTCTTACGAATCGGCTTAAGAGAGTTGCATGTATAGGGTTTGGCCTTTGAGGACCAAACAAATTCAGTAGTATAGACATCAACGTCATCGTCCGACTTATCATCATTGTATTCAACCATATGCATTGTAGGACGATCGGTTGTAGATCTATGAACTTCTTTACTTTGACTCTCTTGAGCCAAAGATTTTTGCAAGACTTGGTTAATATTTAGAAACTCATAACTTTCTAGCCTCTCTTCAATATGAGTTTTCAAGCCATTAAGAACAAGATCCTCCAAGTCTCTCTCGCTTATTACTAAGTTATAAAATCGGTTTTTTATATCTCTAAATCTCTTGACATAATCGGTGACCGATTCATCATGTTTTTGCCTAACCGATGTAAGATGTCACAACTTAAGCTCATTATCTCCGCTATAAAAGTGATCATGAAACTTTTGCTCTAATTGCGACCATAAAAGAATTGAACCATGTGGTAAAGCAGCAAACCAAGAAAATGCGGTGCCGGTAAAAGATAATGGAAATAAACGCACTTTCAATTCTTCTATGGAACCTGCTTCACCCAACTGCGTTAGATACTGACTAACATGCTCCCATGTTGTTTTCGGGCCCTCTCCACTAAATTTAACAAAATTAGGAACCTTCTAACCTTGAGGGTACAAAACTGCATCAAAGTGATGTCTACTACACAACCTTCTTCTTGTAGACTCGTGTTGGGCCTCCAAGCGCAGAGTTTTGTAGGACAGTAGAAAATTTCCCTCAAGTGGGTGACCTAAGGATTATCAATCCGTGGGAGGCGTAGGATGAAGATGGTCTCTCTCAAACAACCCTGCAACCAAATAACAAAGAGTCTCTTGTGTCCCCGACACACCCAATACAATGATAAATTGTATAGGTGCACTAGTTCGGCGAAGAGATGGTGATACAAGTGCAATATGGATGGTAGATATAGGTTTTTGTAATCTGAAAATATAAAAAACAGCAAGGTAACTAGTAACAAAAGTGAGCGAAAACGATATTGCAATGCTTCGAAACAAGGCCTAGGGTTCATACTTTCACTAGTGCAAGTTCTCTCAACAATGATAACATAATTGGATCACATAACAATCCCTCAACGTGCAACAAAGAATCACTCCAAAGTTTCTATCGGAGAACGTAGGACGAAAACGTGCATCAACCCCTATGCATAGATTACCCCAATGTCACCTCGGGAATCCGCGAGTTGAGTGCCAAAACATACATCAAGTAAATCAATAGAACATCCCATTGTCACCACAGATATCCCATCACAAGACATACATCAAGTGTTCTCAAATCCAATACTCAATCCAACATAACGAAACCTCAAAGAGCAAGACTCAATTCATCACAACAAGAGATAGAGAGGGAAGAAACACCATATGATCCAACTATAATAACAAAGCTCGCGGTACATCAAGATCGTGCCAAATCAAGAACACGAGAGAGAGAGAGAGAGAGAGAGATCAGACACATAGCTACTGGTACATACCCTCAGCCTCGAGGGTGAACTACTCCATCCTCGTCATGGAGAGCACCGGGATGATGAAGATGGCCACCGGTGATGATTTCCCCCTCCGGCAGGGTGCCGAAACAGGGTCTCGATTGGTTTTTGGTGGCTACAGAGGCTTGCAGCGGCGGAACTCCCGATCTAGGTTTCTTTTCGGGGTTTTCCCTATTTATAAGAATTTTTGGCATCGAGAACAAGTCAGGGGGGGGGGGTTCACGAGGAGCCCACAAGACCGGAGGGCGCGCCCAGGGGGGTAGGGCGCGCCCTCCACCCTTGTGGAGGCCTCGTGGCTCTTCTGGCCCAACTCTTTTGCTTCGGGGGCTTCTTCTTGTCCATAAAATCATCGTAAATTTTCAGCTCATTTGGACTCCGTTTGGTATTCCTTTTCTGTGAAACTCAAAAACAAGGAAAAAAATAGAAACTGGCACTAGGCTCTAGGTTAATAGGTTAGTCCCAAGAATAATATAAAATAGCATATAAAACATCCAAGATGGATAATATAATAGCATGGAATAATAAAAAATTATAGATATGTTGGAGACGTATCAAGCATCCCCAAGCTTAATTCCTGCTCGTCCTCGAGTAGGTAAATGATAAAAACAGAATTTTTGATGTGGAATGCTAGCAAGTGCACAAGTTTGATCAATGATAATTTCAATCACTTTTTCTAGCAGCATTATATATCATAAACAGTAGCTCATCTCATAAAACTTCTCATGATCAAGTAGCAAACTATTCACACGTTAAAGCATAGATCATAAACTTTCTTGAAAACTAACAAACTAGGTTCTCAGTCATCAAACAATTGCATTTCATCTTATTTTCAAGAAGGGTCTATGTAAGAGCTTTGATTTA
Source organism: Thinopyrum elongatum (assembly GCA_011799875.1). Classification (NCBI taxonomy): domain Eukaryota; kingdom Viridiplantae; phylum Streptophyta; class Magnoliopsida; order Poales; family Poaceae; genus Thinopyrum; species Thinopyrum elongatum. The sequence continues at coordinate 381,850,111 of CM022297.1, forward strand.
GCAAATCCCACATACTCAACTACCATATAGTCTTCCATGATTGCTACCACTCAAAGCATATTTTTAGAACAAATAGCATCCATTGAACACAGAGAAAGATAGGGGCTTAATGTTTCGCCTCCCAACTTATTTATCATATAGATAATTGTCAACAATAATAATTCATGATCAAATATATTTGAATGGCCATATATGCTTAGATCTTTTCCCACCACATGATGCTTGCCAACTAAATAGTAGGTTGGAATGAGAAGGAATACTACTGACTCTTGCATAAAAGTAAAAGATAGGCCCTTCGCAGAGGGAAGCAGGGATTTGCAGAGGTGCCAGAGCCTGAAGCTTTTAAAATAGAGATGAAAATAATTTTGAGAGGTATGCTTTCATTGTCAACATAACAACCAAGAGTTCCCAATATCTTCCATACTAGATACATTATAGGCGGTTCCCAAACAGAAAGGTAAAGTTTTTTACTCCCCCTCCACCTACAATCACACTCCATGGCTTGTCCGAAACAACGAGTACCATCCAACTATCAACAATCCTGGGGGAGTTTTGTTTCATTATTTGAAATTTTGTTTTTGATCTTTTGATCATAGGACTGGGCATCCCAATTACCAGCCACTTTCTCGTGAATGACAAGTGAATAAACACTCATCGTGAGAATAACCCACCTAGCATGGAAGATACTAACAGCCCCTAGTCGCTACATGAGCGATTCGGGCATACAAAACAGATTATTATTTGAAGGTTTAGAATTTGGCACATGCAAATTTACTTGGAACGGCAGGTAAATACTGCATATAGGTAGGTATGGTGGACACTCATGGAAAAAAACTTGGTTCAAGGATTTTGGATGCACAAGCAGTAATCCCGCTTAGTACAGAAATTTTGGATAGCAAAAGATTCTAAATAGCAAGCACCACATGTTGGAGGATCCATAACAATATAACTTCTATACAAATATACCCAAGCATAACTCATTATGTTGTCTTCCTTGTCCAACTTCAACTAATTTGCTCAAGTTTGAAAATAATTAATGGGGCTCAAAATCATAGAAGATGTCCAAGATAGTATATTTATATGTGAAATCTCTCTTCCTTCAATATTCTTTCATAAATTGTTCAAGTAACCAATACAATGTTTGCTAACTTTCAATAAATTTACCACCTCTACTTCTTATATGTGAAGTAACTACTCCCCATGGTATAAGCATATGAAGCATATATAATTTCAGATTTATGATATTCAATTCATTCAACCATTTACTCATAGGATATAAGTGAAGCACGCGAGTAAATGACAAACTACTCCAAAAAGATATAAGTGAAGATCAATGAGTAGTTGAATAATTATGTAGCTATATGAAGACTCTCTCTCATAAATAAAATTTCAGATCTTAAGTACTTTATTCAAACAGCAAGCAAAACAAAATAAAACTACATTCTAAAAATAGCACACATCATGTGAAGAAGCAAAAACTTAGGCTCAACCGATACTAACCGATAATTCTTGATGAAGAAAGGTGGGATGCCTACCAGGGCATCCCCAAGCTTAGATGCTTGAGACTTCTTGAAATATTATATTGGAATGCCTTGGGCATCCCCAAGCTTGAGCTTTTGTGTCTTCTTAATTCCTTTTATACGATGGTTTCCCTAATTATTAAAGACTTCATCCACACAAAACTCAACAAGAACTTGTGAGAAAAGTTAGTATAAATCAAATGCAAAACCTTATCATTCTCTACTGTATAAAATCACTAAAATTATTATTTGACATTGCATACTAAATGCCTCTGCATATTTAATACTCATATCCTCAAATAGAATCATTAAACAGGCAAACATATGCAAACAATGCAAACATAACAGCAATCTGTCTAAACAGGACAATCTGTAAAGAGTGCAATTGTACTCATACTTCCCTAACTTCAAAACTTCTGAAAAATTACCACACTGTACAAAATTTGTTATTTCTCAACGTGTAAAAATTTCAAGATTTTATCATGTTCACTTTCCACAAGAATTCAGACAACAATAGAAAACTTTCTGTTTTCAATACAACAACATGTAGACTTGCAAAATAAGCATGGTAAAGGCTATACTTGACCTTTTATTGAACTAAAAGATGCAACACATTACTCTAAATAATAGCAAGCAAATACTAATAAAATAAAATGACGCTCCAAGCAAAACTCATATCATGTGATGAATAAAAATATAGCTCCAAGTAAGGTTACCGATAATGTTGGAGACGAAAGAGGGGATGCCTTCCGGGGCATCCCCAAGCTTAGTTGCTTGGATATTCCTTGAATATTACCTTGGGGTGCCTTGGGAATCCCCAATATTAGGGTCTTGTCACTCCTTATTCTCCTCATATCGATATCTCACCCAAAACTAGCAAACTTCAATCACACAAAACTTAACGGAACTTCGTGAGATGGGTTAGTATGATAAAACAAATCATTCACTTTGGTACTGTCAAGAAAAGATTCAATGTTTTTTTTATCACATGATTCCTACTGTACCCTATCATTTCTACAATTTATATAGAGCCATATAAGCCATAGAAACTAGAAAACAAGCAAACTATGCATCGAAAGCAGAATCTGTCAAAAACAGAACAGTCTATAAAGATCAGAATTAACCTCATACTTATGTTACTCCAAAAATTCTTAAAAATTAGGAAAGCGTAGAAAATTTGTATATCAATCGTATGTAAAAAATTCGGAGTTTTTCCACATTCCAGTGAATTTTAACAATTCTGTTACTGGACGCAAAAGTTTCTGTTTTTGCACAGAATCAACTCAACTATCATCCACACTATCCCAAAGGCTTTACTTGGCACTTTATTGAAACAAAAGCTATAAAACATGATTACTACAGTAGCTTAATCATGTGAACACACAAAAACAGTAGGGATAAATATTGGGTTGTCTCCCAACAAGCACTTTTCTTTAATGCCTTTTCAGCTAGGCATGATGATTTCAATGATGCTAAAATAAAAGATAAGAATTGAAACATAACGGGAGCATCATGAAGCATACGACTAGCACATTTAAGTCTAACCCACTTCCTATGCCTAGGGATTTTGTGAGCAAACAATTTATGGGAACAAGAATCAACTAGCATAGGAAGACAAAACAAGCATAGCTTCAAAACTTTCAACACATAGAGAGGAAACTTGATATTATTGCAATTCCTACAAGCATATATTCCTCCCTCATAATAATTTTCAGTAGCATCATGAATGAATTCAACAATATAACTATCATATAAAGCATTCTTTTCATGATCCACAAGCATGCAAATTTTACTACTCTCCACATAAGCAAATTTATTCTCATGAATAGTAGTGGGAGCAAACTCAACAAAATAACTATCATGTGAGGCATAATCCAATTGAAAATTAAAATTAAGATGACAAGTTTCATGGTTATCATTATTCTTTATAGCATACATGTCATCACAATAATCATCATAGATAGCAAATTTGTTCTCATAATCAATTGGAACCTCTTCCGAAATAGTGGATTCATCACTAAATAAAGTCATGACCTCTCCAAATCCACTTTTATCAATATTGTGAAAAGATTCAACACCCTCCAAAATAGTGGGATCAATACTACCTAGAGTTGACACTCTTCCAAACCCACTTTCATCAATATAATCATCATAAATAGGAGGCATGCTATCATCATAATAAATATTCTCATCAAAACTTGGGGGACTAAAATATCATCTTCATCAAACATAGCATCCCCAAGCTTATGGCTTTGCATATCATTAGCATCATGGATATTCAAAGAATTCATACCAACAACATTGCAATCATGCTCATCATTCAAAGATTTAGTGCCAAACATTTTATAGACTTCTTCTTCTAACACTTGAGCACAATTTTCCTTTCCATCATTTTCACGAAAGACATTAAAAATATGAAGCATATGAGGCAACCTCAATTCCATTTTTTTGTAATTTTCTTTTATAGACTAAACTAGTGATAAAACAAGAAACTAAAAGATTCAATTGCAAGATCTAAAGATATACCTTCAAGCACTCACCTCCCCGGCAACGGCGCCAGAAATTAGCTTGATGTCTACTACGCAACCTTCTTCTTGTAGACTCGTGTTGGGCCTCCAAGCGCAGAGTTTTGTAGGACAGTAGCAAATTTCCCTCAAGTGGATGACCTAAGGTTTATCAATCCGTGGGAGGCATAGGATGAAGATGGTCTCTCTCAAACAACCCTGCAACCAAATAACAAAGAGTCTCTTGTGTCCCCAACACACCCAATACAATGATAAATTGTATAGGTGCACTAGTTCGGCGAAGATATGGTGATACAAGTGCAATATGGATGGTAGATATAGGTTTTTGTAATTTGAAAATATAAAAACAGCAAGGTAACTTGTAACAAAAGTGAGCGAAAATGGTATTGCAATGCTTCGAAACAAGGCCTAGGGTTCATACTTTCACTAGTGCAAGTTCTCTCAACAATGATAACATAATTGGATCACATAACAATCCCTCAACGTGCAACAAAGAATCACTCCAAAGTTTCTATCGGAGAACGTAGGACGAAAACGTGCATCTACCCCTATGCATAGATTACCCCAATGTCACCTCGGGAATCCGCGAGTTGAGTGCCAAAACATACATCAAGTAAATCAATAGAACATCCCATTGTCACCACAGATATCCCATCGCAAGACATACATCAAGTGTTCTCAAATCCAATACTCAATCCAACATAACGAAACCTCAAAGAGCAAGACTCAATTCATCACAACAAGAGATAGAGAGGGAAGAAACACCATATGATCCAACTATAATAACAAAGCTCGCGGTACATCAAGATCATGCCAAATCAAGAACACAAGAGAGAGAGATCAAACACATAGCTACTGGTACATACCCTCAGCCCCGAGGGTGAACTACTCCCTCCTCGTCATGAAGAACGCCGGGATGATGAAGATGGCCACCGGTGATGATTTCCCCCTCCGGAAGGGTGCCGGAACAGGGTCCCGATTGGTTTTTGGTGGCTACAGAGGCTTGCAGCGGCGGAACTCCCGATCTAGGTTTCTTTTTGGAGTTTTCCCTATTTATAAGAATTTTTGGCGTTGAAAACAAGTCAGGGGGGGTCCACGAGGAGCCCACAAGACCGGAGGGCGCGCTCAGGGGGGTAGGGCGCGCCCTCCACCCTTGTGGAGGCCTCGTGGCTCTTCTGGCCCAAATCTTTTGTTTCGGGGGCTTCTTCTGGTCCATAAAAAATCATCGTAAATTTTTAGCTCATTTGGACTCCGTTTGGTATTCCTTTTCTGCGAAACTCAAAAACAAGGAAAAAAAACAGAAACTGGCACTGGGCTCTAGGTTAATAGGTTAGTCCTGAAAATAATATAAAATAGCATATAAATGCATATAAAACATCCAATATGGATAATATAATAGCATGGAATAATCAAAAATGATAGATACGTTGGAGACGTATCACAAAGTGTTCAGGATAAGGCTTTTGGTACACACGACTCTATACTTTCGGCTCGTTTCCGAAAGTTTCTACAAACATCTTATGCAAATCCTCCCTTAATTTAGCAAAAATCAGATCCGAGGTAGATGAAGATGCTCGTGGCGATGACATAGGAGCAACCTGAGAACTAGCTAGTGGTGCAATTTGTGGGATGGGCGCCGAACCATAATTTGGCGGAAGTCCAAACATGCTTGTGCCTACGGGTGGTGTGACAAAGTGATTCGGCGTTACCGCCGAATTGGGCACACTCATAATAAGATTAGGATATGCAGGTGCAGCCACAAGCTAGTCGGTTTGACTAGGGTAAAAATCCAATGGCATATTATATTGTTGTTCCATAGGAGGTGCCGATGAAATAGGTAAAGTTGGACTAGGGTTTTCAGATAACCAATGGTACCACTAGATGACAGAGGCATATTTTTTGAGCATTAACACTTGCTACAGAAGAATTATATGTCATCATGTTACCCTTACTAACAAGACTTTCAATCACAACCACTTACTCTGGAGAAAAAACTTTACTCACAGTGATTTCATCTTGTTCATCAATGAGAGGAGGGAAATTGACGTTTCCAACCGGAGTGATGTTGCCTTGACGGTCTTTCTTGAAACTTGCAAGAAACGACTGCAAATCCTCATCCTCGCGCTTCTTCTTGAGCGCCTAAAAAGCCTTTTCACGCTGCTTCCTGTGCGTTTCATAGGCTTGGCGATGTTCCTTCAATACTTCATCAAGACTGGACTTAATGATGTTATCGGCGTCAACTGTTGAGGGCTTGGGAAGATTAGACATGGTTGATGATGATTCTTGATCTTTCGTCACCAGCGGAGTCATCAAAAAGTGTGTTCGCACACGAATGCATCACCGTGTACCTCCAACACCGAGGGTGATGCACCACAGCTCACGTCAAAGGAGACCCGTCAGGAGGCACAATACGCAAGCAATCTGGCAAGCGCTTTTAAGCACCCGAAACCCCACGTGCCCTGGAGGGACCCCGTCTGAGCGTGTGGTGGCTATGGGTTGCCCTAGGTCGGTTCGCCCAACCCTAGAGCCTCGAGGATCGCTGCCCTTCAATACGAAGAACGAACGAAGAACGAGAAAGAAAGAACAAGGGAGAGATGTAAAACTAGGGTAAAAAGTAGATGGGTTTTGCGATTGTGTGTTGTTGTTTCAGTCGGTCGTCACCCCTCATGTATATAATAGGCAGCTGGACTTCCCTTGCAAGGAAATGTTTGGATTCACGTCTAAAACTCTGTTTGGGTCCAACTCAGATTTCAAACTTTCCAAAACTTTTCGGTTTGAAATCTGGCTGCACATTGCGGGCCACTTTTGAGGCAGTAAACGATCTCGGATGAAAATGAGCCCAAAAGCAATCTTAACCGTTTTGACGAGGCGAACAACTTTCACATTGAACGTTTTTCGATTCGAGTCCATTCTGAGGGCTGAGTCACTCGCACAATATAGGCAATAAGGGGCGCTAACAATCAGACATCAGCTATATGCGTGTCTGATTGGGCGCGCCACGTTTCGGTTGTGATAGAGCCTCACTCTGATGGCTCTAACTTTTGCATACGACCTTGGATTAAGACCTTTTTATATCAAAATCGACCATTTCAACGAGGCGAAGACAATCCATGTATAAACTTTTCTCATAAGTGGCTGTCTTGGAGGCCTAATCGGCCGAACAGTACTTTGCATACAAAATCCTAGTACTTCGAGAATAACTTAGGCCTTTCGACGAGGCAAAGACAATCCGTGTATAAACTTTTCTCATATGTGGCTGTCTTGGAGGCCTAATCGGCCGAATAGTACTCTGCATACAAAATCCTAGTAATTCGAGCACAACTTAGGCCCTCAAGATTAGATCGGATGGCGTTGACCCAAACTTCAACGATGTTCTTGTCAATACTACGACACTTTTTCATGTAGATCACTTCTCTATTTGAGGCCACCTTAATTGGGTTTTTGACCATGCCAAAATCGGATGTCAACAATAAGTTTAGTGGGATAAATTTGAAATTTGCAAACATAAAACAAGAAAATATGCTGGAAAATGATTGTTCTCACAATCTTTTTTAGAAGGAGGAGCAAAATTTAGTGCAGTAAAAGGAGAATGAACTCGTTTGTACTCGATAAATATCGGAGACCTCGGATAATCTCCTAATTATCCCAAAATATCATTAGCCTATACTTAGGATGTCCAATATCCTATCCCTTGGATACAATATTTGATAAATTTGAATGTATGGTTCAATTAATACTTAATATTTTTGCATACGCGATGATTTTCTAAATCTTAATAAATTAAATATTTGGCTTGGTACCCTTAGCCATCCTTGTTTCATGATCATTATAAAATTATTAAAAATTCTGTTGGTCACAACTTACCAAGTTACAAATTTCTGAAAATCATTAGATTTTATGTGCACCACATATGTCATAAGGGAACTCATTTTTAAGGCACTCTCACCTTGAAATTATAAATGTGCCACTTGTTCCTTGAACACATTTAGAAGATATATGTTTAGTACTTAACCATTATGTGGGATCATTTAGATACATGATACTCATAGAAAAATTGTAAAATGATTTCAAGTGTGTTTCTTATCACACACAACCATGCATGACCTTACTAAATTAATTTCTCAACTTATCAAATAAGAGGAAACTCTCTTAAACACGGGATAAACTCGTCCGAATGGAAAACATCACTGAAACTCAGTTCACAAGTTGTGTCTGGTTATTTTTAGTACCTTATGTACATACTCAGAATGCTTTAGTTAAATCCCTTATCAAAGATTGTGAAATTCATTACATGACCACTCTTACAGAAACATAGTTTACCATCCTCTTTCTAGACACATATGGCCTTACCCACTGTAAGTATGATTTAAGTCATACCAACTGCATATGATACAACTTTCCCCTTGTAGTAAGTACGTGAAATCAACAAAGTATTTCCAATCAACAATAATTCGGTTACATAATGGTATCACTACTCCAGCGTACATCAATGGGCCCTCACAGATAATTAGGGATCTATGTGATGAATAACAATTTATCGGTCAATAAAAAATTAATCATAGCCCGTTTACTTATTGCACTAGCAATAAGGACATTTTTCGGCATTAGGGAGAGATAAGTACCACAAAGACTGTCGAAAAATAAATTAGAAATGTTATTGGCATTCAATCCTTATGTCCACATACTTCAGAATCTGAACCAGAAGTTCGAAAAATCATATATTTGTATCACATTGCAAATTTGGCACATGCATTTATTGACGACAAACATGTCACTAAATTTTATATTACGGCGGTAAAGTGAAGCAAAGAGTGGAGTCACCTCATAAACAACTCATCTCCCCCAAATTAGAGGAAGAGGGGGAGAAATCTGAACACACGAGATATATTTCTCATATGCTTCCATGGAAAAAGAGAAAATTAGATCCTCAACCAGTAAATGTAATTCAACATCAAGTTGAAAGACACCCGATACGTATCCAACGTATTTATAATTTTTGATTGTTCCATGCTATTATAATATTAATCTTGGATGTTTTATATGCATTTGTATACTATTTTATATCATTTTTTGGGACTAACCTATTAACCTAGTGCCCAGTGCCAGTTCTTGTTTTCTTTGCTTGTTTTTGGCTTTTCATAAAATCAATATCAAACGGAGTCCAAACGGAGAAAAATATTTGGATTAATTTTTTCTGGACCAGAAAGGACCCAAAAAGGTTTCGGAGAAGACCAGAAGAGCCAGGAGGGAGCGACAAGCTGGAGGGGCGCGGTCGCGGGGGGGGGGGGCGAGGCGCATCCCCTGAGCTTGTGGGCCCTCGTGTCACCTCTTGACCTATTCCACCTCTATAAACTCCCAAATATTCCCAATATAACAGAGAGCCACCCTAAACACTTTTTTTGCTGCCACAAGTTTCTATTCTTCCGCGATCCCATCTAGAGGCCTTCTCTAGTACTCTGCCGGAGGGGGGAATGGATCACGGAGGGCTTCTACATCGTCCTTGCTGCCTTCCCATGATGCCGGAGGGTGTTACTCTATTTTATACTTCATACCCTAGATGCATGTTGGATAATGATCGATGGGTGGAGTAATAGTAGTAGATGCAGGCAGGAGTCGGTCTACTTGTTTCGGACGTGATGCCTATATACATGATCATTGCCTTGAATATCGTCATAACTATGCGCTTTTCTATCAATTGCCCAACAGTAATTTGTTCACCCACCGTATGTTATATGCTCGAGAGAGAAGCCTCTAGTGAAAACTATGGCCCCCGGGTCTACTTCTATCATATATAAAACACAAAATACCTTGCCGCATTTTTATTTATTTTATTTTCTTTTGCAATTTATCTTGTTACCTACCACTACGAGATTTGATCCTTGCAAATAACCGCCAAGGGGATTGACAATCCCCCTTGTTTGTGTTGGGTGCAAGTATTTGCTTTTCTGTGAGCAGGTGCTGCTAACGAGGTTCTGTGTGGTTCTCCTACCGAATTGATAACCTTTTTCTTAACTGAGGGGAATACTTATCTCTACTGTACTGCTTCATCCTCACCTTTTGGAGGAAATCCCAACGCAGCTCACAGGTGGCAACACCTCACAAGATGCTTATTATCCAAAGCCTAGTATAAATGTGCACAAATGTTTTGGCATCGGGACATCGATATACCATGACTCATTTCTTGTAGGAAATCACACGGAGCTAAAAGGGAATAAATAAATTATCCATACACTTCAACGGTTCCATAAGAATCATATAAACTAAAGAATACATTTGTCGACATATATTTCTTCTCAAAAATTGCAAAAACCTTTTGGGCCCTGAACCAAAATATATGGTAGAGTGTCTCTTGCACTCATATTGGTTCACATAAAAAGAGGCAAGTTATAGGAGAATAGCACTCGATCAACGAAACAGTTTGTATTTTCAAAAGCAAAACACACTCCTCATAAGTATCACTCATATGGAATATACATAACTTCTCATCCATAAATAAAATCTACGAGGTTGTGAGAATGCGAGGCTTGTAGAAAAAAGGCTTCACGCAGAGACCCGGCATCGCTTATGATGTAACATACCCTATTGGTATAACTGGAATCATGTTTCGATACTAAATATCATTGGCAATACAATCAATATTATCTATGCAGTAACTACATACTCATATGAATCAATCATTTCAGATATACATATTAAAGTCCCTTAATGGCTTAAAATTATGAATCCAAATATAAATAGCAACATCTATTGTGTAAAACTACAGAAGTCACTTCATGAGTTCATATAGTCGGAGAATTATATGATACCATTGGCCAAACGAGTTCCTTTTTAAAAAGGATTACTCAAAAAATGATGATTGTTTTTGTGTTTAATAAAGGAATCCCAAACTGATTTCTTTATATCACATAGTATATATCAATGACATCATCATCAATGTCTATACCAAATCTTGTAGGGTAGCGCAGTAGAAAACAAAAGAATTATGTACTACGTAGATGCCCAGGACCACTATGAAGATCCATACAAGGTTTGATCTAATTATTGCCAACTCGTAGCATCAGCGAAAGGAGAGTTAGTGAAGATCATCGGTGCAGATTCTGGCAGCTTGGATTTTTCAACCTCCTAACCACGAGAATATTTCCTCCTTTCAATAGAATATCGAATTCCTGATATCTCTACTTGGTTGAACACATACGGTGTAACTGATCTAGTAGCGCTTCCCTGTCCAGAAATAATCGCTACCGGAGTCTAGGCAGCCTTGCGGTAGAACAAAACTATTCTGTGGAGGACGAGAGAGAGAAGGGCAGATCATTGCATGCCATTGGTGGTGAGCTTAAGTTGTGAATGGAGAGCTCCTCTCCTCCTCTATTTATAGGGGAAGCAAAGGGTGGGGGAGGCATGAGGATGGTTGCCCAAAGGGGCCCCCCTCACCAATGTCAACCTACAAAATTAAAAGGGGAAGCTTTCCCACAAGGGGCTCCCCTCCCTCCTATGGTGCCCACCTTGGAGGGACAAACCCAAAGGGTAACCCTCCACTCAACACTTGGCACACATGGGTGGAGTCTGCCCCCCATAGGGGGCCCGCACCCCAAGATTTCCCACCAAAAGGAGGCGGTTGCCGCCAAAAGGGGGTGCCCTCCCTCCTAAGGTGCCCACCTCGGAGGGACAAACCCAAAATGTAACCCTCCACTCAACACTTGGCACACATGGGTGGGGTCTGCCCCCCATAGGGGGCCCGCACCCCAAGATTTTTCACCAAAAGGAGGCGGTTGCCGCCAAAAGGGAGTGCCCCACCCAACATGATCCCACAAAAGGGGGGATGTTTTCCCCCATGTGGAGGCAGCCTCTTGGGGCTGTCCGAAAAATTTCGGGAGGTCCCAAAACCTTTCCAGCACCCTGCGAAATTTTTTGGACGTACTCCATACTTTTCCCGCTAGATGGTCTACTCCGAAACATTTCCGGTTTCTTCGAAACACTTCCAGTTTTCTCTCTAAAACATTTTTAGTGTCTCCAAAACTTATCTGGTGACTTTCTCTCAGGCTCCTACCCTAGTACTCAGTAAATAGATAACCTTTAAGCATGTGACCATGTAGGTTGAGTGAAATATAGACATGACTGAAACTCATTCCGATCAATGACCAACAGCGGAAGCATGGACGTCCATATTGACCCCTATACCCACATGAATGGATATTAGAGTGAACCTTTAGTTATCGTGTGATATTCCTGTTGCTTTGTGAAATGTTACAAATAATTGAGGTGAGATTTATTGGATCCCCGTGAATCAACAACTTTTCCACTATGGTCGTTACCTCGTTACCGGTTTTGTTCTCTTTTCACGTTCTCACGTTCTGGCATCCCCGTGATCAAATCATGCTCTGTCTGGATAGATGATGATGTATATCATCACAACAAGAGGGCCTTAAGAATATCTCTCCATCGACAGGGAGCAAATCGCAGTCTTGAGCTATCAAGTCCCTTGTCATACTTTTCTGTGAACCCATAAGCTGCCGTAATTGCCACCCTGTTACGGATGACTGGTGAGTGTTATTTTTACGCTCATTAAACCTGAGTATAAACCGAGTTATTTCATAAAAATGACTAATGAGTGCAAAGGATTCCAAATATCTTATCTTTATTTTGTTTCCACATGAAATGGGCTATTTATGGAGGAAATCATACCAATACATGAAAAGGAACAAAGAGGAGATTGAGGAGATCAAGTGGGAGTTGCACCAGAGGAAACAAAGAAAAAGACGGCATTCCATACGACCGCACACACTCGTATGCATGGTCATATGGCTTGCCAGAGGCATCGCCTGATCCACCTGAACAAACTTTATAAAGGGCCCCACACCAGAAAATCTTCAAAAGGAGCTGCACACCATCGTCGAGACCTCCACCTTCATCAGCAACCCTAGCCGCCGCCATTTCCCATCTCCATAGCCTCAACCATCTCCACCACCGTAGCACTCATCCAACTAGCCATACTTTGTAGTCATTTATCACATCCGACATCTATTGTAAGACATATAATCAATCAATCAATCTTCATGATGTGTTCTTCAATCGTTTCTCCGCGTGATCTAATCTCTATGTCTGAGTAGTTTAGTAAGGTCATGGGTTGAGGAGTAGCCCTACAACCCGATGTATTTGTTGGAGGGATCAATGGAAGTACTTTGCATTAACAAAAATTTCTTCGTAGTTGTCTCTTGTCTCGTGTGTGTGCTTCGTCCCTACAGGTGATGAAAATATGCCCTAGAGGCAATAATAAAGTTGGTATTATTATATTTCCTTATTCATGATAAAGGTTTATTATTCATGCTATAATTGTATTGACCAGAAACTTAAATACATGTGTGGATACATAAACAAATACCGTGTCCCTAGTGAGCCTCTACTAGACTAGCTCGTTGATCAAAAGATGGTTAAGGTTTCCTAACCATATACATGAGTTGTCATTTCATAACGGGATCACATCATTGGGAGAATGATGTGATGGCCAAGACCCGTCTGTTAGCTTAGCATATGATCGTTCAGTTTATTGCTAATACTTTCTTAATGTCAAATACATGTTCCTTCGACCATGAGATCATGCAACTCCCGGATAACGGAGGAATACCTTGTGTGCTATCAAACGTCACAACGTAACTGGGTGATCATAAAGATGCTCTACAGGTATCTCCGAAGGTGTATGTTGAGTTGGTATGGATCGAGACTGGGATTTGTCACTCCGTATGACGGAGAGGTATCTCTGGGCCCTCTCTGTAATACAATGTCAAAAGAAGCTTGCAAGCAAAGTGACTAAGGAGTTAGTTACGGGATGATGTATTACGAAATGAGTAAAGAGACTTGCCGGTAACGAGATTGAACTAGGTATTGAGATACCGACGATCGAATCTCGGGCAAGTAACATACCGACAAACAAAGGGAACTACGTATGTTGTCATAAAGGTTCGACCGCTAAAGATCTTCGTGGAATATGTAGAAACCAATATGGGCATCCAGGTCCCGCTATTGGTTATTGACTAGAGAAGTGTCTCGGTCATGTCTACATCATTCTCGAACCCATAGGGCCACACGCTTAACATTCGTTGACGATATAGTAATATATGAGTTATGTATGTTGGTGACTGAATGTTGTTCGGAGTCCCGGATGAGATCACGGACATGACGAGGTGCTCCATAATAGTCCGAAGGTAAAGATTGATATATGGGATAATAGTGTTTGGTCTCCGGAAGGGTTTCAGAATTCACCGGAAGGGGTTTTGGATGTTTCCCGAAATGTTCGGGTACGAGAACACTTTATTTGGGCCAACGGGTAAAGCCCACGAGGCTTTAGGAAGGTGCAAAAGGAAGTTTTGCAGAGGCCAGGGGGACAGACACCAGGGACCCTGGCATCTGGGGCCAGACGCCAAGGACCCTGGCGTCTGGTCCTGGAGTCTGAGAAGGACTCTTGCCTTGCGGGCTAAACCGACTTTGAGGAGGCTCTTTCGCTAAGAAATGACCCCATGGCTCAACATATAAATAGAGGGGCAGGGCTAGCACCCAAGACACATCAAGATTCACCAAACCATGTGTCGGCAACCCCGTCCCCTCTAGTTTATCCTCCATCATAGTTTCTGTTGTGCTTGGCGAAGCCCTGCGGAGATTGCTCTTCACTGACACCATCACCACGCCGTCGTGCTATCGGAACTCATCTACTACTTCGCCCCTCTTGCTGGATCAAGAAGGCGAGGACGTCATCGAGCTGAACATGTGCTGAACGTGGAGGTGCCGTACGTTCGGTACTTGATCGGGACGGATCATCAAGGTGTACGACTACATCAACCGCGTTGATAAACTCTTCCTCTTAGTGGTCTTCAAGTGTGTGAAGATGCTCTCCCCTCTCGTAGCTATGCTTCTCCATGGATAGATCTTGTGTGTGCGTAGAATTTTTGTTTTGTTTTCCATGCAACGTTCCCCAATAGTGGCATCATGAGCCAGGTCTATGTGTAGATGATATGCACGAGTAGAACACAAAGAAGTTGTGGGCGGTGATGTTCATACTGCTTACCACCAATGTCTTATTTTCAATCGGGGTCATTGTGGGATGAAGCGGCCCGGACCAACCTTACATGTCCATGTACATGAGACCGGTTCCACCGACAGACATGCAACTTGTTTTGCATAAAGGTGGCTGGCGGGTGTCTGTTTCTCCTACTTTAGTTGAATCGAATTTGACTACGGCCGGTCCTTGAAGAAGGTTAAAATAGCAAACTTGATAATCACCGTTGTGGTTTTGCGTAGGTAAGAACGGTTCTTTCTAGTTACCTATAGCAGCCACGTAAAACTTGCAACAACAAAGTAGAAGACGTCTAACTTATTTTTGCAGGGTATGTTGTGATGTGATATGGTCAAGACGTGATGTGATATACGTTGTTGTATGAGATGATCATGTTTTGTAATATCGACAACCGACAGGAGCCTTAGGGTTGTCTTTTAATTATTGTATGACCTGCGTTTCAATCATTAAGCGCCATGTAATTACTTTACTTTATCGCTATGCGTTAGCAATAGTTGTAGAAGCAATAGTTGGCGAGACGACCCCGACGCAACGATGGAGATCAAGGTGTCGTGCCGGTGGCGATTGAGATCATGACGTTGCTTTGGAGATGAAGATCAAAAGCACAAGATGATGATGGGCATATCATGTCACATATTTTGATTGCATGTGATGTTTATCCTTTATGCATCTTATTTTGCTTAGAATGACGGTAGCATTACAAGATGATCCCTTCACTTAATTTCAAGATAAAAGTGTTTTCCCTAAGTATGCACCATTGCTAAAGTACGTCGTTTCGAAGCACATTGTGACAACGGGTGTAAGCCAGTTTTACACAAGCAGAATACTTGGGTTAAACTTGACGAGCCTAGCAGTACAGACATGATCTCAGAGCACTGGAGACCGAAAGGTCGAACGTGAGTCATATAGTAGATATGATCAACATAGAGATGTTCACCATTGATGACTACCCCATCTCACGTGATGATCGGACATGGGTTAGTTGATTTGGATCATGTATCACTTAGATAACTTGAGGGATGTTAATTTAAGTGGGAGTTCATTAGTAATTCGATTAATTGAACTTAATTTATCATGAACTTAGTCCTGATAGTATTTGCATATCTATGTTGTAGATCAATGGCCCGTGCTACCGTTCCCCTGAATTTTAATGCGTTCATAGAGAAAGCTAAGTTGAAAGATGATGGTAGCAACTACACAGATTGGGTCCGTCACTTGAGGATTATCCTCAATGCTGCACACAAGAATTATGTCCTTGATGCACTGCTAGGTGACAGACCTACTGCAGGAGCTACTGCAGATGTTATGAACGTCTGGCAGGCTTGATCTGATGACTACTCAATAGTTCAGTGTGCCATGCATTATGTCTTAGAACCGGGACTTCAAAAACGTTTTGAACGCCATGAAGCATATGAGATGTTCCAAGAGCTGAAGTTGATATTTCAAGCTAATGCCCGTGTTGAGAGATATGAAGTCTCTAACAAGTTCTATAGCTGCAAGATGGAGGAGAACAGTTATGTCAGTGAACACATACTCAAAATGTCTGGGTATCATAACCACTTGACTCAGTTGGGAATTGAGCTCCCAGATGAGTATGTTATTGATAGAGTTCTTCAATCCCTGCCACCAAGTTATAAAGGCTTCATGATGAACTATAATATGCAAGGGATGATGAAAACCATTCCTGAGCTCTTCGCAATGCTTAAGGCTGCGGAGGTAGAAATCAAGAAGGAGCATCAAGTGTTGATGGTTAACAAGACCACTAGCTTCAAGAAAAAGTGCAACGAAAAGAAAGGGAACTTCAAGAAGAATGGCAAGTAAGTTGCTACTCCCGTGAAGAAACCCAAAGCTGGACCCAAGCCTGAAACTGAGTGCTTCTACTGCAAGGGAAATGGTCACTGGAAGCGGAACTGCCCCAAATATTTGGCGGATAAAAAGGATGGCCAAGTGAACAAAGGTATATTTGATATACATGTTATTGATGTGTTCCTTACTAATGCTCGTAGTAGCGCCTGGGTATTTGATACTGGTTCAGTTTCTCATATTTGTAACTCGAAACAGGAGCTGCAGAATAAACGAAGATTGGCTAAGGATGAGGTGACGATGCGCGTCGGGAATGGTTCCAAGGTCGATGTGATCGCCGTCGGCACGCTACCTCTACATCTACCTTCGGGGTTAGTTTTAGACCTCGATAATTGTTACTTGGTGCCAGCGTTGAGCATGAACATTATATCTGGATCTTGTTTATTGTGGGACGGTTATTCATTTAAGCAAGAGAATAATGGTTGTTCTATTTATATGAGTAATATCTTTTATGGTCATGCACCTTTGATGAATGGTCTGTTCTTGTAGAATCTCGATCGTAGTGATACACATATTCATAATATTGATGCCAAAAGATGCAAAGTTGCTAATGATAGTGTAGCATACTTGTGGCACTGCCGTTTAGGTCATATTCGTAATAAGCGCATGAAGAAACTCCATGCGGATGGACTTTTGGAATCACTTGGTTATGAATCATTTGATACTTGTGAACCATGCCTCATGCGTAAGATAACTAAAACTCCGTTCTCCGGAACAATGGAGTGAGCTAATGACTTATTGGAAATAATACAACCTATGTATGCGGTCCGATGAGTGTTGAGGCACGCGGCGGGTATCGTTATTTTCTAACCTTTATAGATGATTTGAGTAGGTATGGGTATATCTACTTAATGAAACACAAGTCTGAAACATTTGAAAAGTTCAAAGAATTTCAGAGTGAAGTAGAGAATCATCGTAATAAGAAAATAAAGTTTCTACGATCTGATCATGGAGGTGAATATTTGAGTTACGAGTATGGCCTTCATTTAAAACAATTTGGAATTGTTTCGCAACTCACGCCACCTAGAACACCACAACGTAATGGTGTGTCCGAATGTCGTAACCGTACTTTATTATATATGGTGCGTTCTAAGATGTCTCTTACCGATTTGCCTTTATCATTTTGGGGTTATGCATTAGAGATAGCCACATTCACGTTAAATAGGGCACCGTCTAAATCCGTTGAGACGACACCGTATGAACTGTGATTTGGCAAGGAACCTAAGATGTCGGTTCTTAAAGTTTGGAGATTTGATGCTTATGTCAAACAACTTCAGCCTAATAAGCTTGAACCCAAAGCGGAGAAGTGCGTCTTCATAGGATACCCTAAAGAGACCATTGGGTATACCTTCTACCACAGATCTGAAGGCATGATCTTTGTTTTCAAGAATGAGTCCTTTCTAGAGAAGGAGTTTCTCTCGAAAGAAGTGAGTGGGAGGAAAGTAGAACTTGATGGGGTAATTGTACTTTCTCTCGAATTGGAAAATAACACACCAAGGAAAAACATTTCCGTGATGCCTACACCAACTAGAGAGGAAGCTAATGGTGATGATCATGAAACTTCAGATCAAGTTACTACTGAACTTCGTAGGTCGACCAGAACACGTTCCACGCCAGAGTGGTACGGTAATCTTGTCCTGGAAGTCATGTCATTAGACCACGGCGAACCTATGAACTATGAAGAAACTATGATGAGCCCAGATTTCGACAAATGGCTTGAGGCCATGAAATCTGAGATAGGATCCATGTACGAGAACAAAGTATGGACTTTGGTGGACTTGCCCGATGATCGGCAAGCCATTGAGAATAAATGGATCTTCAAGAAGAAGACATACGTTGATGGTAATATCACTGTCTACAAAGCTTGACTTGTCGCAAAAGGTTTTCAACAAGTTCAAGGGGTTGACTACGATGAGACTTTCTCACCCATAGCAATGCTCAAGCCTGTCCGAATCATTTTAGCAATTACCGCCTTTTATGATTATGAAATCTGGCAAATGGACATCAAAACTGCATTCCTTAACGGATTTCTTAAAGAAGAGTTGTATATGATGCAACCGGAAGGTTTTGTCGATCCTAAAGGTGCTAACAAAGTGTGCAAGCTCCAGCGATCCATCTGTGGCCTGGTGCAAGCATCTCGGAGTTGGAATATACGCTTTGATGAGGTGATCAAAGCATATGGTTTTATACAGACTTACGGTGAAGCCTGTATTTACAAGAAAGTGAGTGGGAGATCTGTAGCATTTCTGATATTATATGTGGATGACATATTGTTGATTGGAAATGATATAGAATTTCAGGATAGGATAAAAGGATACTTGAATAAGAATTTTTCAATGAAAGACCTCGGTGAAGCTGCTTATATATTGGGCATCAAGATCTATAGGGATAGATCGAGACGCTTAATTGGACTTTCACAAAGCACATACCTTGACAAAGTTCTGAAGCAGTTCAAAATGGACCAGTCAGAGAAAGGGTTCTTTCCAGTGTTGCAAGGTGTGAAATTGAGTCAAACTCAAAGCCCTACCATGGTAGAAGATAGAGAGAGAATGAAAGTCATTCCCTATGCCTCAGCCATAGGTTCTATAATGTAGGCCATGCTGTGTACCAGACCTGATGTGTGCCTTGCCATAAGTTTGGCAGGGAGGTACCAAAGTAATCCAGGAGTGGATCACTGGAAAGCGGTCAAGAACATCCTAAAGTACGTGAAAACGACCAAGGATATGTTTCTCATTTATGGAGCTGACGAAGAGCTCATCGTAAAGGGTTACGTCAATGCTAGCTTTGACACTGATCCGGATGACTCTAAGTCACAAACCAGACACGTATTTATATTGAATGGTGGAGCTGTCAGTTGGTGCAGTTCCAAGCAGAGCGTCGTGGCGGGATCTACGTGTGAAGCAGAGTACATAGTTGCTTCGAAAGTAGCACATGAAGGAGTCTGGATGAAGGAGTTCATATCCGATCTAGGTGTAATACCTAGTGCATCGGGTCCAATGAAAATCTTTTGTGACAACACTGGAGCAACTGCCTTGGCGAAGGAATCCAGGTTTCACAAGAGAACCAAACACATCAAAAGACACTTCAACTCCATTCATCAAAAGGTCAAGGATGGAGACATAGAAATTTGCAAAATACATACGGATCTGAATGTAGCAGACCCGTTGACTAAACCTCTTCCGCGGGCAAAAGATGATCAGCACCAAGACTCAATGGGTGTTAGATTCATTACTATGTAATCTATATTATTGACACTAGTGCAAGTGGGAGACTGATGGAAATATGCCCTAGAGGCAATAATAAAGTTGTTATTATTATATTTACTTATTCATGATTATGGTTTATTATTCATGCTAGAATTGTATTGACCGGAAACTTAAATACATGTGTGGATACATAAACAAATACCGTGTCCCTAGTGAGTCTCTACTAGACTAGCTCGTTGATCAAAGATGGTTAAGGTTTCCTAACCATATACATGAGTTGTCATTTGATAACGGGATCACATCATTAGGAGAATGATGTGATGGACAAGACCTATTCGTTAGCTTAGCATATGATCATTCAGTTTATTGCTACTCCTTTCTTAATGTCAAATACATGTTCCTTCGACCATGAGATCATGCAACTCCCGAATACCAGAGGAATACCTTGTGTGCTATCAAATGTCACAACGTAACTGGGTGATCATAACGATGCTCTACAGGTATCTCCGAAGGTGTCTATTGAGTTGATATGTGATGTCTACTACGCAACCTTCTTCATGTAGACTCGTGTTGGGCCTCCAAGCGCAGAGTTTTGTAGGACAGTAGCAAATTTTCCTCAAGTGGATGACCTAAGGTTTATCAATCCGTGGGAGGCGTAGGATGAAGATGGTCTCTCTCAAACAACCCTGTAACCAAATAACAAAGAGTCTCTTGTGTCCCCAACACACACAATACAATGGTAATATGGATAGTAGATATAGGTTTTTGTAATCTGAAAATATGGTGATACAAGTGGGAGTCGTCTATTAAGTTGATATGTGGGAGGCGTAGGACGAAGAGATGGTGATACAAGTGCAACATGGATAGTAGATATAGGTTTTTGTAATCTGAAAATATAAAAACAGCAAGGTAACTAGTGACAAAAGTGAGCGAAAACGGTATTGCAATGCTTCGAAACAAGGCCTAGGGTTCATACTTTCACTAGTGCAAGTTCTCTCAACAATGATAACATAATTAGATCATATAACAATCCCTCAACGTGCAACAAAGAGTCACTCCAAAGTCACTAATAGCGGAGAACAAATGAAGAGATTATTGTAGGGTACGAAACCACCTCAAAGTTATTCTTTCTGATCGATCTATTGGGCTATTCCTATAAGTTCCACAAACAGCCCTAGAGTTCGTACTAAAATAACACCTTAAGATACAGATCAACCAAAACCCTAATGTCACCTAGATACTCCAATGTCACCACAAGTATTCGTGGGTTTTATTATACGATATGCATCACACAATCTCAGATTCATGTATTCAAACCAACACAAAGAACTTCAAAGAGTGCCCCAAAGTTTCTACCGGAGAGTCAAGACGAAAACGTGTGCCAACCCCTATGCATAAGTTCATAAGGTCACAGAACCTGCAAGTTGATCACCAAAACATACATCAAGTGGATCACATGAATATCCCATTGTCACCACAGATAAACACAAGCAAGAAATACATCAAGTGTTCTCAAATCCTTAAAGACTCAATCCGATAAGATAACTTCAAAGGGAAAACTCAATTCATTACAAGAAGGTAGAGGGGGAGAAACATCATAAGATCCAACTATAATAGCAAAGCTCGCGGTACATCAAGATCGTGCCAAATCAAGAACACGAGAGAGAGAGAGAGAGATCAAACACATAGCTACTGGTACATACCCTCAGCCCCGAGGGTGAACTACTCCCTCCTCGTCATGGAGAGCGCCGGGATGATGAAGATGGCCACCGGTGATGATTTCCCCCTCCGGCAGGGTGCCGAAACAGGGTCCCGATTGGTTTTTGGTGGCTAGAGAGGCTTTCGGTGACGGAACTCCCGATCTAGGTTTATTTCTGGGGGTTTCTATATTTATAGGAATTTTTGTCATCGAGAACAAGTCAGGGGGTCCACGAGGAGCCCACAAGACCGGAGGGCGTGCCCAGGGGGGTAGGGCGCGCCCTCCATCCTTGTGGAGGCCTCGTGGCTCTTCTGGCCCAACTCTTTTGCTTCGAGGGCTTCTTCTGGTCCATAAAAAATCTCCGTAAATTTTCAGCTCATTTGGACTCCGTTTGATATTCCTTTTCTGCGAAACTCAAAAACAAGGAAAAAACAGAAACTGACACTGGCTCTAGGTTAATAGGTTAGTCCCAAAAATAATATAAATATCATATAAATTCATATAAAACATCCAAGATGGATAATATAATAGCATGGAACAATAAAAAATTATAGATACGTTGGAGACGTATCAATATGCATCGAGACTGGGATTTGTCACTCCGTATGACGGAGAGGTATCTCTGGGCCCTCTCGCTAATACAACATCACAAGAAGCTTGCAAGCAAAGTGTCTAAGGAGTTAGTTACGGGATGATGTATTACGGAACGAGTAAAGAGACTTGCCGGTAACGAGACTCAACTAGGTATTGAGATACCGACGATCGAATCTCGGACAAGTAACATACCGACAGACAAAGGGAACTATGTATGTTGTCATAAAGGTTTGACCGATAAAGATCTTCCTGGAATATGTAGGAACCAATATGGGCATCTAGGTCCCGCTATTGGTTATTGACCGGAGAAGCGTCTCGGTCATGTCTACATCATTCTCGAACCCATAGGGTCCGCACGCTTAATGTTCGTTGACAATATAGTATTATATTAGTTATGTATGTTGGTGACCGAATGTTGTTCGGAGTCCCGGATGAGATCACGGACATGACGAGGTGCTTCGGAATAATCCGGAGGTAAATATTGATATACGAGATAATAGTGTTTGGTCTCCGGAAGGGGTTTTAGATGTTTCCCGAAATGTTCGGGTACGAGAACACTTTATTTGGGCCAAGGGGTAAAGCCTACAGGGCTTTAGGAAGGTGCAAAAGGAAGTTTTTCGGAGGCCAGGGGGCCAGACGCCAGGGACCCTTGCCTAGCGGGCTAAACCGACTTTGAGGAGGCTCTTTCTCCAAGGAATGACCGCAGGGCTCAACATATAAATAGAGGGGCAGGGCTAGCACCCAAGACACATCAAGATTCACTAAGCCTTGTGCCGGCAACCCCGTCCCCTCTAGTTTATCCTCTGCCATAGTTTATGTTGTGCTTGGAGAAGCCCTGCGGAGATTGTTCTTCACCAACATCGTCACCACGCCGTCGTGCTGCCGGAACTCATCTACTACTTCGCCCCTCTTGCTGGATCAAGAAGGCGAGGACGTCATCGAGCTGAACGTGTGCTGAACGTGGAGGTGTAGTACGTTCGGTACTTGATCGGGACGGACCGTGAAGGTGTACAACTACATCAACCGCATTGATAAATGCTCCCGCTTAGCGATCTTCAAGGGTATGAAGATGCTCTCCCCTCTCGTAGCTATGCATCTCCATGGATAGATCTTGTGTGTGTGTAGAATTTTTTTTGTTTTCCATGCAATGTTCCCCAACAACAGGTACCCATGATCATGGAAAGCGAGCCATGGAGAGGCTAAGGGCAGGGAGACCTTGAAGTGTTATTCTGAACACTAGTGACAGAAAGGTTTAGTATGGTAACAAGGATCCTATCCTTGGGGATACAAGAGGTGTAGTCATTAAACTCCCAATGCTTTCGTGTGATTTCTATCTAATTACCGGGACTACCCCGCGCGACGGATGGGCCTTTCGATTGGACAACTGACTCTTGATGCATGACGCGTGTCGATCAAGACGTAATTTGGACACATCCCCCACTTTGATATGTTTCAAGCACATCTCAATGGATGACTTCCAGGGAACAAATTAATATCATAATGATTCCGTTCACAAATATATGGTTGTAAAAAAAAGTCATCATAACCATGCCTATTTTTTATTATAAGTGTTTGTTTTCACTTCCACTTGATTTTGATCCGGTCAAAAGCTGGAAAATACTCTTACAAAAGCTTCATAGAAATCTCTGACTTCAAGGGTGCCTTCCTCTCGTGGGTTCAATAAGTCAGGGGCACCTCTAGGGAAAAAGGCGAGAATCCTTTTTGTTCCTTTATTGGATCACTAAAGGGACTAATCAATGATGTTGACCGACCCCAAAATGCATGGAGCAAGTATGAATGAACTCGATACTTTCATGGTCTAAGGAATTGTGCAAACGTTTAACTTTCTGGTATTATCAACCAATAACATGTGACAATAGTATATCATAGCAATAAGAATCGATCTGGGCCTGTTCAACACCAATTTTCTTCTAAAATTGTGTCCTCATAGTTGTCAGCACTGACATGCCCATGATTAGGAAACTAGAACCATCACGCAACACTTGAGCTAGTCTTAGAGGCGAGACCAGAAATCTATTTTACAATTCAATATTCCACACGTGCACATGAGTTTCCCTCCAACCTCGTGGTTATTTTAGACTCGAGAACCATTGCAGTCATACCACGGAATATAAACATTAATTATGAACTTGGATATAGATAATAACTATAATTATTGCCTCTAGGGCATATCTCCTACAAATGTAAACATACACAAAATCATCTCAAGATAGAAAATTTGGATTCAACCAAATTTAGCTTAAGTTTACAACTCGAGCATTCTCTCAAAAATACGTAAAAGTCTACATATATCCAAAACATATATGAGAATATCAATGTGGATATATCACACCAATAAAATGGTCACACTGTCCTGATAGGGTAACAATCCATTT
The DNA here is from genome assembly GCA_011799875.1 of Thinopyrum elongatum. Classification (NCBI taxonomy): domain Eukaryota; kingdom Viridiplantae; phylum Streptophyta; class Magnoliopsida; order Poales; family Poaceae; genus Thinopyrum; species Thinopyrum elongatum. Next base: position 381,874,979 of record CM022297.1, read on the forward strand.
AGACCTAGGGGTGATAATGAAGTGATGATATTGGGACCTGAAGTTTCATATCTCACAAATGCCAAATCACTCATATAATTGCAAACTAGGTCGGGCATGGCACTATATTTGTGTCACGCCCGGATAATAAAGCTACAATAACCCTCTACTAATGATGCCACATCACCACGATTACTGTTGTCGATCTCGCGATGGTTAAAAAATGATTCAAATTCAAATTTAAAATAAAGGCAAACAACAAAAGTTTTCAAACATTAAAACTAACATGTTCTAAATGTGTCAAATAAATCATAAATAATTATTGTAGAGAATCCACATCTTTATAAAGTAATTAAAGGCTCTAAAATAATTAAAACAATTAAATAAATGCCTATTGAATTTTATAAAATATTAAACTATTTTATTTTGGGATAAGAATTATTGTGGCAGTAGTATATTTATAAATACTAATTTAGGTGCTAGTGATAATTTTTATAAAAATAAAATAAAAGGAAACTAGAAAAAAATAGAAAAAAGACAAAACAAACAAAAAAATAAAGGGGGGAAACCCCACTGGCCCAGCTGGCCATCCGGCCCAGCTGGCCCAGCCGGCCTCCGCTTTTCCCCCCAACTCCCGAAACCCCTAGTTCCCCGATCCCCCCCCCCCTTCCACTTCCCCTCGCCTCCCATCTATCGCTCCACTCTCCCCCCCCCCCCCCCCCGTCCCGATCTGGATCGGGGCATGGCCCCGTCGCCGTCACCGCCCTTGGTCCTTGTCGGCGCCACCCCGTCGCCTCGCCAGACCGCCTCGCATCCCCGCCTATCCCCCAGGCCGCTTCCTCATGCCTCGCCGCCTCATTCATCTACAGCGTGGCTGAGGCTCGGGCTCCGGCCGCTCCCTCTCCCCCTCTGTCCACGCGCCGTCCCGCTCCCCCGCTCGGCGCCTGCAGTCGCCGCGACCGCACCGCACCCAGGCCGCGCGCTCCCTGCACCGAACCGTTCCCCCGCCTGGTCGCGCTGCCGCCGTGGCCGCCCCGTCCGCCGCTTCGGCTGGCCTCGGCCGCTCGCCACCTCCGCCCCGCTCTGCCCTTGGCCCCGGCAACGACCACACCAGCCACAGCTGCCGCTCGCCCACGCGCGCAGCCCTGCCTCGCATGCGGCTGCAGCTCCCGCCGTGCGCGCGCGCATGTTGTCGCTCGCTGTTGTGGCCTCCCGCCGCCGCCCGCTGCTGTGCGTCGGCCCACGCCCGTCGCTGCCCTGGCCACCGGCTTCTCCCTCTGGCGCCAGCCCACGCATCGTCGCGGCCGACGCCCGGGCTAGCCCCGTCGGGCGCCCGTGGCCGCGCCCGTTCAGGCTACACCCGTTAACCCGCCCGGTGGTCCGGGCCACTGACCAGCGGGGCCCAGCCCCAGAAAAAAAAGAGAAAAGAAAAATGAAATTTTAAAAAATAAAAATAATAATTATAAATAAATAAAGGAATGAATGAGAGAATTAATTAACTTAATTAAATCTGTTTAGTTATCTAATTAAATTTAATTAACCTGGTAATTATACTATTTGCTGTTAATTAGTGAACAGTCTATGACAGATGGGCCCCACATGTCAGTTTGACTTGTCAACGGTCAGAGTTGATCGATGACATCATGCTGACGCAATAACTGTTTTCTGAATTAAATTAATATGTTAATTCCTGAAAATGATTTAAAACTTTGAAAATTAATATAAAATAATCCGTAACTCAGATGAAAATGCTTTATACATGAAGGTTGTTGAGATAAATACAACGATTCCGAATACTCTCTCCGTTCGTCTGCCACACGTCCCTAGCATAGAGAACATGGAATCGTCCCCCTCCTTTTCATCTGTCCAAAAATACCTAACACCGGAAATACTTTCCCGGATGTTTTCCCCTTCACCGGTATCAGCTAGTACTGCGTTAGGTCACACTTAGGACCGCTTATTGCCATGTCATGCATGTGTTTACACTGTATTCATTGTTTGTTCCCCATCTTCTCTCCGGTAGACTTCGAGACTGACGCCACGGCTGGCCCGACGCTACTGTTGCCCCGATCGACTACGATGTTGACGACCCCTCCTTCTCAGCAGAGCTTCCAGGCAAGCAAAACCCCCTTGATCAACCCGATACCGCCTATTCCTTCTCTCTACTGCTTGCATTAGAGTAGTGCAGCTGTTACTGCTTATCGGTTTGATCATATTCTGTTGCATAGCCTGTCCTTGTTACTACTATTGATACCTAACCTGCTTAGTATAGGATGCTAGTTTATCATCAGTGGCCCTACATTCTTGTCCGTCTGCCATGCTATACTATCGGGCCGTGATCACTCGGGAGGTGATCACATGTATATACATACATACCATATTTGATACATGTGGTGACTAAAGTCGGGTCGACTCGTAGAGTACCCGCGAGTGATTCACGAATGTGGGGGCTAAAGGGGTGATACGTCTCCAACGTATCTATAACTTTTTATTGTTCCATGCTATTATATTATCTGTTTTGGATGTTTTATATGCATTAATATGCTATTTTATATTATTTTTGGGACTAACCTATTAACCTAGAGCCCAGTGCTAGTTCCTATTTTTTCCTTGTTTTTGAGTTTCGAAGAAAAGGAATACCAAACGGAGTCCAAACGGAATAAAACTTTTGCGATGATCTTTCTTGGACCAAAAGGAAACCAGAGGACTTGGAGTGCAAGTCAGGGAAGCCACGAGGCAGCCACAAGGACGGAGTGTGCGCCCAGGGGGGTAGGACGCGCCCCCCACCCTTGTGGGCCCCTCGTGCACTTCCTGACCTAATTCTTTCGCCTATATATACTCTTATATGCCCAAAACACCAGAGGCATCCACGAAAATACTTTTCCATCGCCGCAACCTTCTGTACCCATGAGATCCCATCTAGGGGCCTTTTCCGGCGTCCTGCCGGAGGGGGATTCGATCACGGAGGGCTTCTACATCAGCACCATTGCCCTTCCGACGAAGCGTGAGTAGTTTACCTCAGACCTACGGGTCCATAGCTAGTAGCTAGATGGCTTCTTCTCTCTCTTTGATTCTCAATACCACGTTCTCCTCGATGTTCTTGGAGATCTATTCGATGTAATACTTTTTTGTGGTGTGTTTGCCGTGATCCGATGAATTGTGGATTTATGATCAGCTTATCTATGAATATTATTTGAATCTTCTCTAAATTCTTTTATGCATGATTTGATATCTTTGTAATTCTCTTCGAACTATCGATTTGGTTTGGCCAACTAGATTGGTTTTTCTTGCAATGGGAGAAGTTCTTAGCTTTGGGTTCAATCTTGCGGTGTCCTTTCCCAATGACAGTAGGGGCAGCAAGGCACGTATTGTATTGTTGCCATCGAGGATAAAAAGATGGGGTTTTCATCATATTGCTTGAGTTAATTCCTCTACATCATGTCATCTTTCTTAATGCGTTACTCTATTCTCCATGCACTTAATACTCTAGATGCAGGCAGGAGTCGGTCGATGTGTGGAGTAATAGTAGTAGATGCAGAATCGTTTCGGTCTACTTGACACGGACGTGATGCCTATATTCATGATCATTGCCTTAGATATCATCATAACTTTGCGCTTTTCTATCAATTGCTCGGCAGTAATTTGTTCACCCACCGTATTATTTTCTATCTTGAGAGAAGCCTCTAGTGAAACCTATGGCCCCCGGGTCTATTTTCCATCATATTACTTTCCGATCTACTATTTTGCAATCTTTTATTTTCAGATCTATAAACCAAAAAACCCAAAAATATTTACTTTATCTTTTGTTTAGTTTTACCTATCTCTATCAGATCTCACTTTTGCAAATAACCGTGAAGGGATTGACAACCCCTTTATCGTGTTGGGTGCAAGTTTGGTGTTTGGTTGTGCAGGTATTCAGTGACTTGCGTGTTGTCTCCTACTGGATTAATACCTTGGTTCTCAAAACTGAGGGAAATACTTACTCTACTTTGCTGCATCACCCTTTCCTCTTCAAGGGAAAAACCAACGCAAGCTCAAGAAGTAGCAAGGGGCAGGTGGTTCCGTCCAGGTAGTGATGGACCTGGGTTCCTGAAGCCGTCCTGAGTGATACCTTGTGGCGGAGTGACATGGCAGGTTGAGACCACCCAGGAGAGAAGTGGACCTGGTCCCTGGTCGTTGTCCGCGGTTGTTTCAAAATAACACGCTTAACGAGATTTATGTATTTCATCTGAGTTGGTCTTTTGGCCTATACACACTAACCAACTACACGGGGACAGTTATGGGCACTCCGCGTTGTAGTATCAGTTGAAGCTCTTCAGACGTCAGCGACTGAGTGGCGCGCACCGGGTAGGACCGCCTAAAGCAACCGCCTTTGTAATGGAGGTTGCCAGGTCTGCTCACCGGCCGCGTTCGCAACGTGCAGGAGTGCAGCGGGCGATGGGCCCAAGACCCCTGCGCGCTTAGGATTTAGACCGGCGTGCTGACCTCTCTGTTGGGCCTAGGTAGGGCTGCGACGTGTTGATCTTCTGAGGCCGGGTATGACCCAGGAAAGTGTGCCCGACCAGAGGGATCTAGCGTGTTGGGCAACGTGGTGCAGCCTGCAGGGAAGTTTGATCTATTCTAATAGCCGTGTCCATGGTAACAGGACGTTTGGAGTTGTATTCCGACCTCATGACAACTAGAACCGGATACTTAATAAAACACACCCAGATAAGTGCCAGAGACAACCCAGTGATCGCACTCTCACAGGGTGACGAGGAGAGGATCGCCGGGTAGGATTATGCTATACGATATTACTTGATGCTATACTTGCTACTCTCTCCTATATGCTTCAAGATGGAGGCTGCCAGAAGCGTAGTCTTCGATAGGACTAGCTATCCCCCTCTTATTCTGGCATTCTGCAGTTCAGTCCACAGATACTACCCATTTCATTGGTACCGATGCCTATGTAGTGTAGATCCTTGCTTGCGAGTACTTTGGATGAGCACTCACGGTTGCTTTGCTCCCTCTTTTCCCCCTTTTCCATTCTTCTCGGATGTCGCAACCAGATGGTGGAGCCCAGGAGCCAGACGCCATCGTTGACAATGATTGATACTACCCAAGGGTGCCTACTACTACGTACAGGCCGCCGACGACCAGGAGTAGTTTAGGAGGATCCCAGGCAGGAGGCCTGCGCCTCTTTGATCTATATCCCTGTTTCTGCTAGCCATCTTATGACACCTTGTTTAAAGTTATGTCTGTACTCTGATATTGTTCCTTTCGCTGACTTGTTTATGTTCGAGCATTTGTATTCGAGCCCTCGAGGCCCTGGCTTGTAATATGTACCTTGTATGACTTATTTTGTGTATAGAGTTGTGTTGTGATATCTTCCCGTGAGTCCCTGATCTTGATCATACATGTTTGCATTTATGATTAGTGTATGGTTGAGTCGGGGGCATCACAAGTTGGTATCAGAGCCGACTGCCTGTAGGAACCCCCTTTCCAACTCCTTGGCCGAAGTTGAGTCTAGTCTTTGAAAAACTTTTACTAACTTTGTTGTCTGGCTTACGGGCCAACGTTACAATTGGGTGGTATTAGGAACTTTTATTCCTCGTCTTTACTCTGGGATTCTGATCTCTCTTCTTTTCGGGTTAAAGATTTTACTAACTCTGACTCTAGGATCTCGTAACTACTTCCTCCCGGAGGGCCCCTCATTCCAGATGATCGCCTGCTTCACCAGAAGATTACAAAGATACTCCTCGATGTTTCCCGAGACCCTTGTGCCCACCGCCTTTGCAATTCCCCACCACTGATAAGTCCCTATGGATAACTACATACACTTGCCATTCATACAATCATTCCCCGTTGATCTTGTTATTACAAGATACCCCGAAATTCTCTCTATTGTTCCGAGAATACTTTGTGCTTACTGCCTTGCAGTTCTTTGCAACCTAAATGCCCCTACGGATAATTTATCGCACTTATCGAGTATCCGCTCATCCCCAGTTGATTCATGTATTTCACAAAAGTCTTTGAAATACCATTCGATCTTCCGAAAATCCTCAACATCCTATTGCTCATTCTTGCTTGCTTGCATTATGATTAATCCCATAAGTCTGGTAATCTTGTTGGCATCCTTTGTCATTATCATTTTGAGTCCGTTGATTCTATATGTTGCGAATGCTCGCAATCCTCAATCAGATCCTAGAATTCATCCTTCCGGCTCAGACGTCATTTTAAACATGGGTTGGATCTTGACCAATCAAATTGCCGTCGATTGTACCCCTAAGTCTATTCAACTTACCCATCCTTAATCAGAGCGTTTGCTTCTGATCCCTTGAATCAAAAATCATAATTCCTTTACATTTGAGCTTTGAATTAGTTAGTTGTTTCTGTAATATGATCTCCTTGCATTCTTTCTTCTTCTGGTTGAGTACCGATGCTCACATCAGATCCCTTGTGGACCACCAGATCCTTTATTGGATTTTTATCTGATAGCGTCCTTCATTATCATTAGCCTTATGAGCCTTTCGTCGGATACATAATGCCATTGGTAAATCCTATTCTCTGATTTGGCCAACCATGCTCTGCTTTCGAGCTGGTGGTATTTACTCTTGAAGCTTGTGGTATACTCCCTCCGTCCTTGAAAGATTGTACTTCCAACTTTGTTGGAAAGTCAAACTTTTTAATGTTTGACTGTATTTATACAACAATACATCAACATTTATGCCATCAAATTAGTAGCATTAGATTCATGATAAAATATATTTTCATCATATACATATTTGGTTTCACAAACATTGATATATTTTTGCACAAACTTGGTCAAACTTTGAGATGGTTTGACCCTCCAACAAAGTTGGAAGTACACTCTTTAAAGGATGGAGGGAGTATGTTTCTAATATGCCCCGATGGGTTGAACCTATGCCTTCCTTAATCTGTGTGAGCCCGAAAGTTTTCACGGGTCATACTCCTCTGGTAATTCACTAGGTAGGTTTTCACACTGAAATCATTTTTATTAGAGGAGTGAATGAATGGTCATGCATTGGAGAAGTGGGAGTCGACCTTGAACTTGGTGTTCATGCCCATGGACACAATGTAGATCATATCATGGAAGCTTCTCTTATATTAATTATTCCCTTGGTATAAGTTCATCTTATATCTGGGATCTGGTCTTTTGCAATCGTGATTCCGGCCATATTGATCTTCTTTGATCCCTTTTCTCGGACAAGTTAAAGTACTTGTCTTCTGCAGATCAATACACCTGTCCAACCTTTATTCTATCCTACTTTCGAGTATTACCCTCTGGTATCTTGAAAATATCACTGAACCATGTTTATTATTATGAGTTTTCTCCAAGTAATTACATTCTCCCTGATTCCAATTTTTCGCGGGTTCTGAGTTGTTAAACACTCCAGGACACCGATAGCTGAATCGAGTCTGCGTTGCGATTCAGCAACTCTTAGTAATCTTCTTTACTTATGAGTTTGTACTCGATCACGTCATTCCTAGTCTGATCGGCTACATCGTTATCATGCTAACTTTAGCTATGCTACCTGTTCCTTCTTCCCGGAGCACCATTTTTGAAGATGAGCTAATCTTATGTCGATCTTCCTCGTCATATCATTTCGCCTAGAACAACAAGCTTGATTCTGAGTTGGTGTCATATCCATGGTTCCAATAATCTTTCGCTGCATCAGTCCTTTTGCTTGATGTAGCCTCTCGACAAAATTGTCGTGATCATCATCAACATTTTGACTCCTTCCAGGATATCCGTCAAATTCATGATGGCAAGTACCATCCTCGTCCCTTGGTAAATTGACTTACCATCGACAACATCCTTCCTTCCTTTCATTACAACCCTGTTCATGTTATGGATGCACCTTGCTATCCAGCTTGTATTATGTTCTACCTTGAGGTATTACTGTCTGTTATGTCAAGGATGTTGTGAGGATTGCTCCACCTCTTAAGGATTCTTGATATAGTAATAATTCTCGCCATCTCCGTTCATTTCTTGGTCCCTGTGTTGTTTCTAACCAGAATACCGACAATTGAACTATGATGTGTGAATTCAAAACTTCTAGCAACCATATTGCTTTGAAGTGAATGGTCGATAGCTTCATTCTAATTCTTTTTTTATTTAATCACCATTCTAACATCGATCGTCCTACTTAGTCCATTTTTCCAGGTGCACGTTTCATTCATTGTTTACTTATGGATGTTCTCCTCTAACATACTTCATTATATACTTCGGTATGTCCAATATTATCATCTTGTTCACTTAATTGTGGAAATCCATGCTTATGGAAATCTCGATGAATTGTTGCTGAGCCCGTCGGCCACATCCTCATCTTTTTGTTACTGAAATTGTATGACTTATTCTATAAGTTATTCCTCATGGATCCTTTGTGTATCCAAAGTCTGACCCTTACTTGATGACCATATCAATGCTATCTCGAAGCATGTCTGTGGTGTCATCAATAAGAACATTTGAAGCACGATGCTAAATTTTCTTTATCAATTATTCAAACACCGTTGTTTGGGTAATGTCATGAAATTCCTCTCCCCTTACCTAAATGGTTTTCTACTTTCTATCCTATCATGGATATGATGCTGTGCTTGTCCATGGGAAGGATATACCCCTGAAATATGTGTTTAAACACATTTTCCTTTCCATTGTTCTGTTTAATCTGATAATCATATTTCCCTTTCCATTATTTGGTTTAACCTTTCTTGTGATCTATATGATCTAAGAAGTAATATTCTCCTGCTTATGTAAACACCTCGGTGTACAAATCTATCAGTAAGACCCTGTTACTATTGTTGATGACATTTCGGTAGCCACCGATGGATGAGAACTTTGCCTATTGCTCCGCCTTGTTCAACGAGCAGGAAAATGGTTCTCTTCGTCCCTCGCCCTTGGTACCAACGTTGTTGCCGACATAACTGACAGGCTACCCTCTGACATGCCTTGCTATCATGACCGTGCAAGATGTCACCACTCCTACTTTTAACCCACATGGTGGGCCCATAACCCACAGTTCCACAGGATCGAAACCTGACTCTCCTGTACACCCATGTTGCCAAAGTTATTCCTCGCACTTGATTTCATATGTAATTCATGGGCCACCTTCCTAGTGATCTATTCTGGTATCACACGCAATACTTATTCTCATTGCTCTGGACCCCTTTCACACTTTGTTTCAGACGTCGAACCATTGTCTATCCGTTTGAAACTTCTTATTGTACCTTCTTACTTTCCTCTCGACATGCTTTATTGGTTCAACTCGAGAGATAATCATGTCCTCATTCATGGGATAACCCCCAGATGATTAACCCTTCTAGCATCCTATCGTTGTCAAGCTGCCCCTTACCTATTCGTAAGTACGATGAAGACCCCGAAGAAAGGATGACGACGTCATCATGATGACCTGAAGCAGAGGATTGAAGACATCAATGTAATGGATCAATCTCTTCGAGAAGAGCAACTAACACCGAGAAGACTCGTTAGAATTTCGTAACCAAATCCCTTCCCCCTTACTCCCCCTCTTAAATCTCGGGACGAGATTTCTTGTAGTGGAGGAGAATTGTGACGCCCGGATAATTAAGCTATAGTAACCTTCTACCAATGATGCCACATCACCACGATTACTGTTGTCGATCTCGCGATGGTTCAAAAATGATTCAAATTCAAATTTAAAATAAAGGCAAACAACAAAAGTTTTCAAACATTAAAACTAAAATGTTCTAAATGTGTCAAATAAATCATAAGTAATTATGGTGGAGAATCCACATCTTTATACAATAGTTAAAGGCTCTAAAATAATTAAAACAGTAGTTAAAGCAATTAAATAAATGCCTATTGAATTTTATAAAATATTAAACTATTTTATTTTGGGATAAGAATTATTGTGGCAGTAGTATATTTATAAATACTAATTTAGGTGCTAGTGATAATTTTTATAAAACTAAAATAAAAGGAAACTAGAAATAAAACAGAAAAGACAAATAAATAAAAAGAAAAGACAAAACAAACAAAAAAAGAAAAGGGGGGAACCCCCACGGTCCCACTGGCCCAGCTGGCCAGCCGGCCCAGCTGGCCTTCCCTTATCCCCCAACTCCCGAAACCCTAGCACCAGATCCCCCCCACTTCCCCCACTCGCCTCCCCTCTCGCTCCCTCGTTTACTACCCCCAACCCGATCTGGATCGGGGCACGGCCCCGTTGCCGTCGCCGCCCGTTGTCCTCGTCGGCGCCGCCCCGTCGCCTCACCAGACCACCTTGCATCCCCGCCTCTCCCCCAGGCCGCTTCCTCACACCTCGCCACCTTGTTCATCTACAGTGTGGGTGAGGCTCGGGCTCCGGCCGCTCCCTCTCCTCCTCTGTCCCCGCGCCGTCCCGCTCCCCCGCTCGGCGCCTGTGGTCGCCGCAACCGCACCGCGCCCAGGCCGTGCGCTCTCCGCGCCGTCCCGCTCGCCAGCCTGGCCCCGCTGCCGCTGTGGCCGCCCCGTCCGCCGCTTCGACTGGCCGCGGCTGCTCGCCGCCTCCGCCCCGCTCTGCCCTTAGCCCCGGCAGCGCCCGCTCCAGACACAGCCATCGCTCGCCACGCACGCTGCCCTACCTCGCCTGCGGCTACTGCTCCCACCGTGCGCGCGCACATCGCCGCCCGCTGCCGTGGCCTCCCGCCGCCGCATGCCGCTGTGCGTCGGCCCATGCCCGCCGCTGCCATGGCCACCGGCTTCCCCCTCCGGCACCCGCCCACATCGCCATGGCCAGCGTCTGGGCTAGCCCCGTCGGGCGCCCGTGGCCATGCTCGTTCAGGCTACGCCCGCACCCGAACGCCTGTTAACCCGCCCGGTGGTCTGGGCCACTAACCAGCGGGGCCCAGCCCCAGAAAAAAAATGAAAAAATAAAAAATAAATATAAAATATAAAAAATAAATAAATAAATTACAGAATTAGTTAACTTAATTAAATCTGTTTAGTTAACTAATTAAATTTAATTAACCTGCTAATTAAAGTGTTTGGCTGTTAATTAGTGAACAGTCTATGACAAACAGGCCCCACACGTCAGTTTGACTGGTCAATGGTCAGAGTTGACCGCTGATGTCTTGCTGACGCAATAACTGTTTTCCGAATTAAATTAATATGTAAATTCCTGAAAATGATTTAAAACTTTGAAAATTAATATAAAATAATCCGTAACTCGGATGAAAATACTTTATACATGAAAGTTGCTCAGATAAATACAACGATTCCAAATACACTCTCCGTTTGTTTGCCACACGTCCCTACCATAGAAAAAATCGAACTGTCCCCCTCTGCTTCATCTGTCCTAAAATACCTAACACCAGGAATACTTTCCCAGATGTTTTCCCCCTTCGCCGGTATCTTAACCCACAAGTATTGGGGATCACAATAGTTTTCGAGGGTAGAGTATTCAACCCAAATTTATTGGTTCGACACAAGGGGAGCCAAAGAATATTTGCAAGTATTAGCAGTTGAGTTGTCAATTCAACCACACCTGAAGATTAATTATCTGCAGCAAAGTAATTAGTAGCAAAGTAATATGATAGTTTTGATAGTAGTAGCAACAGCAATAGTAACACTAACAGTGATAGCAATGATTTTGTAGTAAGTGTAACAGTGACGATAGCAGTAGTAACTTAGCAAGAACAATATAAGAGAAATTCGTAGGCATTGGATCGGTGAATTCGTTGGATGATATTCATCATATAACAGTCATAACCTAGGGCGATACGGCACTAGCTCCAGTTCATAAATATAATGTAGGCATGTATTCCGTAAATCAAGGTTGTCAGAATCGCGATTCTGTTATACGATTCTACGACTTTACAATCCAAACTAACCCCTATGATTCTACGATTTTAGTTCATAGAATCTACGTTTCTACGATCCTAATAGTGAAGATTCTACGATTTGCGATCCTACCATCAGAGCTCCGATCCGATTCAAAATCGCGATTCTGACAACCTTGCCGTAAACAGTCATACGTGCTTATGGAAAGAACTTGCAAGACATCTTTTGTCCTACCCTCCCGTGGCAGCGGGGTCCATATAGAAACTAAGGGATATTAAGTCCTCCTTTTAATAGAGAACCGGAACAATGCATTAACACATAGTGAATACATGAACTCCTCAAACTACGGTCATCACCGGGAAGTGTCCCGACTTTGGTCACTCCGGGGTTGCCGGATCATAACACGTAGTAGGTGACTATAACTTGCAAGATCGGATCTAGAACATAGATATAATGGTGAAAACATAAACGGTTCGGATCTGAAATCATGGCACCCAGGCCCAAAGTGACAAGCTTTAAGCATGGCAAAGTCATAGCAACATCAATCTCAGAACATAATGGATACTAGGGATCAAGACCTAACAAAACTAACTCGATTACATGATGAATCTCATCCAACTCCTCACCGACCAGCGAGCCTACGAAGGAATTACTCACTCCCGGTGGGGAGCATCATGGAATTTGCGATGGAGAAGGGTTGGTGATGACGAAGATCGAAGATCCCCCTCTTCGGAGCCCCAAACGGATTCCAGATCTGGTCTCCCGATGAAGAACAGGAGGCGGCGGCGGCTCTGTCTCGCGAAACGCAATAATTCTTTCTCCCAGATTTTTTTCTCCAAAAATGTGATTTTATAGTGTCGGGGTTGAGGTCTGCGGGGCCACCAGGTGGGGACAACCCACCTGGGCGCGCCAGGAGGGGGGCGCGCCCTGGTGGGTTGTGCCCACCCAGGCCCCCCCCCCCCTCCGGTGATTCTTGGCTCCAGAAATTCTCTTTTATTGTATAAAAAATCCTCGCAAAGTTTCGTTCCAATCCGAGAACTTCTATTTCTGCACAAAAACAACACCATGGTAGTTCTGCTGAAAACAGCGTCAGTCCGGGTTAGTTTCATTCAAATCATGCAAATTATAGTCCAAAACAAGAGGAAAAGCGTTAGGAAAAGTAGATACGATGGAGACGTATCAACTCCCCCAAGCTTAAACCTTTGCTTGTCCTCAAGCAATCCAGTTGATAAACTGAAAGTGGAAAAGAAAAACTTTTACGAACTCTTTTGCTCTTGTTTACATAAATAAGCTTAAGTAGCACCCAGGTTTTCAGCCAAGATCATGACTAACCATGTCAACAATAACTCTTAAAAATTATATTAACTCATATCAATGGCATAATCAACTAGCGAGCAATAATAAGATATCTCAAATAACAACACTTTGTCAAAGCAACCATGATATAATATGACAATAGTGGTATCTCGCTAGCTTTTTCTGAGACCGCAAAATATAAATGCAGAGCACCTTCAAAGTTCAAGCAGCGACTAAACATTGTAATTCATGGTAGAAAAGATCCAGTCATGACGCACCCAACATTAGCTACACACAATGCATGAGGATGACAATAGTGCTCTCAGGATCTGGCGCTTATTTGAGAAGGTGATGACACAACATAAAAGTAAATAGATAGTCCCTTCACAGAGGGAAGCAGCGATTTGCAGTGGTGCCAGAGCTCAAGTTTTTAAAACAGAGGTAAATGAAATTTTGAGAAATGCACCCTTCTCGTTTACTTCGCGACCATTAGTTATCGGTATCTTCCATGCTAAACACATTAGTGGTGGTTCCCAAGCGATAAAAGTAAAGGTTTACTCCCCCTCCACCAACAATCACACTCCATGGTTGGTCCGAAACAACGGGTACCGTCCATACCAACAACAGTCCTGGGGGAGTTTTGTTTAATTATTTGCAATTTTGAATTCGGGACTGGGAATCCCTATTACCGCCCCTCTCGTGCAAGGACAAGTGAATAAACACTCATCATGAGAATAACCCGCTTAGCATGGAAGATACTGACTACCTCCTGTCGCTCTATGAACAATCCAGGCACACAAAAAAGGATATTTATTTGAAGTTTTTAGAGGTGGCACATGCAAATTTACTTATGACGGCAGGGTAATGCCGCATATAGGTAGGTATGGTGGACTCATCTGGGATAACTTGGGTTTCAGAATTTTGATGCACAAGCAGTGTTCCTGCTTAGTATAGGTGAAGGCTAGCAATTAGGTTGAGAAGCGGCCAGCTAGAGAGCGAAAATGGTCATGAACATGCGTTATGCATAAGTAACATTGGATACTAGCATGAGTAGGATATGAACACCATGAACATAAATATCATAGAGGCTATATTGGTTTTGATTCAACTACATGCATGAACATGTGCCAAGTCAAGCCACTCGAACATTCAGAGGAGGATACCATATCATCATACTACATCACAATCATTTTAACACAATGTTGGCATCCAAGATAAATCATTATCCACTCCTAGCTACTTAAGCATGGCATGAGAAACTATAATCTCTAATTGTCATTGCAAACATGTTTGATCATAATAGGCTGAATCATGGATACTAGGTTAAACATATTTACAAAAACAAAACAAGTCGAGTTCATACCCGTTTCTTTCTGCCACAGCCAGTTCACCAAATATCATCATTATTGCCTTTCACTTGCACGACCGAACGATATGAAAATGATAATAGTGCAAGAGTACCATGGACCAAGCTGGAATCTGCAAACATTTTATTCAAAAGGAGAAGACAAGGTAATTTGGGCTCTTTGTTAGATCATCAGTAATGCATATGAGAGCCACTCAACATTTTCATCGTGGTCTTCTCCTCGGTATGACTCAATAAAAGAAAAAGAATTTCAGAGAAACATACTGAAATGTTTTTGGAGTTTTTAGTTTTGTTCTTGAAGAGAGCAAATTATAGACACAGGAAAAACAAAAACGAGAAAAACTATTTACACGGGAAAGCTCCCAACAAGAAAAGAAGAACAATGAAATCTTTTTGTGTTTTCTTTTAATACTACCACTAATTAAACTAGAAAGAAAAACCGAAAAGAAGCAGGAAATATTTTTTTTTGGATTTTCTCAAAGTTTTTCAAACGCACAAGAAGAAAGCAAGAAAATAAATCTAGCATGGATAATACAATGAAAAAGTGTGAACACCGACAACTGGAATGAAATGTGTGAACATGAATGTAATGTCGGTGGGCATACGTACTCCCCCAAGCTTAGGCTTTTGGCCTAGCTTGGTAATCACCACACATAGTAACCGTCGGGTCCCACCTCGAAGTGCTGTGGAGCGGGCACCCGAGCGTCCCACTCCTGAGGCTCCTCCTCTACTGCGGCCTGATTGTTTCGATAGGTGATGATGTCATCTGGCATGATCCTGTATCCGCCCCTGACAATAGAATGAAACAAAGCAGGTGCAGGCAACGGAATAATATCACGGGTGTTCTCGCTGAAAACTAGGTTGTAGGGAATATCTATAATGATGTTCTCGCCATCAATAAAGTGATGATGTGCCATAGCCTGGCGATCTAAATAAACCTTGGGCAAGGGATTGTCATGCTGGCATATCTGGACGTTAAAGTGACTTGCTAAGCAAGTAGCATGAATACCGCCATGAATTTTACCCTTGGACCTCTTAAGGTGAAGGCGACGTGCCACAATAGCTCCCAAGCTATAAGTGTCATCGCCGTGTAGTGCACGACGTAAAACAGCAAAATCGGGGGCACTAAGTGCGCCAACCTTCTCTCTAGCAAGTAAACACATTGTAATAAATAGACCAAAATAATGCACAGAAGGAAACTGCAAGCTAGTGGCGGTGACACTCGACACCCCTCTCTCATCTCCCACTGACAGAGTACGATAAAAGAACTCGAACTCGGCAGGCCTAGGCTCCCTTATTTCCCCGTCAGAATGGATCAAGCATATGTCACAAAATTCAGTAAGTGGTATTTGATGGGGATCAGAATAAAGATTAAACTCCACCTCAGGAGGGTAATTCCTACTCAAAAAATGGAAACTTTGCACAAAGGAATTTGTGAGGAGATGATACAGTTCACACTCAGCTGCGATGAAGTCGGCGAGGCCGGCATTTGCAGCAAATTGTGCAAACTCTTGGCGGATTCTGGCTCCATCCATGAATGGGTTATGCGGCCATTCGCACGGCCGCACCTCCGCCATTCTGCGGGTGCGGAGATAATTGTCCGATGACTCCCCAATAACCCCCTTGGAGTTCTTCTTGGAAGAAAACTTCCTAAAGATATTCATCTTTTTTCTATGAATAAAATTCTGAAATTTTTAGTCCACAAAAATTTTCTCAACAAAAATTCACAAGATTGGTAGCAGCTACTCATAAGGATGCATAGAGGCCATATCAAGCATTCAAACTACTTAGAACTCTAAGAATTCAACATGCAAGCTCATCTACAGCAGCACCAAGAGTAGCTATTTATTCAAAATATAAACCACTAAAGCAAAAACTAATTGGACCAATGGAGGAGTCACATACCAAGTAGCAATCCCCGAAAACAGTTTCGGAAACGGAGCTTCGAGCAAAGAGATCGAAATCCGCGGGTTTGAGAGCAAGAACACGAGAGAGAGAGCAATGGTGATTTTTTTTCTGGAGGTAGATGGTGACATGGGCTAAAAAGATAAGTGAGGGGGCCCACGTGGGGACCACAACCCACCAGGGCGTAGCTGGGGGTGCTGGCGCGCCCAGGTGGGTTGTGCCCACCTGGTGCGCCCCCCTTTGGAGTTATTTGCACCAAAAATTCTTAAATATTTAGAAAAAAAATTGTATTAAATTTTCAGAGCAATCTGAGATCTTTTATTTTCGGGTCATTTTTTATTGCACGAAAAATTCAGAAAACAGACTAAGCATGGCATTTTATTTTATTTAACTAAAAAAGAGGAAGTAAAAGTAAAGGACAGAAGGTAGTGCTCACTAAATTCATCAACTTCATACCTCTCAAAAATGATTCATTAATAAGGTTGATCAAGTCTTATTAACAACCACCTTCGATTAGCATGAAACCGAAGAACTTTCGTAAAACACTAAGTTACCTCAACGGGGATATGAACGTCCCCAACAATAAGCATTTCATATTTCTTTTTGGCAGTAGATAGAGGTAGTTGAAAACTTCCAATAGTGATTGTCGGAGATTTTTCAATAACATTAATACCATTCACTTGGAATTGTTTCTTCGGAAAGTGCACCGTATGCTCATTACCGTTTTGATATGAAAAGTGACCTTGCTTTTATTGCAGTCAATAACAACCCCTGTAGTATTCAAGAAGGGTCTACCAAGGATAATTGACATGTTGTCGTCCTCGGGCATCTCAAGTATAACAAAGTCAGTTAAGATAGTAACATTAGCAACAACAACGGGCACATCCTCACAAATACCGCTAGGTATGGCAGTTGATTTGTCAGTCATTTGCAAAGATATTTCAGTAGGTGTGAGTTTATCCAAGTCCAGTCCTTTATATAGAGAGAAAGGCATAACACTAACACCAGCTCCTAAATCACACAAAGCGGTTTTCACATAATTTCTTTTGATGGAGCAAGGTATAGTTGGTATTCCCGGATCTCCAAGTTTTTTAGGTACTCCATCCTTACAAGTATAATTAGCAAGCATGGTGGAGATTTAAGCTTCCGGTATTGTTCTCTTGCTGGTGATGATATCTTTCATGTATTTTGCATAAGGAGGCATTTTGAAGATATCAGTCAAGCGTGTACGCAAAAAGACTGGCCTAAGCATTTCAGCAAAGCGTTCAAATTCTTCATCATCTTTCTTCTTAGTTGATTTAGGTGGAAAGGGCATAGGTTTTTAAACCCAAGGTTCTCTTTCCTTACCATGTTTTCTAGCAACAAAGTCTCTTTTATCATATCTTTTATTCTTGACTTGTGGGTTATCAAGATCAACAGCTGGTTCTATTTCAACATCATTGTCTGGTTCTTTATCATTTGTTGGAGTGTCTTCATGAACCTCATCATTATCTTTTTCATTATCAGAAGGTGAGTGTTCATTACCAGATTGAGTTTCAGTATCAGAAATAGAGACTTCATTATCATTAACAGGAGATTTTTCTACTTCAGGTTCACTAGAGGCATGCAAAGTCCTACCATCCTTCTTCTTCTTTTTCTTTTTAGAAGGACTAGGTGCATCAGTGTTGACTCTTTGATAGTCTTGTTTAATTCTTTTATGGTGTCCCTCAGGATAAAGTGGTTCCTGAGTCATTCTACCTCCTCTAGTCATCACTCTAACATCATGATCATTGATATTATTATTCATTTCATCTAACAACTCTCTTTGAGATTTAGCAACTTGTTCTAATTGAGTTTGAACCATAGAGGCATGTTTTCCTACACCTCTAACATCATTGGTAATTCTAAATAGCAAATCACTCAAGCGAGCTATCATATCAGAATTGTATTTCAACTGTTTCATAACATTTGCATTGAAGTGATCTTGCTTTCTAATGTAATTATCAAACTCATATAAGCATTGACTAGGATGTTTGTTATAAGGAATATCACCTTCATCGAACTTTAGTAAGGAATTTACCTCTACCACCTTAGGTTGTGGTGGTGTTTCAAGCCCATGTATTTCTTCAATCGGAGGTAAATTTTTAACATCCTCTGCTTTAATACCTTTTTCCTTCATAGATATCTTTGCCTCTTGCATATCTTCAGGACTGAGATATAAGATACCCCTCTTCTTCGGAGTAGGTTTAAGTGGTGGTTCAGGAAGGATCCAATCATCATAATTTTTCAATATGTTATTCAATAATTCTTCAGCTTGTTCAACAGTTTGTTCCCTGAAAACACAACCAGCACAACTATCTAGGAAATCCCTAGAAGCATCTGTTAGTCCATTATAGAAGATATCAAGTATTTCATTTTTCTTAAGAGGATGATCAGGCAAAGCATTAAGCAATTGGAGAAGCCTCCCCCAAGCTTGTGGGAGACTCTCTTCTTCAATTTGCACAAAGTTAAATATTTCCTGTAAGGCAGCTTGTTTCTTATGAGCAGGAAAATATTTTTCAGAGAAGTAATAAATCATATCCTGGGGACTTCGCACACAACCAGGAGCAAGAGTATTATACCAAGTCTTAGCATCACCCTTTAATGAGAACGGAAATAATTTGAGAATATAATAATAGCGAATTTTCTCATCATGAGCAAAACGGGTGGCTATGTCATTCAACTTAGTAAGGTGTGCCACAACAGTTTCAGTTTCATAACCATGGAAAGGATCAGATTCAACCAAAGTAATTAACTCTGGGTCGACAAAGAATTCATAATCCTTATCATCAACAAAGATAGGTGAAGTAGCAAACTTAGGATCATATTTCATTCTAGCATTCAAAGATTTTTCTTTCAATTTGCATAATAATTTCTTAAGATCATCCCTATCATTGCAAGCAAGAAATTCTTTAGTTGTCTCCTCATCCATAACATAGCCTTCCGGTATCTTAGGCAATTCATATCTAGGAGAACTAGATCTAATAGGTGTTTCAAGATTTTCAGTTTCAAGCTCTTCATCGGTTTCAACAATTTCATCAGTTTCAGCATTCTCAAAAGCTTTAGTTCTAGCAAGTTGTTCATCAAGAAATTCACCTAGTGGCACATTATCATCTAGCAGGGTACTAGCATCATCATGAGTATCATTCATAGTAGAAGTAGCATCATTAATAACTTGCGACATATCAGAATTAATAGCATGTGGTGGTGTTACAAGTCTACTTATAATAGAAGGTGAATCAAGTGCAGAGCTAGATGGCAATTCCTTACCTCCCCTCATCTTAGAGGGAAAAATCTTAGTCTTAGCGTCCTTCAGATTCTTCATAGTGATAATTTGATAATAATCCCAAGTGACTCAACAAATATAGCTATGCTCCCCGGCAACGGCGCCAGAAAAAGGTCTTGATAACCCATAAGTATAGGGGATCGCAACAGTTTTCGAGGATAGAGTATTCAACCCAAATTTATTGATTCGACACAAGCAGAGCCAAAGAATATTTGCAAGTATTAGGAGTTGAGTTGTCAATTCAACCACACCTGGAGATTAATTATCTGTAGCAAAGTGATCAGTAGCAAAGTAATATGATAGCAATAGCAATAGTAACAGTAACAGTGATAGCAATGATTTTGTAGCAAGTGTAACAGTAACGATAGTAGTAGTAACTTAGCAAGAACAATATGAGAGAAATTCGTAGGCATTGGATCGGCAAATTCGTTGGATGATATTCATCATATAACAGTCATAACCTATGGCGATACAGCACTAGCTCCAGTTCATAAATATAATGTAGGCATGTATTCCGTAAATCAAGGTTGTGAGAATCGCGATTCTGTTATACAATTCTACGACTTTACGATCCAAACTAACCCTTATGATTCTACGATTCTAGTTCATAGAATCTACGTTTCTACGGTCCTGATAGTGAAGATTCTACGATTTGCGATCCTACCATCGGAGCTCCGATCCGATTCAAAATCGCGATTCTGACAACCTTGCCGTAAATAGTCATACGTGATTATGGAAAGAACTTGCATGACATCTTTTGTCCTACCCTCCCGTGGCAGCGGGGTCCATATGGAAACTAAGGGATATTAAGGCCTCCTTTTAATAGAGAACCGGAACAAAGCATTAACACATAGTGAATACATGAACTCCTCAAACTACGGTCATTACCGAGAAGTGTCCCGACTTCTGTAACTCCAGGGTTGCCGGATCATAACACATAGTAGGTGACTATAACTTGCAAGATCGGATCTAGAACATAGATATAATGGTGATAACATAAACGGTTCAGATATGAAATCATGGCACCCGGGCCCAAAGTGACAAGCATTAAGCATGGCAAAGTCATAGCAACATCAATCTCAGAACATAATGGATACTAGGGATCAAGCCCTAACAAAACTAACTTGATTACATGATGAATCTCATCCAACTCCTCACCGACCAGTGAGCCTACGAAGGAATTACTCACTCTCGGTGGGGAGCATCATGCAATTGGCGATGGAGAAGGGTTGGTGATGACGAAGATCGAAGATCCCCCTCTCCGGAGCCCCAAACGGACTCCAGATCTGGCCTCCCGATGAAGAACAGGAGGTGGCGGCGGCTCCGTCTCGTGAAACGTGATAATTCTTTCTCCCTGATTTTTCTCTCCGAAAATGCGATTTTATAGTGTCAGGGTTGAGGTCTGCGAGGCCACTAGGTGGGGAAAACCCACCTGGGTGCGCCAGGAGGGGAGGCGCCCTGGTGGGTTGTGCCCACCCAGGTGCCCCCCTTCGGTGGTTCTTGGCTCCAAAAATTCTCTTTTATTGTATCAAAAATCCTCGCAAAGTTTCGTTCCAATCTGAGAACTTTTATTTCTGCACAAAAACAACACCATGGTAGTTCTGCTGAAAACAGCGTCAGTCCGGGTTAGTTTCATTCAAATCATGCAAATTAGAGTCCAAAACAAGAGGAAAAGCATTAGGAAAAGTAGATGCGACAGAGACGTATCAGGTATCACCTAGTACCACGTTAGGTCACACTTAGCACCGCTTATTGCCATGTCATGCATTGTCATGTATATGTTTGCATTGTATTCATTGTTTCTTCCCCCTCTTCTCTCCGGTAGACTTCAAGACTGACGCCACTGCTGCCCCGACGCCACTGCTACCCCGATCGACTACGGTGTTGACAACCCCTCATTCTCAGCAGAGCTTCCAGGCAAGCAAAACCCCTTAATCATTCCGATACCGCCTATTCCTTCTCTCTACTGCTTGCATTAGAGTAGTGTAGCTGTTACTGCTTATCGGTTTGATCATATTCTGTTGCATAGCCTGTCCTTGTTACTACTATTGATACCTTACCTGCTATCCTAAATTCTTAGTATAGGATGCTAGTTTATCATCAGTGGCCCTACATTCTTGTCTGTCTGCCATGCTATACTATTGGGCAGTGATCACTCGGGAGGTGATCACGGGTATTATACATACATACATACCATATTTGATACATGTGGTGACTAAAGTCGGGTCGGCTCGTAGAGTACCCGCGAGTGATTCACGAATGTGGGGGCTGAAGGGGCAGGTGGTTCCATCCAAGTAGTGATGGACCTGGGTTCCCGACGCCCCCCTGAGTGATACCTTATGGTGGAGCGACAGGGCAGGTCGACACCACCCAGGAGAGAGGTGGACCTGGTCCCTAGTCGTTGACCGCGGTTGTTTCAAAATAACACGCTTAACGAGATTTGGATATTTGATCTGAGTTAGTCTTTTGGCCTATACACACTAACCAACTACGTGGGGATAGTTATGGGCACTCGGCGTCGTAGTATCAGCCGAAGCTCTTCAGATGTCAGCGACTGAGTGGCGTGCCCCGGGTTGGACCACGTAAAGCAACCGTCTTTGTAATGGATGTTGCCAGGTCTGCTCACCGGCCGCGTTCGCAACGTGCAGGAGTGCAACGGGCGATGGGCCCAAGACCCCTGCGCGCTTAGGATTTAGACTGGCGTGCTGACCTCAGTGTTGGGCCTAGGTAGGGTTGCGATGTGTTTATGTTCCGAGGCCGGGTATGACCCAGGAAAGTGTGCCCGGCTAGAGTGATCAAGCGTGTTGGATAATGTGGTGCACCCCTGCAGGGAAGTTTGATCTATTCGAATAGCCGTGTCCATGGTAACAGGACGCTTGGAGTTGTATTCCGACCTCATGACAACTAGAACCGGATACTTAATAAAACACACCCAGATAAGTGCAAGAGACAACCCAGTGATCGCTCTCTCACAGGGTGACGAGGAGAGGATCGCCTGGTAGGATTATGCTATACGATGTTACTTGATGCTATACTTGCTACTCTCTCCTATATGCTTCAAGATGGAGGCTGCCAGAAGCGTAGTCTTCGATAGGACTAGCTATCCCCCTCTTATTCTGGCATTCTGCAGTTCAGTCCACAAATACTACCCATTTCATTGGTACCGATGCATATATAGTGTAGATCCTTGCTTGCGAGTACTTTGGATGAGTACTCACGGTTGCTTTGCTCCCTCTTTTCCCCCTTTTCCATTCTTCTCGGATGTCGCAACCAGATGGTGGAGCCTAGGAGCCAGACACCACCGTCGACGACGACTGATACTACCCGAGGGTGCCTACTACTACGTACAGTCCGCGGACGGCCAGGAGTAGTTCAGGAGGATCCCAGGCAGGAGGCATGCGCCTCTTCGATCTGTATCCCTGTTTGTGCTAGTCATCTTATGGCACCTTGTTTAAACCTATGTCTGTACTCAGATATTGTTGCTTCCGCTGACTCGTTTATGTCCGAGCATTTGTATTCGAGCCCTCGAGGCCCCTGGCTTGTAATATGAAGCTTGTATGACTTATTTTGTGTTTAGAGTTGTGTTGTGATATCTTCCCGTTAGTCCCTGATCTTGATCATACACCTTTGCATGTATAATTAGTGTACGGTTGAATCGGGGGCGCCACAATTTGCTATCTTTGTCTCGAGTGCAAACTCCAACAAAAGGTATATGGTTGTTGTAATGGATATCCGCTCATATACAAAGATCACAATTTATCTTGGTTAATTCTATTAGAAAATCAAGATATGACCATGATATGACATTATGGTACTGGCTACTTACGTGATCCCAACAATGTCATACCAATGACTGAATTTATCCTCCTCAAATGAGCTATCAAAATTGACTCTAATGGATACTCCACTAATCATTCTGTAACAAGTACATTATATGAGGCATTGCACAATGTGCATGCCTTAGTAGAATGATTGACCACAGTCAAAATCTTATGGGCAAGATTCATCAGAATCACAGATTATTATCCAACAAGATAATATCACTTGTATCATTGAAATACATTTGGGTTATATGGAGAGTAATATCACAAACAAATTAGTCATAAATTATTATCCACACAAAATCTTATCCTATATACATAAGAGAGTCATCTCCACTGACTTATTTACATCAACATGTAAACATGACAGATCACCATACAATTATAAATGGGATAAAGCCCACCTTAACATGCAACCATGCATGGGAAAGACCCACAACCACATGCATCCTTGCATGAGAAAATATTTTCCATTCTATTATTCTCTTATATTCAATAAATATTTTACAACTATATACATAATCAAATATAATAAGTGGTATGTATTTTTAATTTCGGTTCATGTGTTATAATGTAAATATTTATATTCCACACAATCAAATCTCATTGAAATGTACTCCAACTGATTCTCGTAGCAGCAACGCATGGGGTATCATTTAGTATACCTAAATAGCTGATCTCCACTATCTCAATTCTCTCAACATGCACACATACCTCATCGCCCCACATACTATTTCTCTTAACATGTATGTAAATTTTTATTTACATTCTCTCTCAACATGCACACATCCCAACTTAAATCATTCTAATTATATTTTCAACTATATAGTAATCAAATGCAATACATTATATCTATTTGAATTTTTATTTAAATTTCATCAAAAGTATTGCAACCAATCTCAGCAGCAACGCGCGGGGTATCATCGAGTTATTAAAAAGTGATAACAACATAGCAGGGATTAACCCTTAATTAATGTATTTAATTAATTCCTAGCACTCCTCCTAATCAATGTTTGCCTTTGTGAATACACATCATCTTGATAAAAACTCCTCCTAGTATGTGTTTGCCTTTAAAAATGTTCATCGTCTCCTTTTTTAGAAAGACTTTTCCAAAAAACCCGTGGGAAATATATGAGGAGAACAGGATCCACAAAAAGTTTATCTCTCTAAACGGAAGAGACAACAAAATGGAGCTACGTATGCTCATCTACAACGATTTGAGCTCCCACGTGTACGGATACACTGGAACGTTTGTCATCCTGCAGCTTCGCTTGGCTCTGTAGTCAAATGACTACACAACTTTTGATCATAACCTTTTAAATATATACAAGTAAAATTCCATGGATAACTTCAGAAATACTGCAAGATTTAGAGAAGAATTACCGTTGACATGACATCACTGGTTTATAGTTCTGGTACCGCCACTGCTATTGGCTAATTGTGCCGACAGTCAGTGAAACGTGCTAAATGAAATGGGTTGAGAAAGTATGACGGGACGTCTTCCTCCATGATTCCTTTGTCTTCCTCGACGTCTCTCTCTTAATGAAATTTCTCCCTATTCCTATTCCGGTGCACGCTCCGCCCTGTGTACGGCGATGCGACGTCTTCCTCCATGATTCCGTCGTCTTCCCCAATGTCCTTTCTGGCCACCCTTGGCATGTGCGTGCGCCCCCGAATGCTCTCCTTGCTCGGCGCACCGGCGCTGCTAGCCCAGCGTCTGAGTGTTGTCTCCGCTTCCATTTCTGCAGAAGCATAGCGTCCGCTAACCGCCGGCCGCTCCGTAATGATAGTGGCGACGCTGGATCATCTCCCTTCCATAATTTTTGACGAACCCAGGATCTCCCTCCCATAACAACGATGAGTACTTTTGACCTGCGCTTTTTCTTTTGGCTTTCGCCCCCAAATGCATTTGTTTTAGGGAAACAACAGGACTCTGTTGCGTATTTTTATTGATTTTCAAATAAATAGTACAAGGAGTGTCGAACCTGACAGTGTTCGCCATTTCTTTTCAGCATATTCCACGGATATGCTGAGCACAATCATCTTTCTCTCCCCCCTTTCCATTCGACCTCGGCTCATTCAATCATGATACGCCTGCAGCCACGACTTCGTCGAGCCTCATCCCCTTCACAGCTTGGTCTAACTGCAAGCTCTGCTTACGAAAGTTAAGAGGCTTTGGAACGATCTGTGGAGTAGGTGTTTCCTTTTACCTTGCATTTTATATGTTACACAAGGTCTACCCTTTGAGGCAGAAATTTACCATGGATCAATGGTGTCTGCACTAGTTGCCGGCCACCCCTTCATCAAGTCGATGAATCCCGCTTCTGCCCCGGGCCCTGATGGCTTGCCAGTGCGCTTCTTTCAAGTATTCTGGCATACCATCAAGGAGGAGGTTCTAGCCTTGTTCCTCGAATTCTCTAGGGGAACACTAGATATGTCGCGATTGAACTATGGGATTATCTCTTTAATCCCAAAGGTTCCGGGGGCGTCGGATATTCGCCAATTCCGACCGATCACCGTCCTTAATGTGATCTTTAGGATTCTGGCCAAAGGGTACGCCACTAGGGCGGCCTTACTGGCTCCTCGGATCCTTCATCCGAACCAGACGGCCTTCACCAAAGGACGATATATCGTGGATGGGATCCTCGTTTTACACGAGGTCCTCCATGAGGTCAAAAGGAAACACCGCCGTGCGGTGTTCTTCAAGATTGACTTCCACAAAGCGTATGATACGGTCCACTGGTCCTTCCTTAGGGAGGTGATGGCAAAACGGGGATTCGACCAGCATTGGATTGCACGTGTTATGCAGCTGGTCACGAGTGGATGCACGGCGATCAATATCAATGGGGAGGTGGGCCCTTACTTCCAAACGGCCCAGGGGGTGCGGCAGGGGAACCCCTTGTCCCCCTTCCTATTTAACCTCGTGGTTGATGCCCTTGCGGCCATCCTGGATGCTGCTAAGGGTGCGGGCCACATCAGAGGTATTTGCCCACACCTCATTCGAGATGGCGGCCTCACCCACCTCCAATATGCGGATGACGCAATCCTCATGGTAGAAGGCTCGGACGAGGATATCCAACACCTCAAATTCCTCCTACTACGCTTTCAAGAGATGTCGGGCTTGACTATTAATTTTGCGAAGAGCGAAGTTATGGTGTTGGGATATACCGCGGAGGACTCTCTCCGCATAGCAAACCGGCTTAATTGTCGGTTGGGGTCATTCCCAACGCCATACCTTGGTATGCCGATTAGCGACGCCCGACTCCAGGAGAAAGACCTCTGCCCTACGGTGTCCAAGGTTCAACACCGGGTAGAACCATGGCAAAGGCGGTGGCTACCTAAGGCGGCGTGAGTAGTTTTAATAAACTTCTCTATGGTTAGTGTATTGATGTACCTGATGGGCTTCTATAGCCTTCATGAATCCTTACATCAGGAGATCGCCAAGTACCTAACCCGATTTTTTTGGGCGGGAACGGGTGATCGTCAGAAATACCATATGGTGAAATGGTCAGAGATTTGCAAACCCAAAGACCAGGGGGGCCTTGGGGTCATCTCTTCCAAGCGGATGAACATCGCCCTCCTTTCCAAATGGTTGTGGCGGATTGAGACCGGTGACGGTGGATTGTGGCTGGAGATCATCCGTGCAAAATATTTGCGCGGTCATCCCCTTGCATTCGCTCCCAGGGCGGGTGGATCCCAGTTCTGGCAATCCATCATTCAATTGTTACCGGTCCTTAGGATTGGATCATCCATTTGTGTTGGATCTGGTACCAACACATTATTTTGGCTTGATCGTTGGTCGGGTGGCAGACCGTTTGCAGAACGGTTCTATCCCCTTTTTAGTATCTGCGCACACCCACAACTCACTGTGGGGGCAGCGCTTGAGGACCTTAGTTGCATCGCTTTTTGACGCACCTTCGGTCCTCTAGAACAGGATCTGTGGGAGGAGTTGCTTCAATGCATAGCTCTCCACGCACCCAACTTGGAGCAAGACACCATGTCCTGACATCTTGAGCCGAGTGGCACATTTTCGGCCAAGTCCTTGTACCATGCCCTCGTGGCCACTCCAGGTCCCGCGGAGCTAAATCTTCTATGGGAGATCAAGCTGCCGCTGAAGATTCGCATCTTCCTGTGGCAATGGGTACGCGGCCTGTTACCCACGGGTAAGGAAGTGTTAAAACGTAACGGCCCTAGCAATGGGCTCTGCCCTCTTTGTGATGTACCTAAGGACTCCAATCACATCTTCTTCCACTGTCCGACAGCGGTGTTCCTCTGGAGTTGTTTCCGAGAGGTGATGGGCGGGAGTTGGTGCCATGATAACCTCCCGGACATGTTTCGGGAGGTTCTTAGTTTTCTGGGTAGGGCTCTCCCGTCCCTTTGGGTTGCGATAGGCACCCTCGCATGGACCTTATGGAATATGCGGAATAAACTAGTGATTGAACACGTCATTCCTTGCCGTGTGACTGATGCTATTTATAAAATGTGTGGCTTCTTACAGCTCTGGTGTCCGCTTAGCAAGCGGCAGGACCAAGGCGGCATTGACTTCATCATTTCGGGACTTCGCACTACCGCCGCCGCCCTTACTCCACCATTGCGCTCCGCCACCGCCTCCATCGCGCCGCCGCCCCCGCCACCACCGCCGGAGCCGGATTAGTCTGTAGTAGTCTCCTAGTTACAAGGGTTGTTGTGCTGTGCCCCTAGCGGACCTATTTGTTCTCTTGTTGCACTTCTACTGTTTTATCCTTTCTCTGTTTCGTGGACCCTTTATTGATATACTCTGTTCTCGTGCGGTTGCTTTATAATATAAATCGGGCGAAACACTTTTATCTAGTTGCCGGCCACCAGCCTTCTATAGCCGTAGTACAAGTTTTGCATGTGGTACTGGGCTCGTCATGGCTGGACGCAATCGCGAGCTCACGTGGAAGCAGTGGCCGCCAGGCCGGTTATGCGACATTTTCCTTTTTTTGAACGATGGTTATGCGACATTGACAGGGTGTGCCGTACTACGACAGTGATGCCGTTTCTATCATGCAAAGGGGCAACTTCTTCTGTCACGCAAGGGCCAAGTTCTGTGCGGATAAATAGAGCGTGAAAGCTGTGTTTACAACTGCAGTAATTTGCGTCCGTGCCAATCTGCACTACAGAGTATGCAACGGTAGGTTTCTTCTCGCTGTTTTACTAATCTATACCAATACAAAAAGACCCAAAATGACAGATTCAACTGATCTCGGCCATCAAACTAAGTCAATCCAACGACCTAGACTGCCTCAATGGCGAGTGCTCAACGTATTTAACGTGCAGTTAATATCATACCAAATATTGCACTAATCACAGAATTAACACACAAATAATAGCATACCTAATATCCGCGTGCAATTAATATATTACCTAAATATTAACGTGCGTTGCACGTGCGCATTTACTAGTTAAATTAAAGATCGTGTTATCATTCAGGAAAAATATGAAAGATCTGTTGATTTGCTTCAAAGGGAGCCATATACCTATTTTTTCTTGTCGGTGACGTGGTTGTAGTAAGGTTTGTGTTAATTTTGATATAAAGAGATATATAACACCAAAAGTAAAACACATGGGACTTGTAAAATGCTACTAATTTGAACTAGAGACGCAAAGTTACGAGGCATATATATGTATCCTTTTAGCGCATTATTTCTCTACCACGACGCATCTATATGTATACTCGCCTCGTCGGTGTGTAACACTCGACAAAGACGTTGCCAGAGTTTTTTGGCCCTCTCCAAGTATTTTTTATACTCGGCATTCTTTGATTTTCCTGTAGTGGTGAGTAAAGTAGCAGCCGTAGATATGTGAAGATGGTAACCGTGTAGACCATATGTGTTGGAGACGGAATTTTTCATGTTAAACGAAACAGAGGAACTGTATAAGACGATAAGGAACTTTTTTAAAGATTATTAAGGCAGCTCTTTATCCATATCACACTCATTGCATACAATGTCTTGGATGCAACCCAGAGTAAGGGCATCTCCAACGTTGACTCATAAATTTGCTCCGACATCTCTCCGCGGACACGAAGGATCAGTCCGCAGACACGGATGCCGGAGGCGGCCAACCAACACTGCCCGCATACATTTCAACCACTGTTTCAACTAACCGGACAAAATTTCTGAAACACGGCGAATTTTCATATAAACTGGACGAGATTCATGCAAACACAGTGAATTTTTCATTACATTTCCCACATTTAAGACACAAAAAAAAGAAACCCGACCCTAAAACTATCCTACGACGGCGGCCGTCATCCACTTTCTTTGTATTCCGCATCGGCGATCATGTCCTTAATCTGCCGTCTCCATAGTGCCGACGTGGTTTAAGACCCGTGAAGTGAAGGTGCGGTCTCCGCGAGGAAGAATAGGACATGAGAGACGGACCGGCCCACATAGGACACAAGGCCCTGCCGCCTCCCATGCCCTACTCATTTTCGGAGGAGTCCGCGACCTGTCCGTCATCGGTGCCGGTGGACGTGAGGTCGATGATGGACGTGGACGGTTTGTCACTGTCCACCTACCACATGCGCCCGTGAAAGTTGGACGGCGGCGTGTACAACGCGCAACTGGTGGCATTCTTGTCCTCGGCCGTCTGTGCCGCCAGTGCTTATGCACATGCTAGCGCCTACGCCGTATGTTCGTTGCGAGCAGCGCGTAGAGCACACGCGGCCTCATAGAGGGCCCGCTGATCCGCAACGAAGTTCGGGTTCCTCGCGACCATGGCGGCCTCCTCGCTTGCGCGCTTGCCGTAGATCTGGCCCTCTGCCAGTCGGTGCTGCTCGAGGAGGAACAAGTTGTACTTCTGCTCCTCGTGCGCCTACTAGAACGCCGACATAAGTGCTGGTGCAGGCTGCTCCTTCTCCTCCATTGCGGCGTCGTTCTGCGCTCGTGCCTGCTCCATGATCAGGCTGGCATGCACCGGCGCGGGGTTCGGCGTGGTGTCGTCATCAAAGCCCGTTTTCATCGTAGGATCATCGTCGGAGGCCTCGGGCGAGCTAGCCGGCATGCCCTGCTCGATTCGCCTGGCGATTGCAAGAGCGGCCACCTCGTGCTTCATCTCCGACCAAAGACTATCCCACAAAGCGTTCCCGCTCACGGTCATTGTAGATGTGGAGCAAAGGAGGTGGACCTGGAGCGGAAATGTTGTGGTGTGGAGTTAGCCGGGTGTGGCTTCCTTTAAATAGCGGACTCCGGTGAGGCTAAGCATCCGGGTGCGTCAATGCGCGGCGTTTGAGTTGGTTCCTTGGTCGGCGAGCCTACTTAATGGCACCATACAGATGGACAGGCATTGAACTGACATGGTAGATATGCATCCCGTCCTATACAACAAACGTTGCTCTGGCATTGAACAGGCATGAACATCGGGGTCACAACGTGGACGGCTCTCTCGGCCGGTGCGCCGCTTAAATGCCGGCGTCAGTGAGAGGTCGCGTCTGCTCTGGGCCGGCATCATTGTTAAGCGACGGCTCTATAGTGGCATGAATGCGGGTGCGGGTGGAGGGTTTTGGGTGCTACGGGGTAGTCAGGCGCTGGCGTGGTAGCGGCCCGAACGCCCACAAAGCCCCCCCCCCCCCCCCCTCCCCCCCCTCCCTTCCCCCCAAATTTTGTCTCCAGTTTGCGGGAAAAACACGCCCGGACCGCTCGGCGGACCAATGCAGTACCGCGTTGAATGTCACAAACCACAACACATACGGACCATACCATGTGGACGTAAGTGGGCGGTTCGAGGGTCCTTGTTGGAGATGCGCTAACGCCATGGAAGAGAGTGTAAGAACAAAGCTCCGTCCTCGCAGATTTCTGTGATCCAAAGCCATGGAAGCAAAATCAAAATATTTCAAGAAAATATCAATTAGTCCTGGATTTGGCCTACAAGTCTAATAATTGTCGGTTCGCATATGTCCATTCAACATGTGGAACACAAATGTGTGCAGTGGTGCGCCTTGTGTGTCGAACTTTATCATCCCGCTCATTGATGGCATCCATGCATAGCAGATTGCCAAGTAAGGTGCCAAATTTACACCTATAAATAGAGGTGCTACTAGCTCTGGCCAACAACAACTACAACGTAGCATTCCACACAACTAGAATAGACAAGTGAGAGAGCTTTGCGGCAAACCTTAGAAGTAACCATGAAGAACACCAAACTCTTGGCGATCCTCGTTCTGCAGGCCATCCTGGTCATGGGCATCCTTGCACACGTGAATGGTGCTGGAATTTTGTCTATTTTAGACCAGCCCAATAACAATTTCAGAAAGTTTTAACAAATCCTAGAGGCTCACGCAGCCCATTCATGTAAGGCAAGACGTGGAACCAAAGTTTAGTCCCATATTACTAGTTTGGTGGGAGTTGGACCTCCTTATAAAGGAGGTTGTTTCCCCACATGTATGAGCATGAGAATAAGAGGGACATTCACGCACGCTCCTCCTCCGCCGCCCGCCACGCCTCGTCACGCCGCGCCGCGCCGCGCCACGGGTTGCGGGAATGAGCCGAGCCGATGTCTAAATTTTTGCCACGCACGACGGGTATACGAAAGGCCACTCAGGAGCTGGAAAGTTTTGCTGTAGTGGATATTGAATACGAACGCTGCACCCTTCGGCTGCTGTCTGTTCGTTTCGTCTCCCTCTTTCTCTTCAGCTCCCGACGCAGCCTATTCGCCTCCTTCTCTTGTGCCTATAAAAGAGAGGTCGCTCCTCCCAGAGAGACACATCAGAAGACCATCTTCCTCTCGCCACCAAGTTCCTGAGCACTGCGCTGCTGCTACGATCTTCCCCATCCCGGCTTACGGCGTGCACCGCAGGTCGGGACAGTAGACCTACGAAACCGCACCTCTTTGAGTCCTGTACGGGAGAAGGGTGATAAGGTTTTTGGGGAGCGCTCCGCGCGACTACTGACTTCTTCATCACGGACGCCCCGCACTCCGATGACTTCTTCCCCGACGTGGACAACCTCCTCAACCACATGGCTAGCGAGGACACCGACCCCAAGACCGGTGCTTCTGCTCCTGTTCCGTACGTTCTCATGCTCTCTCTGTTTGAGTTTCTGCCACAACTTCTTGCTCTACTGTCTGCTCTACATATGTTCAGTTCTAGTTCACATTTGCAAATACTATTTACCTTCTCTCTGTCGGATTGCATGACTTGTTTTATCTCTGCTACAATAGTCATGCTTTATCTACTATTTCCGTTAATAAAATCATATGGTAAATTGCTCATATTTCCAACAATCCAAAAACCTTATTATAGGCAATTTATCCCGATTGGTTTTATTGCTTCCATGAGACCTCCTATGTTTGAGGGTATCCATTATAAGAGGTGGCGCGTGAGAGCAGTCATATGGTTTCAAACCATGAGTTGCTATGACGCCACCCTTGGCAAACCTGAAGGAGATTATGATGCTCAACAGGAATAAGCTTTTCAGAAAATGGATACCCTGTTTAAGGCTGCTCTCTTGAGTGTTCTTGATGAGAACATAGTTGATGCTTATGCATCAATTGATAATAGAAAAGATATGTGGGACGCACTCGAGGCCAAGTTTGGGGTCTCGTATGCTGGCACTGAGCTGTACATCATGGAGCAATTCTATGACTACAGTATGACTGAAGAGCGCTCCGTGGTTGAGCAAGCTCATGAGATATAGTCGTTTGCTAGAGAACTTGAGCACTTCAATTGTATGCTACCGGACAAGTTTGTTGCCGGAGGCATCATCACTAAGCTTCATCCTTCGTGGAGGAACTTTGCTACCTTACTGAAGCATAAGAGGCAGGAGTTTTCTGTTCCGGATCTCATTGGTACTCTTGATGTGGAAGACAAGGCGAGAGCAAAGGACACACGTGCTCGAGGTATTGAGGGAGGATCTTGTGTCAATCTGGTACAGAAGAAAAACTTCCAGCCCCACAAGTTCAAGAACAAGGGCAAGTTTGATGGTAAAGCAAAGTTTGATGGGAAGACCAAGGCTGTACAGCACACCAACTTCAATAAGAAGAATGACAAGAAGAAAGGTGTTTGTCATGTGTGCGGAGATCCTGACCATTGGGCACCTAGTTGCCCTAATCGTTATGACAAGCGTCATTTTGGGAAAATCAGCAAGACCGCTAATATTGTCATTGGTGACACTGACATGAAGGATGTTGGGTATGGTATATTTCCCACTATTAGTTGATTGACACGGGTGCTAATGTGCATGTATGTGGTGATTAGTTGATTGACACGGGTGCTAATGTGCATGTATGTGGTGATATTTCCATGTGTTCGTCTTATCAGACTGCAGGGACTTCAACCGTGCTTATGGGCAACGGTTCAAGTGCTTCTGTTCGTGGTGTTGGTACGATCGATCTGAAGTTTACTTCGGGGAAGATCGTGCGGCTGAAGAACGTGCATTATGTCCCCTCCGTCAATAAAAATCTTGTTAGCGGATCTCTTCTGTGTAGAGATGGCTACAAGCTTGTCTTTGAGTCAAATAAATTTGTAATATCCAAGTATGTAACTTTTGTTGGTAAAGGCTATGAGTCAGGAGGCCTGTTTCGTTTATCCTTATCAGATGTTTGCAATAAAGTTGTTAATCATATTTGCAATAATAGTGAATCAAATGTGTGGCATTCACGTCTTTGTCATGTTAACTTTGGTTGCATGTCGCGACTAGTGAAGTTGAACTTAATCCCTAGTCTCACCACTGTTAAGGGATCTAAGTGTCAAGTGTGTGTGCAAGCTAAGCAACCTCGTAAGTCTCATACGACTACAGAAACAAAAAATATTGCACCACTAGAGCTCATACATTCAGATATTTGTGAAATGAATAGTGTGTTGACAAAAGGTGAAAAGAATTATTTTATGACGTTAATTGATGACTCCACTAGATACTGCCATGTGTATCTTCTGAAATCTAAGGATGAGGCTTTGAACTATTTCAAGATCTATAAAGCTGAAGCGGAAAATCAACTTGATCGAAAGATCAAGAGGCTTAGGTCCGATCGTGGTGGAGAGTATTTCTCAAATGAATTTGATTCCTTTTGTGCGGAACATGGTATAATCCATGAGAGGACGCCTCCCTATTCACCTCAGTCAATTGGGGTAGCCGAAAGAAAGAACCATACTCTAACTGATTTGGTTAACGCCATGTTAGACACATCGGGTCTCTCCAACACTACTAGGAAAAGGCCTACTAGTGGCGCACCTGTTTTGGCCATTAATGGCGCACTACAGGTGCGCCACTATCATCACGCCATTAGTAACTAATACTAATGGCGCACCCCTGGTGCGCCATTAGTATACCAGACAGTAGTGGCGCACCAGGAAGTGCGCCATTAGTATGTCCCCTGGTGCGCCATTAGTATGCCTACCAGATAGTAGTGACGTTAATTGATGACTCCACTAGATACTGCCATGTGTATCTTCTGAAATCTAAGGATGAGGCTTTGAACTATTTCAAGATCTATAAAGCTGAAGCGGAAAATCAACTTGATCGAAAGATCAAGAGGCTTAGGTCCGATCGTGGTGGAGAGTATTTCTCAAATGAATTTGATTCCTTTTGTGCGGAACATGGTATAATCCATGAGAGGACGCCTCCCTATTCACCTCAGTCAATTGGGGTAGCCGAAAGAAAGAACCATACTCTAACTGATTTGGTTAACGCCATGTTAGACACATCGGGTCTCTCCAACACTACTAGGAAAAGGCCTACTAGTGGCGCACCTGTTTTGGCCATTAATGGCGCACTACAGATGCGCCACTATCATCACGCCATTAGTAACTAATACTAATGGCGCACCCCTGGTGCGCCATTAGTATACCAGACAGTAGTGGCGCATCAGGAAGTGCGCCATTAGTATGTCCCCTGGTGCGCCATTAGTATGCCTCCCAGGGGGCCATATTTACCTTGTGCTCTGGGTTACTAATGGCGCACTTCTATGTGGTGCGTCATTACTAGTAATGGCGCACCACATAGAAGTGCGCCATTACTAACAAATTTTTTTCAAAAAAAAATTTAAAAATTTTTTTTTCAAATTTTTTTTTCGTTTTTTTCTTAATCTCGGGTCAATATGCTTAATCTCAAGTCAAATCGCACTAAATGGTCAAACTTCCCAAAAGGTCACCCATCCTCACACTACTCTAGCCCGAGCACGCTTAACTTCGCAGTTCTATCCAACCCCAGCACCACCTCACTTAAAAAGCACTTGTTGATATATCTATAATATCAATCCTATTAAATCTTGTTGATGTCTAGGACTTTGTTCATGTTCATTAGTGTGATGAAATTTTGAAAAAATATTTCAAACTTCCCGGTCATATTACGTATCATATTTTGAAAAAAAATTCAAAAACAAAATTCGAAACCAAATTTTTTTTTCTGTTACTAGTGGCGCAACTAGCAAATGGTGCGCCACTAGTAAGTTTGATTTTTTTTCGATTTTTTCCCCTCTAGATCTTAAAAGCTCCGTATCTTTCGTTCTGTTAGGTTTTTGGGGATTCTGAAAATGTTTAACGGGGATCCCCCGGTTAAATTCGGATGTAACTTTTCGAGTAGATGATTTTTCATATAAAAAACTTTTTCATCGGAGTTCGTATGCAAAAGTTATGCCCATTTTACAAATTCTCGAGAGATTTTGCAAAAAAGTCGAAAATTCATGTTTGTAAATTTTGCTAACAACTAGACCACATATCACATGGGAATCTTATTTTCTTTTATTTTTTTGAAACTGAAAAGGCGGTCCAGGGGGGGTGCATTTGGTGAATAAATTGTAAGACTCAGAAAGTTAGTAATGGCGCACCACGTACCAGGTGCGACATTAGTAACCAGTTTTGCAAAAAAAATAAAAAAAATGTTTAGTAGTGGCGCACCAGTGGATAGTGCGCCATTACTAGTTTGAACTAGTAATGGCGCACTGTACCCAGGTGCGCCATTACTAGTTTTGAAAAAAAAAAGAAAAAAAAAATTGTTAGTAGTGGCGCACGGAGTGTGTGGTGCGCCATTACTAGATAAAACTAGTAATGGCGCACCGTGCCCTGGTGCGCCATTAAAAGTTTTGGAAAAATAAAAAAAATTGCTAGTAATGGCGCACCGTGTGTCTGGTGCGCCATTAGTAATGAGGACACTAATGGCGCACCTGTATCTGGTGCGCCACTGCTATATAGCAGTGGCGCACCACATACATGGTGCGTCATTAATGTCCATATCAGCTATAGCCCTTTTCCTAGTAGTGCAAGGCATGGTGGGGGGAGGCGATATTGACAGCCTAATCGCCTCCTTCTCCTGTGCCTATAAAAAAGAGGTCGCTCCTCCCAGAGAGACACATCAGAAGACCATCTTCCTCTCGCCACCAAGTTCCCGAGCACTGCGCTGCTGCGTGCGGCGTGCACCGTAGGTCGGGACAGTAGGCCTCCGAAACCGCACCTCTTTGAGTCCTGTACGGAAGAAGGGTGATAAGATTTTTGGGGAGCACTCCGCGCGACTACTGACTTCTTCATCATGGACGCCCCGCACTCCGATGACTTCTTCCCCGACGTGGACAACCTCCTCGATGACATGGCTGGCAAGGACACCGACCGCAAGACCGGTGCTTCTGCTCCTGTTTCGTACATTCTCATGCTCTCTCTGTTTGAGTTTCTGCCACAACTTCTTGCTCTACTGTCTGCTCTACATATGTTCGGTTCTAGTTTACTTATGCAGATATTATTTACCTTCTCTCTGTTGGATTGCATGACTTGTTTTATCTCTGCTACAGTAGTCATGCTTTATCTACTATTTCCATTAATAAAATCATATGATAAATTGCTCATATTTCCAACAAATGGTTCGTGGTTGTTCATGCTTGTTTATTCTATTTGTTTCCTTGACAGACATTGCATGTCCTTTTGGGATTACATTGAGTCTTATTATATCTTACTCCCCCTGTTCCCAAATATAAGTCTTTCTAGAGATTCCAACAAGTGACTACATACGAAGCAAAATGAGTGAATCTACACTCTAAAATTTGTCTACATACATCCTTATGTTGTAGTCCATTTGAAATGTCTAAAAAGACTTATATTTAGAAACGGAGGGAGTAGGTGATTAACTAATTGTGATACCATGCAATGCATGTGTGCAGCTGAAGGAAATATGCCCTAGAGGCAATAATAAAGTTATTATTTTATTTCCTTATATCATGATAAATGTTTATTATTCATGCTAGAATTGTATTAACCGGAAACATGATACATGTGTGAATACATAGACAAACAGAGTGTCACTAGTAAGCCTCTACTTGACTAGCTCGTTAATTAAAGATGGTTATGTTTCCTAACCATAGACATGAGTTGTCATTTGATTAACGGGATCACATCATTAGGAGAATGATGTGATTGACTTGACCCATTCCGTTAGCTTAGCACTTGATCGTTTAGTATGTTGCTATTGCTTTCTTCATGACTTATACATGTTCCTATGACTATGAGATTATGAAACTCCCGTTTACCGGAGGAACACTTTGTGTGCTACCAAACGTCACAACGTAACTGGGTGATTATAAAGGTACTCTATAGGTGTCTCCGAAGATACTTGTTGAGTTGGCGTATTTCGAGATTAGGATTTGTCACTCCGATTGTCGGAGAGGTATCTCTGGGCCCACTCGGTAATGCACATCACTATAAGCCTTGCAAGCATTGTAACTAACGAGTTAGTTGCGGGAT
This sequence comes from Thinopyrum elongatum, assembly GCA_011799875.1. Classification (NCBI taxonomy): domain Eukaryota; kingdom Viridiplantae; phylum Streptophyta; class Magnoliopsida; order Poales; family Poaceae; genus Thinopyrum; species Thinopyrum elongatum. Next base: position 381,913,133 of record CM022297.1, read on the forward strand.
GATGTATTACGGAACGAGTAAAGAGACTTGCCGGTAACGAGATTGAACTAGGTATTGAGATACCGACGATCGAATCTCGGGCAAGTAACATACCGATGACAAAGGGAACAACGTATGTTGTTATGCGGTTTGACCGATAAAGATCTTCGTAGAATATGTGGGAGCCAATATGAGCATCCAGGTTCCGCTATTGGTTATTGACCGGAGACGTGTCTCAGTCATGTCTACATAGTTCTCGAACCCGTAGGGTCCGCACGCTTAAAGTTCGGTGACGATCGGTATTATGAGTTTTTGTGTTTTGATGTACCGAAGGTAGTTTGGAGTCCCGGATGAGATTGGGGACATGACGAGGAGTCTCGAAATGGTCGAGAGGTAAAGATCGATATATTGGAAGGCTATATTCGGACATCGGAAAGGTTCTGAGTGATTCGGGTATTTTTCGGAGTACCGGAGAGTTACGGGAATTCGTATTGGGCCTTAATGGGCCATACGGGAAAGGAGAGAAAGGCCTCAAGGGTGGCTGCGCCCCTTCCCCATGGACTGGTCCGAATTGGACTAGGGAAAGGGGGCGCCCCCTTCCTTCCTTCTCCTTCTCCCTTCCCCTTTTCCTATTCCATGTGGGAGGTGGAATCCTACTAGGACTAGGGAGTCCTAGTAGGACTCCACACTTTGGGCGCTCCCTATGAGGGCCAGCCTCCTCATCCCTCCATCCTTTATATACGTGGCCAGGGGGCACCCCATAGAGACACAACAATTGATCATTGATCTCTTAGCCGTGTGCGGTGCCCCCCTCCACCATAATCCACCTCGATCATATCGTAGCGGTGCTTAGGTGAAGCCCTCCGTCGGTAGCATCATCATCACCGTCACCACGCCGTCGTGCTGACGAAACTCTCCTGTGAAGCTTTGCTGGATCGGAGCTCGCGGGACGTCATCGAGTTAAACGTGTGCTGAACTCGGAGGTGCCGTGCGTTCGGTACTTGGATCGGTCTGGTCGTGAAGACGTACGACTACGTTAACCGCGTTGTGCTAACGCTTCCGCTTTCGGTCTATGAGGATACGTGGACACACTCTCCCCTCTCGTTGCTATGCATCAACATGCTCCTGTGTGTGCGTAGGAAATTTTTTGAAATTACTACGTTCCCCAACAGTGGCATCCGAGCCTGGTTTTATGCGTAGATGTTATATGCATGAGTAGAACACAAGTGAGTTATGGGCGATACAAGTCATACTGCTTACCAGCATGTCACACTTTGGTTCGGCGGTATTGTTGGATGAAGCGGCCCGGACCGACATTACGCGTACGCTTACGCGAGACTGGTTTTACCGCCGTGCTTTGCACACAGGTGACTAGCGGGTGTCAGTTTCTTCAACTTTAGTTGAACCGAGTGTGGCTACGCCCGGTCCTTGTGAAGGTTAAAACAGCACTAACTTGACGAACTATCGTTGTGGTTTTGATGCGTAGGTAAGAATGGTTCTTGCTCAGCCCATAGCAGCCACGTAAAACTTGCAACAACAAAGTAGAGGACGTATAACTTGTTTTTGCAGGGCATGTTGTGATGTGATATGGTCAAGACATGATGCTATATTTTATTGTATGAGATGATCATGTTTTGTAACTGAGTTATCGGCAACTGGCAGGAGCCATATGGTTGTCGCTTTATTGTATGCAATGCAATCGCCCTGTAATTGCTTTACTTTATCACTAAGCGGTAGCGATAGTCGTAGAAGCAATAGTTGGCGAGACGACAACGATGCTACGATGGAGATCAAAGTGTCGCGCCAGTGACGATGGTGATCATGACGGTGCTTCGGAGATGGAGATCACAAGCACAAGATGATGATGGCCATATCATATCACTTATATTGATTGCATGTGATGTTTATCCTTTATGCATCTTATTTTGCTTTGTTTGACGGTAGCATTATAAGATGATCTCTCACTAAATTTCAAGGTAAAAGTGTTCTCCCTGAGTATGCACCGTTGCCAAAGTTCGTCGTGCCGAGACAACACGTGATGATCGGGTTTCATAAGCTCAACGTTCATCTACAATGGGTGCAAGCCAGTTTTGTACACGCAGAATACTCGGGTTAAACTTGACGAGCCTAGCATATGCAGATATGGCCTCGGAACACTGAGACCGAAAGGTCGAGCGTGAATCATATAGTAGATATGATCAACATAGTGATGTTCACCATTGAAAACTACTCCATTTCACGTGATGATCAGTTATGGTTTAGTTGATTTGGATCACGTGATCACTTAGATGATTAGAGAGATGTCTATCTAAGTGGGAGTTCTTGAGTAATATGATTAATTGAACTTTAATTTATCATGAACTTAGTCCTGGTAGTATTTGCAAATTATGTTGTAGATCAATAGCTCGCGTTTAGCTCCCCTGTTTTATTTTTGATATGTTCCTAGAGAAAACTAAGTTGAAAGATGATAGTAGCAATGATGCGGACTGGTTCCGTGATCTGAGGATTATCCTCATTGCTGCATAGAAGAATTATGTCCTTGATGCACCGCTAAATGACAGACCTATTGCAGGAGCAGATGCAGACGTTATGAACGTTTGGCTAGCTCGATATGATGACTACTTGATAGTTTAGTGCACCATGCTTTACAGCTTAGAATCGGGACTTCAAAAACGTTATGAACGCCACAGAGCATATGAGATGTTCCAAAGAGATGAAATTGGTATTTCAGATTCATGCCCGTGTCGAGAGGTATGAGACCTCTGACAAGTACTTTGCCTACAAGATGGAGGAGAATAGCTCAACCAGTGAGCATGTGCTCAGAATGTCTGAGTACTACAGTTGCTTGAATCAAGTGGGAGTTAATCTTCCGGATAAGATAGTAATTGGCAGAATTCTCTAGTCACTATCACCAAGTTACTGGAACTTCGTGATGAACTATAATATGCAAGGGATGACAGAAATGATTCCCGAGCTCTTCGTGATGCTGAAATCAACGAAGGTAGAAATCAAGAAAGAGCATCAAGTGTTGATGGTTAACAAGACCACTAGTGTCAAGAAAAGGGCAAAGGGAAGAAGGGGAACTTCAAGAAGAATAGCAAGCAAGTTGCTACTCCTGGGAAGAAGCCCAAGTCTGGACCTAAGCCTGAAACTGAGTGCTTCTACTGCAAAGGGACTGGTCACTGGAAGCGGAACTGCCCCAAGTATTTGGCGGATAAGAAGGATGGCAAAGTGAACAAAGGTATATTTGATATACATGTTATTGATGTGTATTTTACTAGTGTTCATAGTAGCCCCTGGGTATTTCACACTGGTTCAGTTGCTAACATTAGTAACTCGAAACAGGAGTTGCAAAATGAACAGAGACTAGTTAATGACGAGGTGACGATGTGTGTTGGAAGTGATTCCAAGGTTGATAAGATCACCATCGCACACTCCCTCTACCTTCGGGGTTAGTGTTGGACCTAAATAAATGTTATTTGGTATTTGCGTTGAGCATGAATATGATTGGATCATGTTTATTGCAAGACGGTTATTCATTTAAGTCAGAGAATAATTGTTGTTCTGATTACATGAATAAAATCTTCTATGGTCATACACTCAATATAAATGGTTTATTGAATCTCGATCGTAGAGATACACATGTTCAAAATATTGAAGCCAAAAGATGCAAAGTTAATAATGATAGTGCAACTTATTTTTGGCACTGCCGTTTAGGTCATATTGGTGTAAAGCGCATGTAGAAACTCCATGCTGATGGGCTTTTGGAATCACTTGATTATGAATCACTTGATACTTGCGAACCATGCCTCATGGGCAAGATGACTAAGACTCCGTTCTCCGGAACAATGGAGCGAGCTAATGACTTATTGGAAATAATACATATCGATGTATGCGGTCCGATGAGTGTTGAGGCTCACGGCGGGTATCGTTATTTTCTGACCTTCACAGATGATTTGAGCAGATATGGGTATATCTACTTGATGAAACATAAGTCTGAAACATCTGAAAAGTTCAAAAGAAATTCAGAGTGAAGTGGAAAATCATCGTAACAAGAAAATAAAATTTCTACGATCTGAGGATCGTGGAGATGAATATTCGAGTTACGAGTTTGGCCTTCAATTAAAACAATGTGGAATAGTTTCACAAACTCATGCCACCTGGAACACCACAGCATAATGGTGTGTCCGAACGTCATAACCGTACTTTATTGGATATAGTGCAATCTATGATATCTCTTACCGATTTACCACTATTGTTTTGGGGTTATGCATTAGAGACAGCTGCATTCACATTAAATAGGGCACCGTCTAAATCCGTTGAGACGACACTGTATGAACTGTGGTTTAGCAGGAAACCTAAGATGTCGTTTCTTAAAGTTTGGGGCTGCGATGCTTATGTGAAAAAGTTTCAACCTGATAAGCTCGAACCCAAATCGGAGAAAAGTGTCTTCATAGGATACCCAAAGGAGACTGTTGGGTACACCTTCTATCACAGATCCAAAGGCAAGATATTCGTTGCTAAGAATGGATCCTTTCTAGAGAAGGAGTTTCTCTCGAAAGAAGTGAGTGGGAGGAAAGTAGAACTTGATGATGTTATTGTACCTTCTCCCGAATTGGAAAGTAGTTTATCACAGAAATCAGTTCCAGTGATGCCTACACCAATTAGTGAGGAAGTTAATGATAATGATCATGATACTTCGGATCAAGTTGCTACCGAACCTCGTAGGTCAACCAGAGTAAGATCCGCACTAGAGTGGTACGGTAATCCTGTTCTGGAGGTCATGTTACTAGACCATGACGAACCTACGAACTATGAGGAAGCGATGATGAGCCCAGATTCCGCAAAATGGCTTGAGGCCATGAAATCTGAGATGGGATCCATGTATGAGAACAAAGTGTGGACTTTGGTTGACTTGCCCGATGATCGGCAAACCATCGAGAATAAATGGATCTTCAAGAAGAAGACAGACGCTGATGGTAATGCTACTGTCTACAAAGCTCTACTTGTTGCGAAAGGTTTTCGACAAGTTCAAGGAGTTGACTACGATGAGACCTTCTCACCCGTAGCGATGCTTAAGTCCGTCCGAATCATGTTAGCTATTGCCGCATTTTATGATTATGAAATTTGGCAAATGGATGTAAAGACTGCATTCCTGAATGAATTTCTGAAAGAAGAAGTTGTATATGATGCAACCAGAAGGTTTTGTCAATCCTAAAGGTGCTAACAAAATATGCAAGCTCCAGCGATCCATCTATGGACTGGTGCAAGCATCTCGGAGTTGGAATATACGCTTTGATAAAGTGATCAAAGCATATGGTTTTATACAGACTTACGGTGAAGCCTGTATTTATAAGAAAGTGAGTGGGAGCTCTGTAGCATTTCTGATATTATATGTGGATGACATATTATTGATTGGAAATGATATAGAATTTCTGGATAGCATAAAAGGATACTTGAATAAGAATTTTTCAATAAAAAAGGACCTCGGTGAAGCTACTTAAGTATTGAGCATCAAGATCTATAGGGATAGATCGAGACGCTTAATAGGACTTTCACAAAGCACATACCTTGACAAGATTTTGAAGAAGTTCAAAATGGATCAGTCAAAGAAAGAGTTCTTGCCTGTGTTACAAGGTGTAAAATTGAGTAAGACTCAAAACCCGACCACAGCAGAAGATAGAAAGAGAATGAAAGTCATTCCCTATGCCTCAGTCATAAGTTCTATAAAGTATGCCATGCTATGTACCAGACCAGTTGTGTGCCTTGCTATGAGTTTAGCAAGGAGGTACGTTAGTGATCCAGGGATAGATCACTGGATAGCGGTCAAAGTTATCCTTAGTTACCTAAAAGGACTAAGGAAATATTTCTCGGTTATGGAGGTGATAAAAGAGTTCGTCGTAAAAGGTTACATCGATGCAAGCTTTTACACCAATCCAGATGACTCAGAGTCTCAATCTGGATACATATTGAAAGTGGGAGAAATTAGCTAGAGTAGCTCCGTGCAGAGCATTGTAGACATAGAAATTTGCAAAATACATACGGATCTGAATGTGGCAGACCCGTTGACTAAACTTCTCTCACAAGCAAAACTTGATCACACCTTAGTACTCTTTGGGTGTTAATCACATGGCGATGTGAACTAGATTATTGACTCTAGTAAACCCTTTGAGTGTTGGTCACATAGCGATGTAAACTATGGGTGTTAATCACATGGTGATGTGAACTATTGGTGTTAAATCACATGGCGATGTGAACTAGATTATTGACTCTAGTGCAAGTGGGAGACTGAAGGAAATATGCCCTAGAGGCAATAATAAAGTTATCATTTTATTTCCTTATATCATGATAAATGTTTATTATTCATGCTAGAATTGTATTAACCGGAAACATGATACATGTGTGAATACATAGACAAACAGAGTGTCACTAGTAAGCCTCTACTTGACTAGCTCGTTAATTAAAGATGGTTATGTTTCCTAACCATACACATGAGTTGTCATTTGATTAATGGGATCACATCATTAGGAGAATGATGTGATTGACTTGACCCATTCCGTTAGCTTAGCACTTGATCGTTTAGTATGTTGCTATTGCTTTCTTCATGACTTATACATGTTCCTATGACTATGAGATTATGCAACTCCCGTTTACCGGAGGAACACTTTGTGTGCTACCAAACGTCACAACGTAACTGGGTGATTATAAAGGTACTCTACAGGTGTCTCTGAAGGTACTTGTTGAGTTGGCGTATTTCGAGAGTAGGATTTGTCACTCCGATTGTCGGAGAGGTATCTCTGGGCCCACTCGGTAATGCACATCACTATAAGCCTTGCAAGCATTGTAACTAATGAGTTAGTTGCGGGATGATGTATTACGGAACGAGTAAAGAGACTTGCCGGTAACGAGATTGAACTAGATATTGAGATACCGACGATCGAATCTCGGGCAAGTAACATACCGATGACAAAGGGAACAACGTATGTTGTTATGCGGTTTGACCGATAAAGATCTTTGTAGAATATATGGGAGCCAATATGAGCATCCAGGTTCCGCTATTGGTTATTGACCGGAGACGTGTCTCGGTCATGTCTACATAGTTCTCGAACCCGTAGGGTCCGCACGCTTAAAGTTCGGTGACGATCGGTATTATGAGTTTTTGTGTTTTGATGTACCGAAGGTAGTTCGGAGTCCCGGATGAGATCGAGGACATGACGAGGAGTCTCGAAATGGTCGAGAGGTAAAGATCGATATATTGGAAGGCTATATTCGGACATCGGAAAGGTTATGAGTGATTCGGGTATTTTTCGGAGTACCAGAGAGTTACGGGAATTCGTATTGGGCCTTAATGGGCCTTACGGGAAAGGAGAGAAAGGCCTCAAGGGTGGCTGCGCCCCTTCCCCATGGACTGGTCCGAATTGGACTAGGGAAAGGGGGCGCCCCCTTCCTTCCTTCTCCTTCTCCCTTCCCCTTTTCCTATTCCATGTGGGAGGTGGAATCCTACTAGGACTAGGAAGTCCTAGTAGGACTCCACACTTTGGGCGCTCCCTATGAGGGCCAGCCTCCTCCTCCCTCCATCCTTTATATACGTGGCCAGGGGGCACCCCATAGAGACACAACAATTGATCATTGATCTCTTAGCCGTGTGCGGTGCCCCCCTCCACCATAATCCACCTCGATCATATCGTAGCGGTGCTTAGGCGAAGCCCTGCGTCGGTAGCATCATCATCACCGTCACCACGCCGTCGTGCTGACGAAACTCTCCTGTGAAGCATTGCTGGATCGGAGCTCGCGGGACATCATCGAGTTGAACGTGTGCTGAACTCGAAGGTGCTGTCGTTCGGTACTTGGATCGGTCGGATCGTGAAGACGTACGACTACATCAACCGCGTTGTGCTAACGCTTCCGCTTTCGGTCTACGAGGGTACGTGGACACACTCTCCCCTCTCGTTGCTATGCATCACCATGATCCTGTGTGTGCGTAGGAATTTTTTTGAAATTACTACGTTCCCCAACAGCAGCCTGTTAGAAGGGAGAGAGGGATTGGCGGAATATGATGAATGTATTACTGAGCCTCGAGGGCGAGTATATATTGAGTACAAGACTTGGAGGGCAAGACGCCTCTCCTGGAGATAAGGTAGGAGACAGATTACACATTCTAGATTACCAAATACATATATCCCAAATATATCTCTAACATCCCCCCGCAGTCGTAGCGGTAGCATTGCGAACAACTGGAGCGTCGCGGACGGTCAAACTGGAGAGAATAGCAGCCAAGGGGCTGACATCCCCCTGCAGTCGTAGCGGGAGCGTCGTGGACGGTGTCGCGTCGCGGACGCGTTGACTGTCGAGGAAGCCGACGAGTTGCTCAACGGATGATAGCCCTTTGTGCCAATGTCGAGGTAGCCGAGAGCGTAGGGTGGTGTAGCCGTGTTCGAGGTAGCCGTGCGAAGAATGCCGTGGTCGATGTCGAGTCGGGGTAGCCGGTGTCGAGGAAAACGCCATGGAGCCGCGGGCGCAGGGAGGCGCCGAGTTAGCATGGGTGCAGTGATGTCGAAGTAGGGGTGCGCCGCAAGTTGACGGTGTTAACGAAGCGTCGCGCCAGGTTTGCCAAGCCCGGGGACACGTCGTCGATGAAGGCACGCATCGGTGTTGCCAGCACCGGGCATGCGTAGACGGACGAAGACGAAGTTGACGAAGCGCCGCTCCACGCTTGCCAGGCCCGGGGACACGTCGTGGACGAAGGCACGCACCGGTGTTGCCAGTACCGGGCATGCGTAGATGAGAGACCTGCACGAGCTGTACGCCATGTCGGAGAAGTCGGAGGGGCCAGCAGAGAAGAACTCGACGACGATTGCGGCATCCATTGGCGCGTGGCCGATGTCACAAACGGTGGTTGGAGTAGACGAAGTTGTCGGGGTAGATGACGGCGACGCTGGCGACGAGCTGGTGCATGGACGGAGACGAAGGGGGTGGACGGGCGGCGGCGGCTACGGAGGTGGCGACGGCGGCGACCGAAGAAGAGCGGCGGCGGCGGCCTGACGGCTAGGTTAGTAGCGCGGTGGCGGTGCTCGAAGTAGGCGAGGAACTCGACAGCGTGACGAAGACAGGCGCGGACGATGGCGTTCCCGCGCCAAGGGAGGCGGCGCGGCACATAGCATGAGAGGTCGACGCGCGGGGACGGCGGTGGACCGAGAGCCGCGGCGCTACGGCCAGAAGGGACGACGCAGCGGCGGCGGGCAGGTCGGGGCGACGGCGGAAGACCTCGGGGTGGTTGCAGGGACCGCGGGCCGCGGCGCTACAACCCTAAGGGGCAGCGCAGCGGCGGAGCGCGTGTCGTTGCAACCGCGGGGATGGCCTTGAGGCGGCGGCGGGGAGCGCGTATCATGGCACTATGGCCGGAAAGGGCGACGCAGCGACGACGCGTGAGTGGATGCAGCCGCGAGAACCACGGGACGGCGGCGTTGTGACCCGACGGGACGACGCAGCGGCAGCCCGTTGCTTGATCGGTGAAAGAGCGCGTTGAACTCGGGACGATCTTGGCGAATCTTGCAAAATCGCGCGTGCGGTTGATCAGGCCGAAAACGCGATAGGTGAGACGTGAAGAGACCGGACAGCAAGCGACGTACTCGCGCGGCCGGACGGAAACACATACGCGCCATGCATGAACACGTACAGGCATGCAAGCACACCAACGCGTGATGCAACGCGTGTGGTTGTCCGGGCCAGAACGTGGCTCGTTGAGCCATCGTGAGCGGCCGGCCACACCAGCTCAACGCCCGCGTGGGGCGCCGTGAGTTGTCTCGGCCACGCGACGTGGGACATGTGCCAGCATAGGAAGGCTCGATCGACCGCCTCACGGGCGAACCTGACTCTTTGAGCATGAGCCTGGCGCGGTGCGGCAATCGATCCGATCCGGTTGGAGACGTGGTTGCAGGAGTCCCGGGACAGGATGATGATGCCCGGCGAGCCGACGGCGGCCGTTACGGGCGTCGTGTGTCGCGAGGTCATCATGTTGGAGCAGTGGCCGGTGTAGTCGATGCCGAAGTCAGAGTAGAGGCGCGCGAGTTTGATAACGGGAGCGGTGGGCGACGCAAATTGATCAAACTTAGATCGGAAAACCAAAAAGAAAAACACCGATCAAGATGACCAGCGGGAGAGCGAAAAAAACCCGGAGCAAGGGCTCGAAAAAAAAGACTCTCTAGGGCAGCCGGTCAGCACGACCGGCGGACGAACCCTAGGTACGGGCGGCGCAGCCCCCGGCGGCGGTCATGGAGGCCAACCGCCCCGGGGCGGCACGCGGGGGCAGCTAGGGTTTAGAATTTATTAGACTGATACCATATTAGAAGGGAGAGAGGGATTGACGGAATATGATGGATGTATTATTGAGCCTCGAGGGCGAGTATATATTGAGTACAAGACTTGAAGGGCAAGACGCCTCTCCTGAAGATAAGATAGGAGACAGATTACAAATGCTAGACTACCAAATACATGTATCCCAAATATATCTCTAACCCAGCCAGTTACTTCCCAAAGTGTTGCGACAAATGCCCTTCTCAGGGGTCGACATCTGTGACGACGCCCACGCTCAGTGCCCCAAGGGCTGCTCGACGTGCCGCGTGGTGTAGACAGGCAGCATCAAGACGTCTCGGCCCGATCCCCTGTCGCTTCTGTCGGCGCCGCCGGCTGGAGTTGGCTTGGGAGAGGTGCTCGGATCCTCCTGTACATAGTAGGTCTAGGTAGTTATCATGGTCTAGTTTTCGCCCTTGTGGTGGTTGCTGGCGTCATGCCGTGTCTGAGCTTCCTGTCCGAGCTCTCGAGCAGCTCCGGGCGGACGGCGTCTACCCCGCTAGCTGGCTTTCCATGGAGGAAGGTGGTGGTTGGTGGTAGATCCGGTGATAGCTCCTCCAATAAGCTCGTGGGTCGATTGGATCTGGCAAGATTGGAAGTGATTGCTCCCTCTGTTCTTGGTCGCCGTGGTGGTGGAAGAGAACAGCAAGGTGGCTTCGGTTCCAGCCTCTTTAGGTCAGTCGATGCGTCGGAGACGAGTTTCCGGCGTTGGATTCGGAGCTCCAGCGGCTGCTCCATCATGTGCATATTCTCAGCGGTGTCCTGCAGCGGCCTCGGCTGCTCCACCGCTGACTGTTCTAGCCGAAGGGCGGCTCTTTTCCTCCCGGCCATGATGCCGATAGGGAGGCAGTTTCAGCTTCATCCCAGCGCCCGTTTCTTCTCCTTCCCGTGATGGTGGAGCGACGGCAAGATCCCCTTCCCAAGTGGTCTAGTCCCCGGTGTGGGGCGATTTTGGCCAGGTGGTGAAGCTCGAAGATGGTGGACTGTGGATCAGATTGCAATCTTCCTCTCGTGTTCAGGGTCTTTTCTATAAAGTTCTTGGGCCGAGTTGTAATTTTGCATTTCTTTGGGGTCCTTCTGCAGCTGTACTGTATTGCAAATGTTTTAATGAAGCTGTTCCGGGTCCTTCTGGACCCGTCTCCTGTTCCAAAAAGAAAAAGACGTCCCGGTGCGCCGACATGCGCTCCACCATCGACGGCACGTGCGGCCCGCCCTGCAAGAAGAACTAACCGGTTCAAGCTCGGATCATGAGATGTGTTCGGCGAAAAATAAAGCTCGGATGAGATGAGCCTTGCCACAGTGTTTGTGCGTGCATGTGGCTCCAGATTGCATGCTGACAATACATACGCTGTTGTCGGTCGTCGTTGTTTCATCGTCGTCGTTGTTCTTCGTTTTACTTTCCTCTTCGAGAGTAGTCTGTTGTTGCTCGCCTATCAGGTGCTCGTTGTATCCTCCGTGAATAAAAACGTGTGTTGATTGTGTGTCTCCGCTTAAAATGCCTTTGGTCATGTCACGCCATTGTTTTAGGGGCATGAGTTTAATATCTTTCTACTTGTCTGCATTGTAGAGAACTCTTATTGTCCTACTATTTTCTCTCCCAAAATTCGAAATTTGTGGCTGCCAAATTGTCTGTAATCTCCCGTCCCCTCCGCCCCTTCTCCTCCCCGCCGCCGCCGCCGGCCGGAGCTGCCTGGGCAAAGCCCCTTGTGGTGGCCGGCGGCGGGGCACTTCTTCCCTTCGCGCGCGGACGGCTGGAGCGAGGCATCCGGGCAGGAGCGTCGTGCTCGCGTGGGGTGCGGCGGCACGGCGCGAGCCTCTGCCCCGGCGGCGTTCTCGTGGTGGCGGTGCGGCGGCGGTGGCTGGCTCGTGGCCGGGTGGCGGCTGCGTGGGCTTGCGCGGCGCGTTAGACGCAAGCGGATCTCGGCGGCGGACGGTGGTGGCCCGGCGTGCATGCGGGCTGGCGCGAGGCGGCGGGGAGGAGCTCGGTGGCGGTGGCGGGCTGCGGTTCCTCGTGTTGGTGTTGCAGGTTCGAGCTCATGCGTGCTTGCGCTCGGGACGGCGGCAGATCTAACGGGAACTAGCATTGATCCGGTGCGTCTACCTGGGCGGGCGGCGCGAGGTGGTATCCTTGCCGGCATGGGGCGAGGTTGCCCGGGCTAGGCCATGGCCGGCGGCGGTTGTAGCGGCGTGCAAGGTTCTCGGCGGGCGGTGGTGTGCAGGATCTAGGGTTAGGTTGCAGCGGACCTCATGGGCTGGACTAATTCTGGCCTGTGGGGGCCGTCGCTCCGGCGACCCTCTTGGAGGGCTGCCCCGGTGACGATGCTGGCTGACCTCTACGATCCGCGCTCCCGACCGAGGTGGAGTTCCTAGCGCGCAGGCTGGCATCGGGGATGTCTGGCCGGACCGACGATGGTTTCGCTCTTTCGTTGTCCGAGTCCTAGTGTGTCGTGGTATTCTCACGTCAGATGCCAGGGGGTGGCTTATCATGGGTGGAGCCAAGAGGACGTCGTTGGGCCCTGGAAGCGGGAGTGAGCACGAGCTCGATCGCACACGAGACGTACCCATGTTCGGGGCTCTCCGGGGAGATAACACCCCTAGTCCTGCTCTGCGGGGTCTCCGCATGATGACTATGATCAAATGGTGTACAAGATTGCTCCTTGAGCTGTGTTGCTAGAGGAGGAAGAAGGGCAAGGCTAGCTCTCTTCTCCTAGCTATGGTGTATGGTGGAATGAGGGGCTTTGCTAGCCCCGATGTCTTGAAATGCTAAGGGGTATGGATGAGGCTACCCGTGGTCTATCCCTACGACAGTAGTCCCCGAAGCTGATGAGGCGCCACGGCTCAACGCCGGAGTGCCTCAGCAGTTTTCCTCCTCCGAGAGATCTTGTGCCTTTGCTTCGTCCGGCTTGAAGGAGCCGCCTGCCAGGAACCGTCCGAGGCGAAGCCGGCCGCCTGTCGGATTTGAATCGCCGTGGCGGGCGCCGAGTGGTATACCACCGGGCGGCGTGCTTGCCGCCCGTTGCTCGCTCGCCACGCGTCGCCAGCAGACCAGGCCGGCCTCCCAGCCCACGGGCGCGACCGGATGTCGCCGTGGGCTCGGGCCCACCACTACATGGCCTCGGCGCGCGCGCGGATCCGCTACGGCCGAGGTGGATGGTTGCCCTTCCGGGGCGAATTAAACGGGCGCTATGATGGCGCGGGATTTGCGGGGTCGTGCGGGGCGTGGGCGCAGTTAATCCCCACGCCCCCACGAGGCGTCGCCTTGGCTCCGCCGTTGCCACCATATAAATAGGGGTGGAGGGGGGCGGCCAGACGCACGCGCGCCCCCTCCATCCTTTCCTTCTTCTTCTTCTTGCTCCTCTGCTCCTTGCCTCCTCGCCGCCGCCACACTGCTCCGCCACGCTCCGTCGAAGCGCCGCAGCGACTCCACCGCCACCCAGCCTCGCCGCACCACTGCCAAACCACCGCGGGACATGCCGCGCGGCGAGTGGGACGGCTCCAACGTTCACGAGGGGCACATTGAGTTCCTCCGCGCGACACGGCGGATGCCCAACGAGGCGTGCGTGGGGGCGCACCTTCCCGACGCGAAGGAGATCATGCCGGCGCCAAGGGACGGTGAGTTCGTCGTCTTCCGGACCCACTTCCTCCGAGGATTCGGCCTGCCGGCGAGCGGCTTCTTCCGTGCCTTCCTCACTTTCTACCGTCTTCAACCTCACCACCTCACGCCCAACACGGTGGTCCTTCTCTCCGCCTTCGTGACTTTTTGCGAAGTTTACCTCGGCCTCCTGCCCACACTCGAGCTGTGGGGCAGGTTCTTCTACCTCAAGCTCGGCACCCAAGCCAAGGGCGAGCCGGCCCAATGTGGCGCATGCGTCGCCGTGCGGCGCACCGGGTCCGGGACCCGCTTCCCGGCTATCGCCCTGCTGGAGTCGGCGAAGCTGTGGCAGAAGTTGTACTTCTATGTGCGCAATCTCCACCCGACGCGCGACTACATCAACTTGCCGGCTTACGCAGCCGGCCCACCGCTCGAGCCATGGAACAACTGGGGCCAGCAGCCACCCAGGCCGTTGCCGGCTGCTATCAACAACGTCCTCAGCCGGCTGCAGGAGATGACGGGCTCGGAGGGCCTCAAGGCATCGGACTTGTTGGCCGCCTTTGTCCAACGCCGGGTGTCGCCCCTCCAAGGCCGGCCTCATCTGATCAGCGACATGAGCGGCCGCCGAGATCCGTGCCGGATGTCAACCAAGGAGCTGCCGACTGTGCAGGTGGTCCGCCATGTCAACAATTTCTGCGACAGCAAGCTCAGTGAGACTGAGTGGAGATTCGTCAAGGAGCCGTACAACCGCGCCAATCCGTCGCCACCAGTTAGTATCTGCTCCTCCTTCTTTGCTCACGCCATGCTCTTCATCCGACCTGACCACCCGGACGTGACGCAGTGCTTTCCTGGCCAGGTAGCAGGCGGCGCACTGGCTCCGGGCCACCAATGGATGGCGGACCGTGAGGTGAGCGACGTGGGCGATCCCGAGCTGGGGGCGGCCGCGTTGGAGGACGAAGGCGACGACGATGCCACTGGGGGAGGCGGCGCTGGAGCAGGCGGAGCCGCGGGAGGCGGCGATGTCCGGGATTGGCCGGACGATGATGAAGACGACGACAGACAACACCGTCCCGAAGGTGCCGACAGGGCAGACGCCGGCTCCTCGACGGCGCGGCCGACAGGCGGAGCGCCGACTGGTGCGCCCGGCACGCCCAAACGCGAAGATAGACTCTGATTCCGGCGAAGGCTTGATGGACGGCTTGCGCAGGCATTCGAGGGAGACGCCGGCTGGTATGGCTTGCCGGGTGGAGCCAATCCGTGCTAGGGCGTCGGCTGCTTCGTTGTCGGCCCGTGGCACATGGAGGAACTCGCACCCGTCGAAGTGACCGCTGATCTGCTGGACGAGGAAGCGGTAGGTGGCCATGTTGGCGTCCTTGGCGTCCCAGTCGCCAGAGGACTGTTGAACCACGAGGTCCGAGTCGCCGTAGCACAGAATGCGGCGGATGCCTATCTCCTTGGCTAGCCGGAGCCCGTGGACGAGTGCCTCGTACTCGACCACGTTGTTGGAGGCGGCAAAGTGAATCTGCAGTGTGTACTTGAGCTTGTCGCCTTTGGGAGAAGTTGTAACACCCCCTTGTAATAAGCTCGGTGACACTCTGCTAATCTTGCCAAGTCATGACCATTTGCAGTGCCAAGTCATATGGGATAAGGATCCAATTCAAATTCAATTCTAAAAAAATCAACTCAAAATTTATAAGTGAAATATGAAGTTTATCAAACATTGTTGGAAAAGTGTTCATTAATGGGCAATTAATCCAGGAACATTTATAAAACCATCGTCCAAATAGTTGGAGTTAGATAAGTGACTCAGACAACTTAAAACAGCACCAAAACAGCAATATTTAATACATTTAAAATCATATCAATTTCAAATGAAAACCAACCTTGCTCAAACCACTTTTTGATGAGAGCTAATAATGCAATGCAATATTTGAGACAAGTCCCATATTTTACAAAAGTGCACAAGTGGTCTAACTAATTCAAAACAGAAAAGAATAAAAGAAAAAGCCAAACAGAAAAATAAGAAAAAGAAAAAGGCTTAAACTGGACTGGACCAAGTGCACAGTGCACTGGCCCAGCCCAGCAGGCCCATCTCCCCTTACCTCTCTCCTGCGTGTCGCCGGCGCCTTGGCCGAGCACGCGCGCGCCGGTGAGCGCGCGACACCGCGGCGTCCACCGACGAAACAGGAGCGCGGAGAGGATAAGGAGGAGGCGAGCCATTCCCCTGGTCCTCCTCGACCATTTCCCCTTCTCCATCGCTCGCCCCGCCTCTCTTTTTCCTCCCAGATCCGACGACCGAGCGCCACCGTCGCCGTGGGTTCGTTCTAGCTGCGGCCACCATGCCCAAGTCGCCGCTCCGCCGTGTCCAGCAGCACCGCCGAGCTCGACCACGTCATCTGCATCGACGAATGGGCGTCGAGGAGCACTGGACCGCAAGAATCGTGCTGCCCCCTTTTCGTTCGGTCGCCGGCGACTCCTTCTCCTCCGGCGAATTTTGCAGCTACTAAGCCGTCACGGGCTTTTCTTGGCCGCACGGTGAGCTTCTGCTCGATCCTCTCTCTTCCCCGCTGCTCTCTGCGCGCCGTAGACGCCGTTTCTCCATTGCCGTAGCTGGTCGCCGCCGCCGTGCTTGCTGCCGCTGTTGTGGTCCATCTCTGGCTCAGGCGGGCACTCCACGGTGCTCCTCGCATCGTGTGGGAGCTGCCTAGCTCTTCGCTGTTGTGCCTGCGTGCTTCTAGCGCCCTTCTCGTCGAGGCCCGAACGCCGCCGCCGCCGTAGCTCGTCGTCGGCATCGTTTCAGGTCGCCTCAGCCGACGCCAACACCACCGTTCGATGCGCCACCGCGCGCTGGCTCGAATACACCCAACAGCGCGCGCTAGGTCTCACCGTAGCCACGCGGCCGTTTTCGCCCGAACTCCGGCGCCGCCTCCACCGCTCGTCGTCGCCGCTTCCGGCCACCTCCGGCACTGCCACCGCCACCATTCGAACCGTCGTCGAGCCCCCGTTCGATAGAACCAAACCGCAGCCTCGGAGATGCCCTGAGGGCAAAACCCGAAGCTCAACCGCGCCGCGCCGCCGTGTTTTTGTGCACGTCGGCGACTATCCGCCGGCCGCCGACGTGGCTGGGCGTGGGGCCCACCCAGTGACACTGACGGTGGGTCCCCCTAGCCCCGTTTGACCCCGTTGACCATGGTCAACGCGGGGTACTGTTCCTCTAACGCTGACATGTGGGCCCGCTCGGCTGATTAAACTAATTAACTGGTTTTTATTAAAATTAATTAAGATTAGCCTAATGACTCACTGACATATGGGGCCCACTCCCTAATTAACCCTGCTGATTAGGTTAATCCACTGTTAGACTAAACAGAGACTGACATGTGGGTCCCACTGGACCCACATGTCAGGTTTGACCCTGGTCAGCCGCAGTTGACCTACTGACATCATCCTTGCGTCATGCTGATGTCATATATAATTTTCTGTTAATTAAAATAATTCCAGAAAATCATTTAAACTTCGAAAATTAATAACTCTTAAACCGTAGCTCAGATCGAAAAACTTATAACATGAAAGTTGCTCAGAACGACGAGACGAGTTTAATCGTGTCGTCTGTTTCGATGCCGGAACCCCCTACGTAGAAGAACTCGTAACTCCGAGCCCGATTACGGTAGATGAATAGTGCACACTCACCGATTAATAAATCCCCGGTTATTCCTAAAAATAACTAAAATGACTTAGATGCATATTTAGGCAACCCCGCACTGCATCATAGCATAGCACGCACTGTGTTGCATCTGATTGCATTATATTTACTTGTTTCTTCCCCTTCTTCTCTTTCGGTAGACCCCGACGTTGCCGTAGCTCCTGAGGCAGACGCCGCTCCGGAGTACGACTACGTCCCCGACGACCCTGCCCTTGCCGTCGAGCAGACAGGCAAGCAACCCCCCCCCCCTTTTTGAGCATTCCGATATCGCCCACTCTCTTCTCTTTTATGCTTGCATTAGAAGTTACTGCTGCTACTGTTGACCTACATCTGCTGCATAGCCTGTTTACTTGTAACCTATTGTTGATACTTTCCTGCTATCCTAAACTGTTTAGTATAGGATGGGTAGAGCCTTATCAGAGACCCACTTATCTCGACTGCCCCGCTGGACTCTCAGAAGACCCGAGCAACGGGATCGAAGATCAGACCCTGGCACCGCACGTCACTTCCCTAAGATGCTCGACTCTACTGGGTTACTATCGAGTGCCGAGGGTGATACCTCGTCAGCACTTCTGATGATAACCTTGTAGGTTAGTTATTCGGTCGTGGTAAGTGAGGGTGCTTCCTCCTACACCACCCCCGATAACGACGTCGTCATGCAACTTCTCAAGTGTGGACCTCGAGGGTGATTCCTCATTCGTTCACCTTGACGATAGCATCGAGCGGGAATTCCATCGAGGGTGATTCCTCAGGGTTCCCCCTTGGTGTCAGACACACTGAGATTTGGTTACTATGACTGAACACTGAACCATGATACTAAAGACGGGTCAGCCCTGAGGGGTACCCGCGCGAGCATGAATGCGAAGTGATGTGGAGTCGGGTTGACCTGAGAGGTGCCCGCGAGATAACTACGAGGCATGGCCGGGCATTCTTAGCCCTTGCCGCAAGTCCTCGAGACGGGGCGACGGGGTCACATCAATCGTGAGTCTCTGCTCGTTTCCGCGCGCTCCTAAACCGCTAAACGGTTTGGATATTTGATCCGAGGGGCCTCTGGCCTGATAGCACTAACCATCACGTGGGCATAGTATGGGCGTTCTACGTCGTATACTTCAGCCGGAGCTTAATTGACGTCGGCAAGGAGCGGCGCGCGCTGAATTGGACTGGGAACGCAATCGCGCTTGTATAAGGGGTTGCTAGGTCTGCTTTCAGCCGTGCTCGCAACGCATAGGAGCGTCCGGGGTGATGGTCCAAGACCCCTGGGGGCATAGGTTAGTCCGGCGTGCTGACCTCTCATTAAGTATTCGGTCGGGTTGCGGCGTATCGTTTGGCCGAGGGCGGGCATGACCTAGTAAAGTGTGTCCGGCCGGAGTTAAGCGAGCGTGGTGGGTAACTTGGTGCACCCCTGCAGGGAAGAAACTTCTATCGATAGCCTGTCCTACGGTAACGGACACTCGGAGTTGTATCCCGATCGGTACAACTAGAACTGGAGATGAGAACTGGATAGTACAGCTCTGGGATTGCTTTCTCGCAGGGAGTCGAGGAAGAATCTCTGGCCGAGGTTGATGCTACTACTACTTTACATTATGTTATTCTGCTCTCTTCTAATGCTGCAAGACTGATGAAGATGCTGAAGATGCTAGTCTTCGATAGGACTAGGCTTTCCCCCTCTATTCTGGCATTTCTGCAGCCCAGTCCACATATACAGCCATCCTTTGAAAATGTTGCATATGTAGTGTAGATCTGTGCTTGCTGAGTACTTCGGATGAGTACTCACATTTGCTTTATTTTCTTTTTCCCCCTTTCTATCCCTTTGTCACATCCAGACGACGGAGCCCCGGAGCCAGTTGTCCCCGTCGATGACCACTACTACTACCAGCCCGGAGAGTACTACTACTACGAGGAGCCGACCGAAGACCAGGAGTAGGATTCGGAGGGTCCAGGGCAAGAGGCCCACGCCTTTCGATCGTAGTATTTTATTTTGCCCCGCCTCTGTGAAGGCCTATCTCTCTATTCTGTAATATATCTATACCCAGATATCTAATGCTTCCGCTGACACTTGTATGCCATCGAGCTATGTATTCGAGCCCTCGAGGCCCTGGCTTGTAATATAAAGCTTGTATGAATTTATTTATGTTTTAGAGTTGTGTTGTGATATCTTCAAGTGAGTCCTTAGGCTTGATCGTGTGCATTTGCGTGTATGATTAGTGCATGATTAAGCCGGGGTCGTCACAGAAGTGAGGACGATGCCGGCTCCCAAACCGGTGCGCATCTTCGAACCGTCGAAGTGCATCCGCCAATGCGTGGAATCTGGCGCAGGCGGCAGGTACTGGGTCTCGGCCCAGTCGACGAGGAAGTCTGCCAGTGCTTGGGACTTGATGGCGGTGCGGGGCTGGTAGAGGATGGTGTGGGGAGCCAGCTCGATGGCCCACTTGGCCACCCGGCCTGAGGCATCTCTGTTGCCCATGATCTCGGCAAGGGGGGCGGTACAGACGACCGTGATGGTGTGCTCCTGGAAGTACTGCTTCAGCTTCTTGGCGGCAAAGTACACGCCATAGCACAACTTCTGGTAGTGGGGGTAGTTCTGCTTGGAGGCGGACAGCACCTCGCTCAGGTAATAGACCGGCCTCTGGACCGGCTGGGCTTTGCCGGCTTCTAGGCGCTCGACAACGATCATGGTGCTGACGACCCGGTTGGTAGCGGCGATGTAGAGGAACATGGGCTCTTTAGCAGCCGGAGCGGCCAGAACAGGCGGCGTGGACAACATCCGTTTGAGCTGGAGGAATGCCTCGTCCGCCTAGTCAGTCCACTCGAAGCATGTGGTCTTCTTCATCAGCTGGTACAGAGGGAGGGCCTTTTCGCCCAGCCGGCTGACGAACTGACTGAGAGAGGCTAGGCACCCGGTGAACTTCCGGACGTCCCGCAGCTGGGTCGGCTTCTTCATCTGCTCAATGGCCTTGATCTTCACGGGGTTGCACTCAATCCCACGCTCAGAAACAAGAAAACCAAGGAGCTGGCTAGCTGGTACTCCGAAGACACACTTCTCCGGGTTGAGCTTGATCTGAAAGCGGCGCAGGTTGGCGAAGGTCTCCTTGAGATCCTCCAGAAGGGTACCGCGCTTCTCTGTCTTCACCACTATGTCATCCACATAGACATGGGCGTTTCTGCCGAGTTGCTTCAAGAGGCACTTCTGCATGCAGCGCTGAAAGGTGGCGCCGGCGTTCCTCAAGCCGAACATCATGGTGATGTAGCAGAAGGCACCAAAAGGGGTGATGAAGGCGGTCTTCAGTTGATCAGCCGGGTCCAGCTTGATCTGGTGGTAGCCGGAGTAGGCGTCCAAAAAGGACAAAAGCTCGCAGCCGGCCATGGAGTCGATCACTTGATCAATCCGGGGCAAGGCAAACGGATCCTTGGGGCAGGCTTTGTTGAGGCTTGTGTAGTCGATACACATGCGCCACTTGTCATTTTTCTTCAAAACGAGGACTGGGTTGGCAAGCCAGTCCGGGTAGAACACTTCCATGATGAAGCCGGCTGCCAGAAGTCGGGCGATTTCTTCACCAACGATCCTTCTCTTCTCTTCTGATAGGCGGCGGAGGGGTTGCTTGACCGGCTTAGCATCCGGCCGCACATGCAGCTTGTGCTCGGCGAAATCCTTTGGAACACCCGGCATGTCCTTGGGGGACCATGCAAAGATGTCCCAATTCTCACGGAGGAAATCGACGAGCTCGCTTTCCTATTTGCTGTCGAGGTTAGCCCCCACGATAGCGTACTTCTCCAGGTGCGCCGGGTCCAAGATGATCTTCTTGGTTTCCTTGGCCGGCTGGAAGGAGCCCTCAGCCTCAACCTCCTTGGGGTCGGAAGGCATGGCCGGTTGCTCGCTGGCCATGGCCACAACCCGGTCAAGGAGGCGCTTCTCTTGAGCGATGACGAGGGACTCGGCCAGCTGGGAGCTGGCCGCGACGCACGTGAGCGACTTCTTGTAGTCGCCGGCAATGGTGATGATGCCCTTGGGACCCGGCATCTTCATCTTCAGGTAGGCGTAATGTGGGACTGCCATGAATTTGGCCAAAGCTGGCCGGCCCAAGAGCGCGTGGTAGGGGCTGTCCAAGTCAACCACCTCGAACCAGATCGGTTCGCGGCGGAAGTGGGTCTTGTCGCCGAATAGGACGTCAATCCTGATCTTGCCGATTGGAGAGCAGGAAAGCCCAGGGACAATGCCATGGAACACGGTCCGGCTGGGCTGGAGTTGCTTCTCCTTGATTCCCAGCTTTTCCATGGTGTCGCGGTAGAGGATGTTGATGCTGCTGCCGCCGTCTATCAGGACTCGGGAGAAGCGGCAAGCCTGCCTCTCGGTTGAGAAGGTGGAGTCCAGCACCATGGCGTAAGCACCCGGCGAAGGCATCACAGCCGGATGGTCGTCGCGGCTCCAGGTGATGGGCCTTTCGGACCAGTGCATGAATTGGGGGACCTCTGGGATGACAGCGTTCACCTCGTGATGTTGCTGACGCCGACTGTGCTTATCGCCGGCTTCACTGGTGAGGACGACGTAAGTGGCGTTCTCATTGGGGAACTCATCTTGGAGCATGTCGACCGGGCAGGCCGGCTGCTGAGCGGCCGGAGTCGCGAGGCCGGGAGGAGGAGGCGGCAAACCCTCACCCTTAGCGATTCGGGCGAGCCAGTTGCACTGCCGGGTTGTATGGTTGGTCGGCTTCGCGCCGCTGTGGAACTTGCATGGAGCGTCGAGGGTCTGCTCAAAGGAGAAGGCCAGCAGCCAGGCCTCCTTGCCGCCCCGCTGACGCTTGGGACCGGGTTGACATGCCGGCTGCTGATCCTCGACGGTGGCCACCTGCCGGCTGTTTGAAGCCGGCTGCTGGGCCTTGCGCTTGTTGTCGTTCGGCTGCTGGCGCGGGTTGGAGTTACCAACCGGTGCTAGAGAAGCCGGTGGGATCACCTTCCCGGACGCGTCGATCCGGATCTCCGAGTTCATGGAGGAGTCGGCCGTGGCGTACTTGTCCGCCACAACCAGGAGCTCGTCAAAGGTAGCGGGCTCGTCGCACAGAAGCCTGTGCTTGAGCAGGGTGCCTTCTCGTCACCCGGCGGTGAAGTACTCGATGGCCTGCACCTCGTGCACCCCTTCGCAGGAGTTGCGCAACTCGGCCCAACGCGTCAGGTAGTCGCGAGCGGACTCGTCCGGCCCCTGAACGCACATGGAGAGCTCGCGAGGCTTGGGAGGCCGCTTGTAGGTGCTAGTGAAGTTGCGGATGAAGACGTCGCTGAAGTCCAACCAGCTGTTGATGCTGTTGGGTTTGAGGCTGTTCAGCCATGTCCGGGCCATGCCCTAGAGCATGAGCGGAAAATACTTCACGGCAATGCGCTTGTTGCCGTTTGCTATGCTGACTGCTGTGGCATAGTCGGTCAGCCAATCTTCTGGCTTCACGGCGCCGTTGTACTTGGGAGTGTCGCGAGGAAGCGAGAACCCTTTGGGAAAGGGCTCATCGCGGATGCAAGGGCCGAAGCAGGCCGGGCCGACTGTATCCTTGTCCTCCATTGCCAGGGACCGAGCTAGCTGCTCGATCCGGCGGCGAGCGTCATTCTCGCCGACTGCTTCGCGGGGGCCTAGCCTGTCCCCCAAAGTCGGGTGCTCAACCGGCACCGGAGAAGCCAACCTCTCCCTGCGGGGGAGAGGTGGTCGTTCTTCCTGCTGGCACCAGCCCTCCGGGTTCGGAGGAACGTCCCGGCTGCCCACGACCGTCTGGCGAGAACGCCGGCTACGGCTGGCTGCCGGCTCCGGGTTCCGCTAGCCGCCGCCGCCGCCACTAGGGGACCGGGAGGTCGCTCCATTCTCGCAGCGGGGTGGCAGGTTCCGTTCCGGGAGCTCGGCCTGCCGGCCGGCTCCCACCACGCAGTTGCACGCGTCTTGCTTCGTGTTCGCAACGTCGAGGAGTTCCTGGAGGCGGTCTAGCTGACTGCGGCGTTCGTCGCCCTCCAGGTTCTCAAGTTCTTCTGCTGCCGCCTGTGCGGCGCGCAGGTTCTGCACGGGGGTGTCGTAGATCGGATGTCCGACCACCAGCATGCTGGCGATGGCCACGCCGGATTGTCGGATGGCGCCGGCTCAGCTAGGCTCGGCCGCAGCCGGCGTACCGCCGGCTATGAGGTCGATCTCGCGCTGGTTGGCCTCAGCGCGGCGCTTCATGACCGCCATCTTGGTGGCGCTGTCAAGGAGCTTGACGTGGATTTCTTCTAGCACCGCCGCGTCGGCGTTGGCTCCGACGGGAGCCGCCAGGTCCTGCATCGCTGCTCGCAACGGGTCCTGGACGGCCCCGCCAGAGGCCTG
Organism: Thinopyrum elongatum; assembly: GCA_011799875.1. Taxonomy (NCBI): domain Eukaryota; kingdom Viridiplantae; phylum Streptophyta; class Magnoliopsida; order Poales; family Poaceae; genus Thinopyrum; species Thinopyrum elongatum. The sequence continues at coordinate 381,937,085 of CM022297.1, forward strand.
GCTGTGGCCAGTGATCATCACCTCCACGAAGATGCCGGTGTCGATCGCGCCGGCAGAGGCGACACTTGAGATGGGAGGGAGCGGGTCGTCGATCACCACCACGCCGCCGGGGAACTCGTCGGAAGCGTCTGCGTCAGAGAGGCTGAGCTTCCCGAAGAGGTCGACGAGGCAGCCCGAGGGACAAACGGCTCCCGCGTCGGACGACGCGCCGGAGCAAGCGCAAGCGAACGCATCGGGCTGGCTGATCAAGCCGGCCGCGACGTGCTCACCGGAGAGGAAAACGGTTCCCGTCCAGAACGTGTCTTCGGCCGACGCCGTGAATGGCCCCATGGTGGGCGCCAACTGTCGTGGTATTCTCATTTCAGATGCCAGGGGGTGGCTTATCATGGGTGGAGCCAAGAGGACGTCGTCGGGCCCTGGAGGCGGGAGTGATCACGAGCTCGATCGCACACGAGACGTAGCCAGGTTCGGGGCTCTCCGGGGAGATAACACCCCTAGTCCTGCTCTGCGGGGTCTCCGCATGATGACTATGATCAAATGGTGTACAAGATTGCTCCTTGAGCTGTGTTGCTAGAGGAGGAAGAAGGGCAAGGCTAGCTCTCTTCTCCTAGCTATGGTGTATGGTGGAATGAGGGCTGAACCCTTTGCATGGGTGAGCCCTGGGGGGTTTTATAGGCCAACCCCCCAGGGGTACAATGGTAATACGTCCAGGTGTAGGACCCGAACGTCAGTGTCTGAGGTCGCCGGGTTCTCCGTCGGCTGCTGGGGCCCGCTGCTTGGTGGGCCCCGCCAGTTGTCGAGAATCCGGCCGACAAGTATGGCCCGCCGCCTACGGGCCACACTGATTGCCTTTTATTGTAGCTTCATACTTGATGACGGAGGCCTCGTCAGGAGTCGTATGGCTACAGTCCCGCCGTCAGACGGGTTGGTGGCCGCTTGGTCAGCGCACATTGTAGCCATGCTCCATCTCGTCGGAGCAGGTGAGTGCGGACTTTGAGGGAACGGGAAGGCCGCCTGCTGGAGGCCGGCTCGCCCCCGAAGCCGCCTTCCAGGAATGTGCCGTCTTCTGGGGGCTCACGGACAGGTAGGGCCCGCCGCCTGCGGGCCGTACTGATTGCCTTTTGCTGTATCATGGCCCTTGCTGACGAGGGCCATGCTGAGGGTCGCATGGCTACAGTCCTGCGCCTGGCAGGTAGGTGACCGCTTGGTCAGCTCGCACTGTAGCCATGCCCCTCTGGAATTTGGGGGAGAGGGTGGCCCTGTAGCCACGCTCCGTCTTGTCAGAGCAGGTGAGTGCAGACTCCGAGGGGAGGAGGGTCCGTCTGCTTGGAGCCAGCCTCCCCCGAAGCCGCCTCCTAAGAGTGCTCCGTCTTCTGGGAGCCGGCCGCTTGGGCCCAGCCGGCCCAAGGAGCCGGCCTCGTGTCCGGAAGGCGCGAGGGGCTTTGCTAGCCCCGATGTCTTGAAATGCTAAGGGGTATGGATGAGGCTACCCGTGGTCTATCCCCACGACATAGTGCATGGTTCCCGGTTGGCTTGTAGCTTTTGTGGTGGTGGTGGGTACGTCATGGATGCCGGGGCGGCGGCCCTGGATGGAGAGGCTGCACATCTGGCTCTGCGGCGGGCAGCGTGTCAGTGGTGGTGGTGTCTTCCCTTGGCTATGTGGGTAGCAGGGGGGGCATGGCGGGCGATCCTGTTGTCGGCATGGCTTCGGCGGTGGCGACTCCCAGGCCTGGATCTGGAGGCCCTGCGTTGGCGGCATTGACCTGTTCCCTCTCGGGTTGGGTCAGCAACCTTGGTACCGTGTAGGGTATTTGTGAGGGCCGAGCGAAAGCTCCGCGCTTTGGCGCTGACAACGATGACGCCTACGGGCGTCACCTACCTCCAGGGGGCGTTGTTGTAGGTCTCCTCACGTTGTCTGAGCTCCGGGGTGAAAACCCTTGTCCGTCCTTCGGACTCGACGACGGTGGCGCGTTGCGTCATTACCCTCATGGGGGCGTCGGCGCGGAACCCCGGTCCATTTCGGTTGTAGCTTGCCAGCGGCTTTGGGCTTGCCTTGTTACTGACTTGTGGCACCCAATACTTTGGCGTGGGGTGGTCCCGGTGGTCTCCTATCTTCTAGACGTGTCCTTGCGGTTATCATTCTCGGTCCTTGTGATCTTCTGGCAGGAGCGGCACTCCACGGCCCGGAGCAAGGGGGAGGACTCTACGGTGAGTCGTCCCCTTCCAGAGATGGCTCGGTCTGTTCAAGGCTACAAGGTACGGTGGTTATCTCGTGGCGACGCGGTTTCGCCCTTGTCACTAGTTTTCGATGTCTTGTTAGGTGTGGCATCTCCTGTTTTCTTGTGCGGCTTCAGGTTAGGGTCACTTGTGCCTCTTCCTTAGATGTCGTTGTATTTTTCTTTTGGCCTGCTTTGTTGAGACTTTCCTCACCACTTTGTATCGGTTCAGCCGTTTGTGCCTTTATTTATAAAGGGGGGCGAAAGCCTGTTTCGAGAAATTGTCTGTAACCCGACGTCGGGAGGTAGGGTGGATGCCAGCCGCTTACAAATCCAAATGAATAATGAGAAGCCAGGGTGCTCACCAATGGTCTTGCCTGCAACTTACTCCTTTACTTGGGTAAATATCATCAGTTAAATATATCGTGTGATGTAGTTTTTTTTTTGAATGAAGACGCTAGAAGCGTCCGGCTTTAAATTAATAAAGCCATCAGGCAGCATCCAAACAAGGTTTTAAGGTTTTAAGTTTACAGACCACACAACCAAAATACAAAGGACCACACTGTCCCAAATATGCGAAGATATGAAACCAGCCTGAGACGGAGGCAGACCAAGATACAACTCAGGGAACATAAAGCCAGCTTTGACACAGATGCAAATACCAAAAGGCTCAAACTGTCAAGGTGGTCTGGCGAGCCAACGTCAGTGTGCTCTTGATCTTCTCCATGGTCTCCCTCATGCCCTCAGCATCGCGCGGCTTCCCCAACGGTGTCCACATCTGTAAGAAGAGATGACATTTGAAAATAATATCAGTGGGATGAGCGGGGAATTTCTTCTCTATTGCAATTTTGTTCCGGGTCGTCCAAAGAGACCACAGCAGCGCCCCTACGCAACGCCAAACTATCCTTGTGTTCGATCCCCTCTGGGACGAGAGCAAGGTAAGCAGGTCCCCACCAGAGACGGGATTCCAGTTTTGATTGAACGTTTCTCTAACGGTGCTCCACGCAAACCTTGGTAGAAAGCACCCAAAGAAAACATGATTGGAATTCTTCCCTAGTCCGCAAACGGCACAAGAACCATCCGCTGGCCCGTTGCGCTTTGCCACGTTATCCGACGTCGGCAAACGGTTACGAAACATTTGCCACATAAATTTTTTGATTTTGAGGGGCAGTCCCGCCTTCCATAGCCCCTAGCTATGTCGAGCGCATTGCCCTTGGTCATTTTATTGTAAAGAGACTTGACTGAAAACTTTTGAGAGGCAGCCAGGCTCCATGTGACAGCGTCAGCCCCCAGACTGAGTTGTCGGCCGTTCAGCGAGGCCACCAGATCGGCCCAGCTTGCTGCCTCAGCCGGGTTGAGTGGGCGCATGAAGTTGATCGCTGGGGGGGGGTGTGACCTCACGGCCTCACCCACCAGAATATTAGTGTCCGTGGCTAGTTGAAAGATCGCAGTGTGTGATTGCCACAACGGTGTTTGGCCCAACCAACTATCAAGCCAGAACCGTGTGGGCATGCTGTTATTAACATTAAAATGGGCCCCTACCGAGAAAGCCGGTTTAACCGCTTGAATCCCATTCCAAAACATGAAACCGGACGACTTGACCTTGAACAGGTTCCCGTCCGGGAAATATTTTGCCTGAAGAAGATCCGCCCAAAGTCCCGACTCATTTTGGGCAAGGCGCCACCACCATTTGGTAAGGAGGGCCACATTCATTAACTTGGAGTTAGTAATCCCCAAGCCTCCGATTTTTTTTGGCCTACATGCCGCCGCCCACTTGACTAAATGGTATTTGCGTTTAATTCCGGTTCCTTCCCAAAAGAACCGGGAGCGGGGGGTGTCAAGTTTTGCATGGACACCATCCGCGAGGAGAAACATCCCCCATTGTAAAGAGAGGCAGAGAGGAGAGGCTTGAGTTCGTGAGAATCAATCTAGCCACGGAGGACATGAACCTCCCTCTCCATGGGCTCACCCTATTGGCCACTTTGCCATATAAAGGTTCCCATTCAGAGATAGACAGCTTCCGATGTGAGATCGGGAGGCCAAGGTATTTGATCGGGAAGCCCCCAAGCTTGCAGTTTAGTAAATTGGCCACCCGCACATTGTCCTGATCGCCCATCCCTATGGTAATGACTTTGCTCTTTAGGAAATTAATTTTCAATCCCTACAAAATCTCAAAGGCAAGGAGCAATAGCTTGATCGAGGCGATACTATGGTCGTCTGGCTCAAAGAGGATCATCGTATCGTTCGCGTATTGCAGGTGGGTCACCCCACCAAGGATGAGGTGGGGCACCAGTCCTTTGATGTGGCCCGCAGCCCTTGCCTTGGTGAGCATGGCCGACAAGGCATCCGCAACAAAGTTAAAAATGAACGGGGAGCTTGGGTCTCCTTGGCGGAGTCCCCTTTTGTTGTGGAAAAACTTGCCCGTTGTGCCATTTATTGTGACCGCCGTATGCCCGCTACTGACTAAGTGCATGATACGGTGGACAAAACCTGCCTCAAAACCCTTTTTGAGGAGGACCTCCTGAACGAACTCCCAGTTCACACAGTTGTAGGCTTTTTCGAAATCAAGCTTGAGCAGAACACCCTTTCCCTTGGTGCGCTTGAGTTCGTGGACAATTTCCAGTAACGCAATTGACCCTTCTAGGATGTTACGGTCCTTAAGAAAGGTGGTCTGGCTTTTGCTAATCACACGTTGTGCTATTGGCGCCAAGCGAGTGGTGTACGCTTTCGCACAAACTTTGAATGGAACGTTTATGAGGGTGATCGGCCTAAACAATTTAATGTTGTCCGCACCTTTAACCTTAGGGATCAAACTAATAGCGCCGTAGTTGAGACGGGACAAGTCAACCGTACCCATGGCAAACCCATTTACGATCGCATAGAAGAGGTGCTTAAGGCACGACCATAACTTTTTGAAAAACTCCACAGGCCACTCATCAGGGCCGGGCGCCGTGTCCGTCTTCATATTGGCCAAGGCCTTGTCGATCTCTTCTGGCAGGAAGGACAGAGCGAGCCCATCATTCTCCTCCTGCGACACCCGCTCCGTTGGATCCCACAAATCCTCCCGCAGGAAGAGAGCCTTTTCATCAGCCGTCCCCAAAAGGCCAATGAAAAACTCATAAATATGGCTAACTATTTCATTCTGGGTCAGGAGGAGGCCGTTATCGGATTGGAGACGCATAATGCAGCACTTGCGTTTCCGGCCACTAGCATACGCGTGAAAGTAGCCGGTATTCGCGTCTCCTTTAGTCACCCATTTGACGCCGCCTCTACGGCGCCAATATTCTTCTTCAGCTCAAAGAATCGCAAGGACTTGGTTTTCCAGCTCATATCTGTGAGCCCATTCACCTTCCGAGAATGCCCGAGCATCCGCATGGGCGTCGAGCGACGCGATCTCGTCAACTCTCCTAGCACGCTCCCTCTTGGATTCACTCCCATGATTGGCCCCCCACCCACGGAGGAACGCACGCAGTGCGCCGGCCGTGGCAGTCCAGAACTCCGTCGGGCCACGTTGCCGACCTATCTGTGCAATGATCAGCTCACTACAAGAAATATGTCAACTTGTGACCTTCTCTCAGTGACCCCGGCTGAATTGGTCATAAATCCATGGCTATTTCGCTTGGAAGGGCTCAGACCCTGAAATTGCCTTACACCAAATGGTCATAAAGTAGACAAGAGTGGTCAACGACCTTATTTCTACCTGATTACGACCAATATAAATAGTCACGAGGTTGTGAACATGGATGCATTGGTACTTAAGGTGTCGCTCAAGGTGGGCTTGGGCCTCGGTGGAACGAGGCCACCTTCTTTTAAAAAAAAATCTATGTGCCATGTAGGCCTCGGCCCATCCAGGAAGAAATGTGGGATGCCCTCATGCTACTAAAAAAAACATATATTCAGCCCAACGAAAATGGAAAAATAACAAGTTTTTCATGTATTTAAATTTTTCTAACCAATATCAACAATGTTTTATATGTATACAAAAATGTACAATGTGTAAAAACAAATATAGACATCAAAACGTATGTATGAAAATATGTTTTTTTGTTAGAACTATATGAAAATATGTTAATCATGTATTTGAAAAAAGTTAAACATATATAAACAATGTGTACAATGTGTCTTAAAAAATGTAGACATGTGTTCAAAATATTAGACATAAAAATATTTATTAAAAATATTAATGATGTAACTAAAAACCGTTTAATATCTATAAAAAATGTTTCTAGTGTACACAAATTTGTTCATAAAATATGGTCTAATGTTCTTGAAAAATGGAGAAGTTTTTTTACAAAAAATATTTGTTAGGTTATGAATATGCGGAAATTTGTCTTTTTCATGAGTGGTGGATCAAAAACTTTTTACACCCAACCATTTGGTCAATTGTTCATTACATATGGCCTAGTATTTTAGAAATTTGATTTGCTCCAATTTTGCAACAAATATATGGTAGGTTCTTCACAAAAAAACCTCATTTTGGGCACTAAAAAATGGAAAATTGATTTTTTTTGTCCAAATAAAATAAAAACTCCCTTAGAAAACATTGTTCGTCATTGCAAGATGCATCCTTGTGCACTATATGAGATCATTTGAATAAACTATGTCATGAATGTGGCCATAAGATTGATCATTTGGTTTGAAAGCCATGAATCTTCACGCATGATAGCTCATTTCTGAGAACATTTTTTTTAAATAATTGCCGTATTACAAGTTTATTATTTTTTCTGGTAACTTGGTCACATATAATGACACAATGCGAAGGTTTTCCAATTTTTTGATTTTTTTGAATCTTTTATGCCCGTTTCAAAATGCGGTCAAAACGACGGGCTTGACCGTTCCTAGCTAGTGGTTGAATCTTGGAAAACTTTTGATATTTCTCTGATTAAATAGATACTTATGTACCTATAAATAATTTTTGGAAAAAATAAAGAGCAAACTACGAGGCAGCTGCAGTTCAAATTTGACCCGCTTCCAGCTGAATCGGCAGAAATTTGTCTTTTTCACGAGAGGTGGATCAAAACTTTTTACACCCAACCATTTGGTCAATAGTGTTTTGCCAAGTATTTGTGCTGACAGTAGTGACAATCTGCGCTAGAGTATCATCATGCTGTGAATTTAGGCTCTCTGCCTATGCTTCCTACTGTCAACGTTGTAACAACATCTTGCTGCATTAGTGCATTGACTAAACTTTCTTGCTGGCCTGCCATTGTTTCCCTTAAATTAGAATGAACATGCACATGCCTCTGTTTAGCCTGGTCTTGCTGCCTATCCCCGTCTTGTGGAAGATCCAAGCTCTCATTATTTTGCCGAGTGTTTGTTTTGTTCTTCCTTGCCTCATTTGCTCCTCGGTGGTAGTCATGTGGTGTTTGTTGTTTGGTGGAACCGCCTCATTTGTTCTGTTTGAAACAACCGACGCAAAATTGTTTAGCTATGTAGTTCAGGATGGTGTGTTCTTTATTGCAGTATGACTGGTATGATCTCAAGTGCATAATTGCCATGTCTTTTTACAATTGGGGAATATGTTGTCATGTTGAATAATTTAGCTGCTTGACTATACCGTGTGTAGCCCTACTCAGCAAAGATTAGTTCTGTTTGACTGTACCGTGAATGAACATGTCTTGTTCTACTTCAAGAATTTATTAATTGAAGAGAACCAACTCCAACAAGTGATAAGTACATGTTAATTATTATTAGCTTCAAAATCTGATCGATGCCTTCTTGCAATAACAATAAGCACGAGAATTTTTTGGTAGTTTCTATGCCACTTTTCTACTCTGATATTTTCTTGTGTGCTATACCAGAATTTATAATTTCCTGAGTAATGCACAAGGACGATATCTGGAGCGGTCAAGAGGATGAGCTGATTTTTGAAAAAAAGTTTGAAGAGGTATCTGCTGCCCTTTTGTTTTGGTGCTCATTCTTTTTAAACTGATGATGCTTGAGGTGGTATTAGTGTTGTTGAATTGATAGCCTTGCTATGAGCTGTTGATGTGAACCTGCAATGCAGGATGTACTGCAGGTGCATGTCCTTGTGGTACTATGAGATTTATTGGCTGTTTGGAGATGTACTGATATTGTGCCATGTATTTTATTATCTATATGATTACACATCAGTTTTACTATCAAAATATGAACTGTAGCAGTCACTATATTGGGTCACTCTTCGGGTCACTTCTGGATGGTCTTGGTTAGAGTCTCATTTAGAGTCTGGGTTGGCAAACATGAATAGTTTTACTTATTCTGTCTTCTATGAAAAGCACCTATCGTATGTCTCAGAGACAAACTTGTAAATCATGCTTTCGATAACATCATGCTCTGACACCTTGCTCTTTCCGAGCTTTTCCTGAGATGTGTACGTATGTGTCCTGCATAATAAGTGCTTGTTCATGTTTGGTTTTCTCTAAACTTTGTTTGTATGATTGAGGGCAAATTTACTTGGTTCTTTTCTCTAAACTGTGCTTGGAACATTCGTTTTTATGATCTAAAATTGCCTTCCTGTGATGATGCAGGTGCCCAGTTTGTGCTCGCTACCGAAGGAGCTCCATGTTGAAGAAGATTGAAGACACTTGTAGAGCTTGTATATTCTCTAGTTATTACACATAGAGCTTGTAAAACCGTGATTGAAATTGTATTATGTGTTATTTATAGAGTAGCAGCTCCATACTGATTTTGGCTGCTGTTATTCGAAGTACTACTTGTATTTTTTGTCTGTCCAATTTAAATACTGGCTATTTATTTACTATGAAATTGAAATCCGAAGAATATGACCTTGATAATTGGGACCCACTTACTAAAACCTGACAACTGGGACCAATTACCAGAACTTACTGTTGGGACCCATCTGACAAATTGACCCATCGTAAAAAAAGAAAAGTAAAATGTAATTATAAAAAAAATCTGGAATTGTTGAGCCAAAAAGGCCATGGCCCAGAAAATAAAAAGGCTGAATTGCTGGGCTAGGCCCATGTAGCTAGCGAAAATTGACAAGAAAAAAATATATAAATGGGTTGAATTAATGGGCTCGGCCCATATAGACACCTAATCGGACCGGGCTGATTCTTATCCACGTCAGCTTGCCACGATGGATCCTACGTGGCTTGGGGAGGCTGCTAGTGACCAAAAATTTGGTCAAAGAACCAACGACCTTTTACATATCACAAAGAAGGTCGTGAATTTCAGTTTACGACCGTCAGCTTTTGACCATCTGTTTTTGGTCACAAAAAGGTCGCAAATGAAAAACAATGACCTTTCAGCGACCAATAGTGATGGTCGCAAGTTGACATATTTCTTGTAGTGGCTCCCAGCGATCGAAGATCATTTGAGCAAACCCCTCTGACTCAAACCAAGCCGTTTCGAAGTAGAATCTAGTGCTACGTCGAATGGAGTCCTCCCCTGGGGATAGAATCAATGGGACGTGGTCAGAGCCAATTCTTGTCTCAGCCACCAGAGAACAGAGAGGAAAAAGAACCTCCCACTCTGGGGTGAAGAAAACCCAGTCTAAAACGCTGCGGACAGGTCTCAGTTGCTTGTTGGTCCACGTATACCTGGCCCCTCTCCGAGCAGCTTCACGAAGAGCAGCAGCCGTGATGGCATTATTAAACATGGACACCCCTAGCCCAGTCAATGTTATCGTTGCTCTTGTCCGCCCCTGAGCGGATCAGGTTGAAATTGCCCCCAACAATTAACAGAATGTTGGCATTCTGTTTGGTCCCAACCAAATTCGTTAGCTCCATAAAAAATTCTGCAGATCTCACGTGATCGGTCGGGCCATAAATGCATACAATTACCCATGAAAGCCCGGAAGCGCGGTGTCTAATGTTAGCAGCAAGGAAAAACACACCACACTCCCAAGAGATTACATCACGATTACATCCCATCAAAATTCCACCCGAATGCCCAGTGGAAGGCACCCAGTGCCAATCGAAGCGTTGCAAGGGATCGTACGCAAGCAGTTCCCTGAAGGTAAAGTCCGTTTTGATCGTTTCCTGTAACGCGACTACGTCAATCCTTTCTTTGGCCATGAATTCTCTGAGTTGTGTACGGCGGCCTCCGTGGCCACAACCCCGGATATTCCAGAACATATAACGCATTTATATAATTAGATTATGAAGACGAACTCCCCGGGAGTTCACCGCTTTAGCCACTCTCTTCTGAGCCGGAGCACAGCTAGAAGAAGGGAGCGCAGAAGCCTCCCTAGCTTCTGCCCCCTCGTCGAGCCCAAGTCCAGCACCAGCCTCTACTGTTACTATGGACACATCCGTCTCTGCCACGCATCTAGCAGCAGCCGCAGCGATCGCAGCCTGCGCCTCTTCGAGCGTGCGCACCAGCGAAATAATATCACCGTGGGACACCTCAACCGCAACGCCACTATCGTCTAAAATCCTAGCCAAATGATCGTCCGTAAAAGCATTCAGAATTCTGAAAGAGGGCAATGGGTTACCTGAGGTCTCCAAGTTCTTGTCGGCGAGGTGGAGCTTGGCACTCTCCATGGAAGACATCTCCCCCAGCTTGGCCTTGGCTCGGATGCTGGGTGCCCGCTGCACCACCGGAGTCGCCTTGGAGCGCCTGGCCTTGATGCCCATCCCGGTCATCGCCAGCGCCACCCCTAGGTCACCGCCCAGCGCCACCTCAGCCACAGAGGACGAGGGGGTACCTGCTTGCTCGCCCGCTTCGGCCCCGTTATCTTCTTGGGTTGCCTGCCGGAGCCACTTGAACCACGACGCGTAGAAGCTGGCATTAGATCGCTCCCCTCGTTCAGCACACAGCCCGAGTCCATCCCCACTGCCACTGGGGAGGAGGGCAGGAGGCGTTCCTCCTCTGTGATGGGGGCCCCAACCACCCCAGGGTTCAGGAAGAGCTCCGGGACCGGCACCAAGAGGTTGGAGCCGTACTCGTCGAAAGCCACCACGATGGAGCGAGCCAGGGGCGGCACACTCACCGCCGTGTCTTCGGTCGCCATCCCCGTGGCCCCAGCAGCCGGAGCAACCAGCTTGTCCCAAGTCTCTATGCCGATGGAGGTATCCTGGATGCTGTCCTCTAGCTCCTCCTCCTGTCCTTCCATCCTCACATCTTTATCCGAGGCCGCACCCTGCACACCATTAACGCCCTCCTTCTCCTTGCCCTTTGAGCCCCCACTAGGCTTGTTGATGTTTCCCGGAGGCAGCGTGCGTCCACCCTTGACAGAACCGCTGGGGGGTTGCTTGTCCGACGGGCCAAGTCCATGAGCAGCAGCCTCGCCCCCACGCTTGGGTAGACGCTCGAGTTCCACCTTGATCTGGTACCCCTCATGATTGAACCACACATCTACCACCCCATTGAGTTTCTCTGGTGCCTTACACGCTAGTTTCATCCTCACGGGCCCCAACCTGATAAGGGAAAGCTCGTCAACCACAATCGGTCGACCCAGCATTTTAAGCCCTTCCATAATATGCTCCACCCTCCGATGTTTCTTAGGAATGCCGTAGAGCCGAACCCAAGCCTCTGCCATCACCATTGGCTGCACTTCCTCATGCAGCATGTCACGCACCCTAGCAGTAATATCGTTGATGGAGAGGAACAGTTTGCCACTCTTGACTTGGCCATATGAAGCAGATCGGCAGAGGCGAACACAACCATGAAGTCATCGTCCCCCACTTGAGTTACCTGCCAGTCCCAATCCCCGGTCACCATGTGCTTGAGTTCTTCCTTGAGGATGCGAAGGTTGAGCTTGCCCGGCTCCGCGGATAAGATAGCAGCATTGTCAATCCGGAGGTCCACCGGGTCGTCCGCCTCCGCATCTTCGTTGAAGTGCCTACAGAAAAAGCCCTTGCCCGATATGGCATTGCCCATGATCTGGAGATTGAGTTGACGCCCACGAGACGGGCAGTTCGCCGACGCGTGGCCTTCTTCTTTACAGAGCACACAGAGCGGTTTGAACTTACACTTGGATTGGAAATGCCCCAAGCGCCCACACTTGAAACACTCCACCTCCGGGACCTCTTCCACCGGGATGGGCTCCCCCGCCGTGCCCTTAGACGAGGACGGAAGCGCCATCGCCAATGGCTCAGCAAAAGCCCGGGGCTTCTTGGCCAGCGGGTCGCCGTGGCCTCCACCACAGTTCGGGTGCTCCATCGACTTGCGCTCGAGCTCCCTGCGACGCTGCCCGGCCTTCTTCTTCCTCTTGCCTTCCTGCTGCTGGAGCCACCAAGGGGGAGGAGGACCCCAATCCCCCTCGCGCCCCCCTTGTTCTTGGTAGGAGCCGCGCTGCTCCCTTTCATCTCTGCCGCCTTGCCGCTCGCGCATCGAGCGCTTCGCCTTGTCACGTAGCTCCCGCTCCCGCCTCCGGTCCGCCTCTTGGTCTGACACATCCATCGGCCTCTTGTCCGCCCGCCAGTCGCCCATCACCACCGCCGCAAAGGATTTGAGGAGAGGAGGGGGAGGTGGTGAGATCTGGATGGTGCGAGCGGTGTGAGCCAGCCGCCGCACCTCATGAATTGCTGCGGGAAACCCTAACGAGGGGTTCAGGCACCCACGCCTCAGCCATATATAGCCGGTGTTGGGCTGCTGAACAGGCCGAGAGGGAGTGGGCCTATCCATATCTGCCACGGTCTGTTGTAGTTAATATGGATGCAAGCCATTTTCTTCTTGGAAGACATTGCAACAATCCGTGGAGTAGGTGTTTTTACCTTGCATTTTACATGTTACAGAGTGTCTACTCTTTGAGGCAGAAATTTACCATGGCTCCATGGTGTCTGCACTTGTTGTCAGCCACCTGCATTCTATAGCCGTAGTACGTCAAGTTTTGCATGTAGTACAGGGGCTCGTCGTCATGGCTGGATGCAATCTCGAGCTCACGTGGAAGCAGTGGCCGCTTGGCCGGCCATGCGACATTTTCCCTTTTCTTAGCAAAGGCTATGCGACATTGACTGGCTCTGCCGTACGAGGACAGTGATGCCGTTTCTATCATGCAAGGGGCAACCTCTTCTATCACACAAGGGCCAAGTTCTGTGCGTACAAATAGAACATTTTTTTTTTGGGACATTTACATCTATGCCCCTAACTTGATTCCACTACTCAGATTTGCCCCTAATTTCGAACGGTGCTTAAATTTGCCCCTCTGCCGTTAGTTGCCCTTATAGAAATGCCCTTCTGCGCCGTTACCATCCGGTCAAAGGGCGTCAAAGGGCTTTGACCATCTCAAAAAAAATAGCAAAAAAAATCAAAAAAATCTGAAATTTTGTGGGATAGAGGATACTCAAGTGTGCAAGGTGCGTGCAAATTTTCATGATGTTTGGACACTCTAGGAGCTCATGGCAAAGGAAAAATAGTAAATATATACGCCCATAAACAGTAAATTCAAAAAAATAGCAAGAAAATTAAAAAATATATGGAATTTTTTGGCATCCAAGATGCTCGGCTGCGCAAGGTGTGTGCAAAATTTTGTTGTGTTTGGACATTGTAGGAGCTCGTGGAGAAAAAAACAAAATATGGCTCGGAAAAAACTTTGAAAAAATACACTATTTTTTTTTTTTTTTTTGCTAGAGAAAAGCTCCCTCGCATGCCATTTGATAACAAAATTTTGCACACACCTTGCGACACCGATCATTTTGGATGCCAAAAAATTTCATAATTTTTTGAATTTTCTTGCTTTTTTTTGAATTTACTATTCATAGGCGTACAGATTTATTGTTTTCTTTTGGCATGCGCTCCTGGTATGTCTAAACATCACGAAAATTTGCACGCACCTTGCACACCTAACTATCTTCGATTCCACAAAATTTTAGATTTTTTTGAATTTTTTTGCTATTTTTTTCGAGACGGTCAAAGCGCTTTGACCGGACGGTAATGGAGCAAAAGGGCATTTCTATAAAGACACCTAACGGCAGAGGGACAAATTTGAGCACCCTTCGAAATTAGAGGCAAATCTGAGTAGTGGGATCAAGTTAGGGGCACAAACGTAAATGGCCCTTTTTTTTGAAACAAGAGTACAAATAGAACGTGAAAGTTGTGTCTTTACAACTGCAGTAATTTGCGCCCGTGCAATTTGCACTGCAGTATGCGACGACAGGTCCTGAAGCTCCCACGCGAGTATGTTTTTTCTCGCTGGTGAACACTTTTACCAATTGAAGATCGTTTGATTTGCCGCAAAAGGAGTGATATGCCTATTTTTCTTGTCGGTGACTTGGCTTTAGTAAGGTTTGTCCCTTTGTTATCGATTTTGAAATAGAGAGACATAACATCAAAAGTAAAACACATGTAACATGTAAAATGCTACTCTCTCCGTTCCTAAATATAAGTTTGTTTAGAGATTTCAATAAGGACTACCTCGGAAATCCCTTTTGGAGCTCAGCCTCCAGTGAGGCCTCCAAATTCAAATTTGAAATTTCATCGAAATTCATATTTTGATATGTCAAAAAATTGTGAAAAAAATACATATATACATGAAGGCATAAAACACATGTGTGTAAATTTTCAGTTCAAAATACATTAAAATGAGGGCCGTGCAAAAAATACAAATCTAGGGCTGTTTAACACATTATACTATTCATCCTCCCAGGCCGTGAATTTGTCTTTTTTGTATAGGTCGCAACTCACGGTATTTCATCATGAATTTTTACATACATGTGGGTTACATCCTTACATACACGCAAATTTTGTTTCAGAATTTTTTGAACAATAAAAGTTTGAATTTGAATTTTTCAAAAATAAAGGCCTTCACAGACACTAGTAGAAAACAGGCCTTTAGTCCCGGTTCCAGAGGGCCTTTAGTCCCGGTTCTGGAACCGGGACTAAAGGGTCGGGACTAAAGGCCCCCACCTTTAGTCCCGGTTCTGTTACGAACCGGGACTAAAGGCCCTCCACGTGGCCGCTGTCTGGAGCTCGACCTTTAGTCCCGGTTGGTAACAGGAAATTTTATGAAAAAAAAAAATTGAATTTTTTTCCTGATTTTCAAAATTTTGAATTATTTTACAATTTAATCTCTAATCACCCATCATCACTGCTCAATTTAATCTATAATCTCTATTCTCTAATCACACCTTATTATTCCAAATCGTCTAACTTCCCGGCCGGTCACCCATCCTGTGACTACTCCAGCCTGAGCACGCTTAAGTTCCGAGTTCTATTCCCCCTAGTTTTCAAGTCTGCACTTGTTATTTTCCTGACAATAGTAAGATGTCAATCCTATTAACCCTCAGGAGTTTAGCGTGAGCATGAAGTCACACGTTTTACTATTTGAGTTTGAAACTATTATTCTAAAAACAATAATTATTTAGTAACACTAATATTTCTTGAATAAGTAGTTTGACCATACTTTGACCGCAGTTTGACCAGGTTTGACCAAAATTCAAAAAAACTGAAATAATTATTTAGTAACACTAATACTTTTTGAATAAGTAGTTTGAACACAGTTTGACCAGATTTAACAAAAATTCAAAAAAACTGAAATTTGAGCATAACTTTTTTTCCCTTTAGAATTTGAGGATTCTAAAAATTTGCAAAACAGCCTACGGCAGTCAAAATCGGATGCGGATTTTCGTGCTGAACATTTTGTTATATTATACGTTTTTTTCCGACATCGTATGCAAAAGTTATAGCCGTTTTACTTTTTCATAACACTTTTTTGCAAAACATGTCCAAATTTAAGTTTTTAAATTTTCCTAACTAGTAGATGTAGTAATATAACTACATCTCGAAGGATTTTATTTTTTGAAGTTTTTTCTTTTGTTTTTTTCAAAACTGAAATGGCGATACACGACCGGGAGGGGGGGGGGTAGAGTTTGAGACACGAACCCCTTTAGTCCCGGTTTGAGACATGAACCGGGACCAAGGGGTGCGATGCCCTTTAGTCCCGGTTCGTATCTCAAACCGGGACTAAAGACATGAACCGGGACCAAGGGGTGCGATGCCCTTTAGTCCGGTTCGTATCTCAAACCGGGACTAAAGATTTAGTCCCGGTTTGAGATACGAACCGGGACTAAAGATTTAGTCCCGGTTTGAGATACGAACCGGGACTAAAGGGCATCGCACCCCTTGGTCCCGGTTCATGTCTCAAACCGGGACTAAAGGTCTCATTTGAACCGGGACTAATGCTCACATTAGTCCTGATTTGTAATGCAACCGGGACTAATGTGTATATTGAGCTGTGACCAAAGCCCTGTTTTCTACTAGTGGGAGCTCGGCCTCCAAAACGCCTCTCTCCTACATACGGATGTATATAGACATATTTTAGAGTGTAGATTCACTAATTTTCTCTGTATGTAGTCTACATTGGAATCTCTAAAGAAACTTCTATTTAGGAACGGGGAAGTACTAATTTGAACTTAAAAAAATGAGACCTACCAAGATTAGCCTTGGTGACTCCAAAAAAAAAAAGACTAGCCCATGGTGGTTTAGTTTAGACTACCCACAGTGAGAGTAACATAGGTGGTAACATCACACATCTCTAGGCAAAACATATGATGTGGCGAGTAATTAATAAGAAAATAGGGGCATGTGATAACATAGCTAGTTACTATAACATCACACATACCATGACAAGATGAGTCTACAACCTAATAAATAAAGTGTTGTTGTATGACACCACACATATGTTACTCCCCACTATAGAGGTAGTAACATAGACTAGTAACATATGCATGTTACTAGTCTAAGTTACTACCCATTGTGACTAGTCTTATAGAAAAAACACCTGAGCCACACAGTGCCAAGTCCAGGACTCGAACACTGGTGGGCAGTGAGCACGCCCGTGATGCTAGACACTCGACCGACGCTTGGTTCTTCTAATTTGAACTTGAGACACAAAGTTACAAGGCATGTGTATCCTTTTAGCGCATTATTTCTCTACCATGGCGGTGCATCTATCTATATACCTTCACAGTCGCTCGACATGACAGCAGACATAACTGGTCTTACAATCGAGAAGTGGATTCACCATTACACCCTTGAGGCCTACCTTATGGAGATCTTCAAGGGTGAGCAGATTTTCTGGCAGCGTAGGAGCTTCCAAACTTGGCTCTTGAAGGGCAATGCCAACATTGCTTATTTCCAGGCACTTGTGAATGGTAGCATCGGAAGTGCTATATTCCTTGTTTGGGGAGGGAGATGTCCTCTTGGAGGAGGCGAGAGACATCTCTACACACATCTACAACTTTCATAAGGAGATCTTCATGGTGGAGCACCGACATAGGGTTTCATTGGCGACATACTGTTGGCAAGCAAAGGGTAGGGTCTTCACGGATTAAAATATGGAACTTACCCTCCCATTCTTGTCGGGGGAGGTTGGCGGCTAGTTTGGCGCCGGGCCAGGATAGCCTCCTAGTCTCCTTTTCCAGAAGTTCTAGGTTCTGCTTTAGTCCGTGGTTGTGCCAATGTTCGCGGAATTTTACATTGGGACATTTGACATGTCTCACCAGAACTTTGGTCTGCTTACCCAATCCGTAAATTAGTTGGGCACCCTCCGCGTCCTCCCCACTGCCATCATCATGTTCTCATCAGCTGCACCACGCCCCTCCTAGTGCCTCCTCGTCCCCACCGCCGTCGGTGCCTCACCACCAGACTGACGAAACAAGTACTAGACGAATATGGTAGATGTTTGTCGAGTGGCCTTAGACGAATGTAAATGTTTTCCAAGTGTCTGTTAGATGCACCTATTTCTGTGTTTAAAAAATAATATGGTAAATGTTTGCCCAGTGGCCATTAGACGAATGAAGTACTACACATATCATACAAACAAGTACCGGAAGCTCCTACATTATAGATGTAGAAATTAAGTCTTACAAGCCAAATAACAGTACGACTTGCAAATTCGGGTATCCACAAGTCGGACCCTCAATTAACCTTCTTACTACGCTAAGGGACCAACATAGCGTACTACGATAATAGACCAACTAGCATTTTTCAGATGACATTCAATGGCCACCAATGTTACGAGCCTCATGGCATGCTGAGTGACGGTAGCCTTGACGCACATAGTCGTCAACCTCCAGCGGCATGGTCCTAGAACCCGTCCCAGGCGCATTGGCGACCATCTCCATCAGTTTTGCATTGTCACCGCCATCCACCATCTGCGTCGCTTCTGCATTGGTGTTGCCATCCACCATCTTGTCATCGTCCTCATCCAGTTTGGTGGATCCCGACGCCATCGCCCCCACTAATTCTGTCGTCAGGGCCCAAATGAGAGATCAAGCTTGGCCTATCAAGCTCTCTGCCTAGGATCGTCTGACTTGGCCTCCTCCATTGCCCATAGGAGGATGTCGACTAGAAGCGCGCCGACACCATCATCAGGGAACATGCGTTGTAGCTCCATCGTCGTCAATGCGGTCATCAAGGCTCACACCTCCTTACTGAGCTTGTCGACGTTGGTGAACCGCACACCTATCTCCATCATCTTGCATAACGTGACGTGGTCATCGCGTACGCGCCCTACGTTCAACGGGTCCTAGCCTGGTGGGGAATGAGTTCACAATGGATCCGACGACAACGACTGTGATTGCGGGCGTGGTGGAGTCAGCTATGTCGGTTGCAGATGTTTGATACATCAAGGTGGGTGGCGGTGGCGCGGCGGAGCCAGTCACAATAGCAGGATGCATGGACGTCAGTAGCAGTGGCGCGGTTGAGCCGTTGACGGAGGCTGCAGGATACATGGAGTTGGGTGGCAGCTGCGCGGTGGAGCCGGCGACGGTGGCTGCAGCTGTGGGATGCATAAAGGTGGTGGTGGTGGTGCGGTGCAGCAGGCGACGGGGGCTGTGGGCTTGCACAAAGGAGGGCTAGAAGGAGGTAGTGCGACGACGGCGGCAGTAGCAGGGAGGAGGAGGCAGTGTGACAACAGCGGCGGCGGGGAGGTGAATGTGGCGTCATGGCGAAGCGTGCAATGTTAATTTGAGCCGAGTCTACACCCGCGCGTTATGTCCGGCCGAACATATACTACTCCCTCTGTCTCAAAATAGACACGAGTACTACGTCCGGGTTTATTAGGCCCTTCATATTATGGGTTAAAATTTGACCATCTATAAACTAAGAAAATATAAACTATATCATACAAAAAAAAAATCCTTGGGTTTGTATTTGGAAGAGCTTTCCCACGGTATAACTTTTGTGACAAATAATTTATGTTTCATTGTTTAAATTTATGATCAAATTTTAGCTCAAAATAAAAGGGGGTCTAATAAATCCGGACGAAAGTAGGACTCCTCCGCCCGAAAAAGCTCGAGGAAGTATACGCTAACTGAGCCCACAGTCTGTGAAAACGTGGTCGAGAAAGTGTGACGGGACACCTGCCTTTGCTTTTTCTTCTCTCTTAATTAAATTTCTCCCTATTCCGGTGCACGCTCCGCCCTGTGTACGGCGATGCGACGTCTTCCTCCATGATTCCCTCGACTTCCCAAACGTCCTTTCTGACCACCCTTGGCATGCGCGTGCGCCCCCGAATGCTCTCCTCGCTCGCCGCACCGGCGCTGCTAGCCCAGCGTCTGAGTGTTGTCTCCACTTCCATTTCTGCAGAAGCATAGCCTGGATCTCCCTCCGATAACCTGGATCATCTCCCTTCCGTAACTATTGACGAAACCTGGATCTCCCTCCCATAACAATGATGAGTAGTAATTTCGACCTGCGCTGCATTACAATTCTTTTCTTTTCAGCATATTCCACGGATATGCTGAGCACAATCATCTTTCTCTCCCACTTTCCCTTCGACCTCCGCTCATTCAATCATGATATGCCTGCAGCCACGACTTCCTCCAGCCTCATCCCCTTCACAGCTTGATCTAAGTGCAAGCTCAATAGTGTATTACAATTCTGTAGCTTAATACAATTAACTAATATGTATAGCCTGCATTTGAAACATATATGGATTGATTAATACGACTAACTAATATGGATGCTAGCTTGGTTCGCCCCATGACTGATTCGTCCTATGGTTTTTGGAGTTAGAGGAAGAAGATTAACAATGTTACTGATCGTAGCAATGCATTACGCAGATTGCTTACGAAAGTTACAAGGCTTTGGAACTATCCGTGGAGTAGGTGTACACAATGTCTAGGTGCTGTTTTTGTGATAAAAATGAAACGATTAAACACCTCTTTCTCGAATGTTCTCTTACACAATTATTATGGCGATCAATTCATATAGCCTTAAACGTTCAACCTTCAAGGAGCATAAACACGTTATTTAGGATGTGGCTTAATGAAGTGGACGTACACTTAGCTAAACATATTTGGATAGGAGTATGTGCATTATTTTGGGCTATATGGAACACTAAAAATAATATGATTTTTAATGGGACACACTTCACCAATTTTTTGCAAGTTATCTACAGAGCTACAACTTAGATCCGTATGTGGTCCTTACTCACTCATGCGGACTTTAGGGAGCATTTGGTTATTGGGTGCAACCGTTGGGAAACGGTAGCACGGGCTATCTTCAGCCGATTTGGGTGGCGAGCTAATAATAGGCTAGGTGTGTAGGCATCGTAGCTTATTTTTCTATCACCGGATGTGGCACTTTTTCAGTTCTATATCGCTGGGTGTGACGCTTTTCAGATTTATTTACTTTCGACTACTGCTCAGTTTATGAGCATCTTCGGACCTTATGACCTTGTTATGTTTTTATTTAATAATATGACTGCATGCATCGATTGATGCAGAGGCCGGGGGTATTCCTCCTTTTCAAAAGAAAAAAGGTGTACACAATGTCTACTCTTTGAGGCAGAAATTTACCATGGCTCGATGGTGTCTGCACTTGTTGTCAGCCACCTGCATTCTATAGCCGTAGTACGTCAAAGTTTTGCATGTAGTACAGGGGCTCGTCGTCATGGCTGGATGCAATCTCGAGCTCACGTGGAAGTAGTGGCTGGTTGGCCGGCCATGCGACATTTTCCCTTTTCTTAGCAAAGGCTATGCGACATTGACTGGCTGTGCCGTACGAGGACAGTGATTCCGTTTCTATCATGCAAGGGGCAACCTCTTCTATCACAGAAGGGCCAAGTTCTGTGCGTACAAATAGAACGTCAAAGCTGTGTGTTTACAACTGCAGTAATTTGCGCCCGTGCAATCTGCGCTGCAGTATGCGACGACAGGTCCTGAAGCTCCCACGCGAGTATGTTTTTTCTGGCTGGTGAACACTTTTACCAATTGAAGATCGTGTTCTGGTTTAAGAAGAACATGGAAAATCGTTTGATTTGCTGCAAAAGGAGTCATATGCCTAGTTTTCTTGTCGGTGACTTGGCTTTAGTAAGGTTTGTTCCTTTGTTATCGATTTTGAAAGACATAACATCAAAAGTAAAACACATATAACTTGTAAAATGCTACTAATTTGAACTTGAAAAAATTAGACCTACCAATGGGCAGCGAGCATGGCAGTGCTGCTAAACACTCGAGCGACGCTTGGTTCTCCTAATTTGTACATGAGACACAAAGTTACAAGGCATATGTATCCTTTTAGGGCATTATTTCTCTACCATGGTGCATCTATCTATATACCTTCACATTCCATATTAATCTTATAAAATGTGGCGGTGCTGTGACGCGGAGATAGATAAGGGGTGAATAAAGTGTCAGCGGTAGATATGTGAAGATAGTAGCAGTGTAGACCTGATGTGTATTGGAAAGGGAATTGTTCATGTCAAATGAAACCGAGGTAACTCTATAAGGTGATGAGGAACTTTTTTCAACACTATTAAGGCAGCTCTTTATTAATGTCACAGAGTCATTGTATACAATGTCCTGGATGCGACCGGGATTAATATCACAGAAGAGAAAGTAAGAACAAAGCTCACTCCTCCTAGACTTCCTAATCCCAAGCCATAGAAGCACAGTCAAAATATTTCTAAAAAGAAAAAGTAAATTTCTTAATGTACAGACACATTTCATATTTACCATGTCACAAAACATTCAACGTAAGTTCCACACAACACACACACACACACACACACACACACACACACACACACACACACACACATCTCAATTAAGTAGTAGCAACAAATAGAAAATAATACTAGTATTACAAACATATATAGTTTATATTTTAATGTTTTTTGTGTAGATTGAATTTGAACTGGAATTTTAATTTCATGATAGATAGATATTGTGTCGGTCCACTTTGAAACTTTTAGAATTTTGGAAGTAATATTTGTGTGCTCCTATCGTTTAGGAGCAAGATAACATCTAATTCTGAAAGGTATGTATCCAATAGCAGTGATCTGCCTTGTTTCTGTTGGCCACCTATTAGATCCAAAGAAGCATAGGCCAGTTGTGAGAGAGTATCGACGAGTCTATTTATGAGGTAATTTTTTTTGGTGAATAATGGAAATGTGTTAGCTTTTGAAGTACAAAAACTTTATGATCATATATAGGTTATTAATGAAATGGGTTTGTGGTACTTAGGTTGAGTGAGATTTTCTCTTGTCTAAGTCGATGATGCTAGCGGTCCGATGTAATCTCAATACACTTGTCCATGCATGACACATAGGAAAGCTCAATGTGTTGACTTAGACATTAAAGAATCTCAAAAAAGTTATAATCAGCAACACCTTTAAGCTTTACATGTATCCATTTGGTCTAGTTATGTCCTATACTCAAGGAGGCGAGAGGTGGTGCATGAGCTATGTGCAAGATAATTTGAAGATCGTGTTCCAAGAGTTCTTCACCAAGTATAGATGGAGATGTTTTTCAAAGGTTATAGATGAAGACGTAACAATGAGCTAGGCCTACGAGTCTAATGATTGCCAATTTGCATGTCCATTGAACATGTGGAAAAATATGTGCATAGTGGTGCACATTGTGTGTCGAACTTTACCATTCCACTCACCCAGTTGATGGCACACGGGCATAGTAGATTGGCAAGTAAGGCGCCAAATCTGCGCCTATAAATAGAGGTGCTACTTACTCTGGCCAACAACAACGATTACAACATAGTATCCCACTCACAACCATAAGAGATAAGTGAGAGAGATTTGCTCGAAATCCTTAAAATCAACCATGAAGAACACCAAGCTTGCGGCGATCCTTGTCCTCCAGGCCATCCTGGTCATGGGAATCCTCACACACGTGAATGGTTTGTAGTAGTTCATGCTTCTTTATTCTATTTGTTTCCTTAAAAAAGTTTGATTGCCTTTTTGCAATTCCATTGATGTCTTATATATCTTATAAATGATTACTAACATGATACCATGTTATGCATGCGTGCAGCCAACTACTTCCCCAAGTGTTGCGACAAATGCAGGTCATTCTCGGGGGTCGATGCATGCGACGACACCCATCCTCAGTGCCCCAAGGGCTGCTCCACATGCCGTGCGGTGCAGACAGGCCGTGTCAAGATGTTCCGGTGTGCTGACATGCGCTCCACCATCAATGGCACGTGCGGCCCATGTTAAAAAAAGAGCTAGCCGGTTCAACTCAGATCACAAGACTTGTTCCACCAATAATAAAAGCTCATATAATATGAGCATTGTCACCGTGTTTATGCGTACATGTGGCCTCACAATGCACGCCGACAATGCATGTACTATTGTCGGTCATCGTCGTCGTTATTGTTTCTATCTGCCTCTTTGAGACTAAGTGGTTGTTCCTCACCGACCAGGTGCTCGTTCTATCCTTTGTGAATAAACACGTGTGTTAATTGTGTGTCTTCGTTTAAAGAGCATTTGTTCATGTCACACGAATTTTGTGAGCAACGCGTGTTTAAATATCGGTATGCTTTTTTACATAGTAAATAACTCTTACTGTCTTGCTCTTTTATCATTTCTTTGCCAGAATTCAAACTCTATGTCTGCTAAACAATTATTAACATTCGGAGTCCTCACGCTATATGTGGCTCTATCTTCATAGTCTACACATGTATCTGAAATATAATTTCATTGGATCTACTTACGCCTATACATATGGAAATACGGGAGAAACACAACATAGTTGTTCATGTGTACCGCCCTTAAGAAGGTGCGCGAACCATATATGTCGCTCCCCCACTCTCACTCTCATACATCCAAGAACGGGTGTCCTCCTCAATGGACAACAACGGTGACAAGAAGCTTGATGAGGTACGTTGGTGGTGACCATCCACTACAGATCGGACGTTGAGAGGTAGGGTGTAGACATCGATGATGTGCCTACAAATCCAAAAGGGTGCTCACGAATGGTCTTGCCAACAACTTATCCCTTTCCTTGGGTAGATGTCATCCCTTGCATATATTGTGTGATCTTGTTAATATGGATGCAAGACATGTTCTTCTTGGAAAACCTTGGAAGTATGATGTGGGTACACTAGTGGAAAACCAACCTTTCATCCGGAGCACTAGTCCCGGCCAGGTTTGGGCCCGGGACTAATGTGATCATTAGTCTCGGTTCCAACAGCTAGGAGCGGACGGTGGCATGGCGAGGATTAGCTGCTTCGTCCAGCCCGAGTCCAAGCTTTCTCTCCTCTCTGTTTCCTTCCCCAAGCTCTATTTCATCCTCCATTTTTGCCAAGATTTTTCAAGATTGGAGGCACCCCATCTATCCAAGGGTTCTAAAAGGTTAGCAACTTCATCCTTTCATCTCTCATTGGTAGTTTAGCTCGTTTCATGCTCTATAAGTATTGTGATTTGTGGGTTTTAGTTTGGGAGTAATTATGTGGTAGTTTATTTGATTTATATGCAATTTAAGCTCAAATTAACTTCTTAGTTTGCATATGTGTAGGTGTGGTTTACTTAGTGCCTTCCCATCCCCGTCCTCACCGCCGTCGATCGCCCGCGCCGTCCCGTCGCCGGCACCATCTTGGTGAGCCTCTTGTTCTTATCCTTTTTGTAAAAAAAAATTCTTATTTGTATGATTTAGATAGTTACTTGTATAATTTTCTTACTTGTATGATTTTTTTGTTATATATAGTGCCATGATTTTGATATCCATCCCCGTCGGCAGTCGTCCGGTTTATGATTCAGATGTGGTATATTATCTTTTATAACTATTTGTTTCATTTCGTGTTTATGAAAATTATGCCATCAAGTTGACATGGATATTTTTATCTAGGAGAAATGTGAACTGAAAATTGCAACCGACCCTCTTGTCGAGAAGTTAAATTTAGTTGAAAAAGAAAATGATTATTTGATTTTTTTAAAAGAATTGAAGAAGAGAAGATGAAATTGGAGTTGTATGTTGCCGATGTCGTCGATGATCACAAGATCAAGATAGATGCAATGCGCTTGAGGATTAGAAAGATTAGAAAATATGCCATTAATAAAGAAGCTTGGTATCATTATGTTGTTGGATCAATTATTATCTTAGTGGCGATTTTGATCGCATTTGTTGTTGCATTTAAATGCTTGAGCTAGATAGTTGTATGTTGTTTTATGAGAAGTATGTATGAACTTGTATTAATTTGGTCACTCGATGTTGTGTAATAAAGATGAGCCGACAATGGATGTACGATGACGGACGCTCTCTCGAGTTCATTAATGGCATGCATAATTTTCTGCGTGTTGCTGAGGCAAACAAGTGGAATGATTTTATGTGTTGTCCATGTGGTGTCTGTAAGAATGATAAGGATTACTCTACCTCAAAAATCCTTCACAACCACCTGCTTCAGTCCGGTTTCATGTCCGGCTATAACTGTTGGACCAAGCACGAAGAAAGAGGGGTTATAATGGAAGACAATGAAGAAGAAGAGGATGATGACAACTATCCTAGGTTCCCTGAATACGATGGTACTACAATGGGGGAAGTTGAAGAAGAGGTATCAGATGAGCTCGCTAATGATCTTGGTCGGGCCATTGCTGATGCAAAGAGAAACTGTGAAAGTGAAAAGGAGAGGTTGAAGTTGGAGGGCATGTCAGATGATCACAAAAAATTGTTGTACCCAAATTGCGAAAATGACAAGAAAAAGCTGGGTACCACACTGGAATTGCTGCAATGGAAGGCAGAGAATGGTGTATGTGACAAGGGATTTAAAAAGTTGCTGAAACTAATAAAGAAGACGCTTCCAAAGGATAATGAATTGTGTGACAGTACATGCGAAGCAAAGAAGGTTGTTTGCCCTCTAGGATTAGAGTTGCAGAAGATACATGCATGCCCTAATGACTGCATCCTCTACCGCAGTGAGGAGTACGTGAATTTGAATGCATGCCCGGTATGTGGTGCATTGCTCTATAAGATCAGCCGCGATGACCCTGGTGATGTTGAGGGTGAGCGCCCCAGGAAGAGGGTTTCTGCCAAGGTGATGTGGTATGCTCCTATAATACCACGGTTGAAACGTTTGTTCCAAAACAAAGAGCATGCCAAGTTGTTGTGATGGCACAAAGAAGACTGCAAGAAAGATGCGATGTTGAGAGGATCCTATGATGGGTCGCAGTGGAGAAAAATCAAGAGAAAGTTCGCGTACTTTGCAGATGACGCAAGGAACTTATGGTTTGGTATAAGTACAGATGTCATGAATCCTTTTGGGGAGCAGAGCAGCAGTCATAGCACCTGGCCTGTGACTCTATGTATCTATAACCTTCCTCCTTGGTTCTGCATGAAGCGTAAGTTCATTATGATGCCAGTGCTCATCCAAGGCCCTAAGCAACCCGGCAACGACATTGTTGTGTACCTAATGCCATTAGTTGAAGAACTTTTACAATTGTGGGATATAAAAGGTGTACGTATGTGGGATGAGCACAAACAGCAGGAATTTGACGAACGAGCATTGCTGCTTGTAACCATCAATGGTTGGCCTGCTCTTAGTAACCTTTCAGGACAGACAAACAAGGGATACAATGCATGCACGCACTGTTTATATGACACTGAATGTATATATTTGGATAAATGTAAGAAGAATGTGTACCTGGGACATCGTTGATTTCTTCCGATCAGGCATCTCTTAAGAAAGAAAGGAAAGCATTTCAAAGGTGAGGCAGATCACCGGAAGAAGCCTGGCCAGCGTACTAGTGATGATATATTTGATATGGTCAAGGATTTAAAAGTAATCTTTGGAAAGGGTCCTGGCTGACAATCTATTCCGAATGACGCTAACGGACATGCACCCATGTGGAAGAAGAAATCTATATTTTGGGAGCTACCCTATTGGAAAGTCCTAGAGGTCCGCTCTGTAATCGACGTGATGCACGTGACGAAGAATCTTTGCGTGAACCTTCTAGGCTTCTAGGATATGTATGGGAAGACAAGAGATACACCGGAGGCACGGGAGGACCAGCAACGTATGAACGAAAAAGATGGCATTCATCCAAAGCAGTATCAAGGTCCTGCCGGCTACGCTCTTACCAAAGAAGAGAGGGGAATCCTTTTTGAATTCCTGAGCAATATGAAGGTCTTGTCTAGCTTCTTGTTGAATATAAAGGAAATAATAAATATGGCAGAGAAAAAAATTCCAAAACCTAAAGTCTCATGACTGCCACGTGATTATGACGTAATTACTTCCGGTTGCATTGAGGGGGCTTCTACCAGAAAATGTTCGATTAGCCATTGTGGAGCTATGTGCATTCCTCAATGCAATTTCTCAGAAGGTAATCGATCTAGAAATCCTACCAAGGTTATAGAATGATTTGGTCCAATGTCTTGTCAGTCTCGAATTGGTGTTCTCACCATCCTTCTTCAATATTATGACGCACGTCCTAGTTCACCTAGTCGAAGAGATTACCATTCTGGGTCCTGTATTTCTACACAATATCTTCCCCTTTGAGAGGTTCATGGGAGTCTTAAAGAAATATGTTCATAACCGTGCTAGGCTAGAAGGAAGCATCTCCAAGGGCCATGAAACAGAGGAGGTCATTGAGTTTTATGTTGACTTTATTCCTCACCTTAAGCCAATTGGTGTTCCTCAATCGCGGCATGAGGGGAGACTAAGTGGAAAAGGCATGCTAGGAAAGAATTCAGTAATAAGTATGGAAGGGCATTATTTCAGTCAAGCACACTACACAGTTCTACAAAATTCCACCTTGGTGGCTCCATATATCGAGGAACACATGGATATTGTACGCTCCACGAACCCAGAGCAGTCTGACCCATGGATTAAACATACACACATGGCGACTTTCGGCGGTTGGTTGCAAACACATCTCATGAATAACACCATTGTTGTAGATGAGCTATACTTGTTGGCCAATTCACCATCTTCGACTATATTGAATTTCAAAGGGTACGAGATAAATGGGAATATATTTTACACGATATCCCAAGATAAAAAGAGCACCACCCAAAACAATGGTGTCCGCTTTTGAAAGGATCGAGAAGAGGGTCTAGAGGGGGGGGGGGGGTGATTAGACCCTTAACAAGTAAAAGTGGCAGTTTTTAATTTCTTCAAGTTAAGGTGGAGTTTAGCACATGTTAAAGCACTCACAATACATTTCAAGCAAGCATGACAAGAGTATAGACAACGGAAAAAGTAAAGCATGCAATTTGCATGAAAGTAAAGGGATGGGATTGGAGTGTGCAAACGCAATGGGGACGCGGAGAATTTTTGGCGTGGTTCCGATAGGTGGTGCTATCGTACATCCACGTTGATGGAGACTTCAACCCACGAAGGGTAACGGTTGCGCGAGTTTACGGAGGGCTCCACCCACGAAAGGTCCACGAAGAAGGAACTTTCTCTATCCGACCATGGCCATCGCCCACGAAGGACTTGCCTTACTCGGGTACTTCACGAAGTAGGCGACCTCCTTGCCCTTACAAACTTCTTGGTTCATCTCCACATCATGACAAAGGCTCCCAAGTGACACCTAACCAATCTAGGAGACACCACTCTCCAAAAGGTAATAGATGGTGTGTAGATGATGAACTCATTGCTCTTGTGCTTCAAATGATAGTCTCCCCAACACTCAACTCTCTCTCTCAGATTTGGCAATGGTGGAAGAGTGATTTGAGTGGAAAGCAACTTGGGGAAGGCTAGAAATCAAGGTTCAAATGGTAGGAATGGAATCTCTTGATCTCAACACATGAGTAGGTGGTTCTCTCTGAGAAAATGAATGGTGGAAGTGTAGGCACGTTCTAATGGCTCTCTCACAAATGGAGAAGGGGGTGGAGGGGTATATATAGCCTCCACACAAAATCCAAACGTTACACACATTTGGCTTATCTCGGTGGGACCGAATAGTTAAACTCGGTGGTTTCGATCAGTTAAAAAATGTGAACGTTAGGAATCTCGGTGGGACCGACGTGCTAGGGCTTAGGGCGAACCGTGTCTCGGTGGCACCGATTGCATCAACTTGGTGAGACCGAAGTTAAGCAGTAAGGCAACAGAGAGTTGGTCAAGCCATCTCGGTAAGACCGATTGCTATTTCAGTGAGACCGAAATAATTGCAACTCATAACAGGGAGTTGGCAAGGCCATTTTTGTGAGAGCGAGATCCGTATCGGTGAGACCGAACTGTTAGGGTTTTTTGGCAGTGGCTATGTCATATGAACTCGGTGGCTTTGGATAGAAAGAATCGGTGGGGCCAAGTTGGAGTTTACGGTTTGTACATATTTGGATGGAGAAAGTGGCTGATGGTTTTGGAGCAATATCACTAAGCACTTGAGCAAGTAAACCATTAAGCAACACCTCATCCCCTCTTAATAGTTTGGCTTTCCTATGGAGTCAATGTGATCTTGGATCACTAAAATAAAGATGAAGAGTCTTAAGCTTTTGGCAAACTTTGTCCTTCGCATTTTGAAGGGGTTCCACATCCTCTTGTCCTGGCCACTCCATTGTTGAACTTATCTGAACCATGCTAGATAAAACAATTAGTCCAACAAGAGATATGTTGACATTAATTACAAAAATTACCCATGAAGGACTTGTGCTTTCAATCTCCCCCTTTTTGGTAATTGATGACAACATACATCAAAGCTTCAAGTAAATGATAATATTAAGAGTAGTAAGTAAAGCTTTGGAACAACATGTAACATGCATAAGCTCCCCCTACATGTATGCAATCATGTGAAGATAAGATAGAAGAACATGTGAATGAATAGCATGACAGAGTAGGCAATGAGTTACATGTATCTTGGTCATATGCATCAGAGCAAAATTGAGTGTTGACAGGTTGAACCTTCATGCATTATGAATCCCTCTTGCAAACAATATGTGCAAAAGCAAGAGATCATCATGCACATGAGTGTGATGCATATACTTACCTTGTCGTTCTTGAGCTGATTCTAGATGAAGCATTCTTGAGAAAACAAGGTCAAATAACACAAGAGAACTTCAAACAAGAAGAATTCCAAGATCCACAAGAATACCAAGACTGGGATGACATGTAATAGGTGAGTACTACAAGGTGGGTACTTCATTCAATTATAGACATGTCCCCAAAGATTTAAAGATTTGCAATAAGTTCCAAGGATTTTTCTCCCCTTAAGCATAGGCTCTTTCTCCCCCTGAATCTAATATTGGATAATGGGAGAAGGTAGGGTGAGGTAAAATCAGAGCAAAGATGAATCAATTAAAATTATAGCAAAAAGATAAATCAATTACAATTATAGTAACATGTCTTTCCCCTCTTAAAGACATGTGACTTCTCTCGTCTTATTAACATGCATCTCTAGAAGAGCTTAGATGCGCTCTCTTTCTCTTGATAAGCTTTGATTCAATAAGCTTTGATGTGCTCTCTCTCTCCCCCTTTGACATGAATTTCCAAGAAGGACAACTTTAGGAACATGAGTCAGGTAGATGTGGTCCTTAAGAGACACTACAAAGTAGCATGTAGCTTAAGATGCTGATAGAGGAAAAGAATCATTGAGTGGAGCTGAAGAAATAGGCAATATAAGATGGCAGAAAAGTTTTCTCAGCAGTGAAATCGGTGGCGCTGATCGGTTTCAATCGGTGACTCCGAGATATAAGAGTCACTGAAGGTGCTCATCGATGTGACCGAGTTAGTCCGTGTCGGTTGTACCGATGAACTGTGTACAAGGAAACCTTGTATTTCGGTCTGGCCGATGGGCTTGGATCGGTGGGACCGAGTTCAATCGTAGAGAAAATTTTGTCAACTCAGATCACTTGGCAAATGAATTTTCACAAAGATTTTCAAGGAATTTTTATAAGGATTTTCAAGGAATTAAACTTAGGTACAGAGACACATGAAGTAGAAAACAAAAGAGATCTAGATGAAGTTTTTTTTGTTGTTTTTTAAGTTTAGAAGGGAAACACAATAGCAAGAAAACATGCAATGGAAATACAATTTACAAAATAAACACTAGAGAACTTCATCTAGAGGTGGTCGGCGACAGAGTCACCTATGTTAGAGTATGTTGACTTAGGAGTCAAGTGAGATCACTTGATCATAGGTCATACTCATCGTTAAGCTCAAAATGGGGTTGCCATTTTTCATTTAAGCATTTTTATGTATTCACATATTGTTGAGTTGCTTTAACTCATGACTTGGAGTAAAGCTTCTCTAAGATGGAATGACATACCTTGGGTTGTGGTGTCGATCTTGATCATGTAGTTGAACTTGTGTTGGATGCTCAAGGTTGATGTGGTCCATCAAGAGTTGTAAGCATCCTTGGAGTTGAAGTTCATCTACGTACATGGGTTAGTCTTGCAAGGAATAGCACTTGTGTATCCAAATTGACAATCATGAAATTTGATACCAATTGAGATTTGATATATAGAAATAGTCAAAGGATATGTTGAGTGAGTTCGTGCTTCCTTGATTTCTACAACCAAATCATAGATACTTGGTGATGTAGAGATTGCTCAAGATGTGAGTGATTTGCAATCTCATAGATTGATGTTCATCCAAGTACCTACAAGGGTTAGATAACATGCAAGGGTGCAAATATATATCCAAGATAAATGATCATCATCATAAGAGAAAAATCAAGGATTAGTCACATAGGCTCATACATTGCATGTATCCAAATGGAATCTCTATTCCAAATTTGAGACATCAATGATGTTCAATTCATCTCCCAAATGGCAAAATACCTTTTTATCAAGCGGTTTAGTGAATATATCCGCCAATTGCTTGTCGGTGCGAACATGCTTAAGATTGATGTCTCCTTTAGCAACATGATCATGAATGAAATGATGACAAACTTCAATATGCTTAATTCGAGAATGTTGCATGGGATTATGAGCAATCTTAATAGCACTCTCATTGTCACAAAGCAATGGAACATGTTTCACATGTATCCCATAATCTTTAAGATTTTGGGTCATCCAAAGTAATTGAGCACAACATGATACGGCGGCAATGTATTTCGCTTCGGCGGTGGATAAGGATACCGAGTCTTGTTTCTTGGAGGACCAAGAGACAGGGGATTTACCAAGAAATTCACAAGTACCCGAAGTGGACTTCCTATCAACCTTGTCACCGGCATAGTCCGAGTCGGAATAGCCAACAAGATCAAAATATGACCTCTTAGGATACCAAATGCCAAATTTTGGTGTATGAATTAAACACTACAATAGGACCCCACCTATAGCAACACATTTTTCCGTATCTAAAAGTCCATATATGCGTTGTTACGTTCTTTACCAACGGTTTGGGATGCGTAGCCTTATCCAGTGTTGCTAGCACATAATACAACGGTTACACTTCCGTTGGTAAAAGGAACCATTGCAAGGCTACAACACATAAAACCGACTATTACAACACTCATATACGTTGGTGGTTAATGTACAGGGACTCAAATCTCATTGCTTGGCCACAAAGAATTTGCAACGCTTCAGGTGTTTTACATATAAAATATGAATAATATTTTATATATTGCCAGCAATTAAATTAATGCTCCACATAATGGTGATAAGTATGTATATCAAGTTAGAAGAAAAATATACGCACGAGAGGAAGAAATCATATATTAAAAACTGTGGGATTATAATTGTTGATATTACAGGAGGAATAACATCCAAATGTGATGCATAATCTGAATATTCTCTTTACAGCGAAACTTAAACTGAAAGCATCCATCGACATCCCTACAACTTAACTAAAACTTAACCGAGGAACATCATCTAACAGGAATAGCATCCCTACAACTTAACTAAAACTGAAAACAGCCATCATAACTAAAACTGAAAACAACCATCATCGTCATCATCGTGAACCAGAACATCATCATCATCGCAGTATACTTGCCACACACCCATATAAGCGTCCATATATCTTTTGAATCTACAAAGAAAATAACAAAATGAAATGTTAATACACAATGCATCGACATGATGCAAATAGTGACGGGTTGCCCAACAAATAAGAAATATTACTTCTTACAAAAGGTCATTACTTTCGAAACATTGGTTGCCCGACTAGATTACGACTATTACAAAGAAAAGTTGTGATCTGAAAGTATTCCCTTACAACTCAATATACTACTTCAGGTCACAAAACAAACATAAACAGACTCGTAGAAAAATAAACAGATGTAGTTGTGGCCTAAAAGCAAGCCACTAATAACATAGTACCTACTTAGTTCACGGGTTAAAAGCACAATAGACACTGCTCATATGGAATAGTGCAAGCGACATAATGGGAAATTCAGTAATTAATGAACCGTGACAGCAAGAGTTCATGCGGGTAATTCAACAATTCATGAATCAAAGTGGTGAGAGCTTAGTGGTCAGTTTAGCAATGTACGAATCAAAAGGGCAAGAGCATCTAAGAAGAACATTACTTGCATTTTCGTCTTCACAAACAGATATGGAGATCATAGACAGTTACCAGAACCATGACTACGAACACTGCCGTATCTTGAACAAATCTACTTGCAGCTCTAGCCGTCCATGATGTTGGCCTCCATCTCGATAGTGCCTGAATGGATGAGTGCGGTGCCTCACATTAAATTACACACAACAATAGGTATACCATTGGCGAGATAGGAGTACATAAATAGTTGAATAAGAGCAGGAAAGGAGGCTGAAAAATGGTTAGAGCTAATGTAAGAAATAAAGGAATAAATAAATAATCACCACAATGGAAATAGTCTTACTTGAAGGTAAAACTCAGTGACGTATGTACTATGAATGTAGAGACTGGCACATTGAAAACTACCGAATGGCATTGAGTAGTTCTTTCTTTGGAAACCTGCGCACAAACAAACTGTGAGTCTCTACTTAACGAATGACAAACATGATGATTAACAGTGAGCCGCTGCCGGTGTATATGTGCGTGTGCTTGCTGCAAGCTTTAGTATCTGAATGTTTGCACATGAACATGCATAAAGCTCAGGTGTACATTGCATCTAAGTGGGGTATTGGGATTCAGTTTTATTTTCACTATGATGTACAACGGTAGTAGATAAGTACCTTTTTTAGATTAGTAGATAAGTACTTGGTATAGATGAATCCTCTGCATTGACTTGACCCAAGTGCATATATAATAACTGCATGCTATGAGGGGACAATCACATAACCAAATGATAAAGAAAATGTGTACTAAATCTCAAAAAAGAAAATGTGTACCATCTTATGGTGAGTTTTTTAGACGAAGAGGCTAGCAAGACCGAGGAGTTTAACTGGGGAGTTGTATAATAGCTTTTGAAACCAAAGGAAGAGAAGGACATCAGTGTATGGAAATATAATTGGAAAGTAACAGTGTATCGCATTTGACGTGTTCATGAAATTGAATGTTTGTTATCCCGTAGCAGCGCACGGGTATTTAGCTAGTAATCCAAATTGTGTAGAATAGTAAGAGCATACAACAATCAGTACATTAACAGGCGTGGAGAGAAGTATTTATCAGGGTTCTGAATCATATCAACAGCGTCAAAGCAACATCATAGATGAAACAATGTGCATTATTAATTCACCGGCTCACTAAAACAAAGGTGTACGTGCTTCCCCCAACAGGTCCACGTCCTCTAGTATTTGAGCTGGATGTGAAAGCCACCATTAGCAAGCTACTACCTCGACCTAAATAACCTGACCATCAGACTCCTGAAAAGTGTGAAATTGCAACAAAAAACTTTGATTAATAGCTCATCAAAACTGCCATACAGAGATCTTTAAAGATTGGATCCCTCCTTCAATATTGTAACTCTTGCAATAGACTATTTAATACGCGGTCCGCATATATGAAGTAGTGCTTCTCTACATCAAAAAAATTGAAAGGATTACCGACTCATCTATGAAGGATTCATGAGTTAGCAGCGTATAAGATTTTTTTTTAAAAAAAATTGATGCCCCAATGATATGTAATAATTACTAATTTAATAGCATAGCAATCAGCGCATGAATGTAAATCAACGGAGATCACGAGTCAGTCTGCAGGCCTATCAGTGTTCGTAAATGAATTGCAGGAGGGCCAAACTTTTTAACAGGGATTAGCTGCAATAGAATCGGGGGTGCATACCTAGACATCTACAGGAGAAGAGAAGAACAGAGGTTAGAGAAAGGGGTTAGAGAGAGAGAGAGGACAAAGCTAGGGGAGGGGATTCACTCACCGGCGAGAGGAGGACGACATGGCCACCGGTGCCGGAGCCGACGGCCGAAACCCTAGTCATCGGGGGAAGGTCGCGGGTGGGCTTTGGTGGCCGCGACCGCCGGATCTAGCCGCATGGGTGGGCGCCGCGGTGTGAGGGGACCTCGGGCTGTGCTTCGCGATGGTGGGATTCGCCGGAATTAGCCACCGCAGATGGCGCAACGAGGAGTTGCGTCAAGAGGGAGATGGGATGTGAGAGGGATGGGTGGGTGGGGGACACGGCGGATCCGGTAGCCTCCGGAGCTGTGATGTGGGAGGAGGGGAGGGGAGGGCCGGCGGCGAGGAGGGAGGAGGAGGGTGACGAGGCGGTTGGTGGCGGCGATTTGGGAGAGACGAGGGGCATCGGGGGCTCTGTTTCTCGGCGTCCCTCTCTCATTTCCTGTTTTTTTCATATGTCCCACTCCACGATAGGGTCAAGTGCTGCCAATCTGCAACGCACAACTGCAACAAATTTTTTTTTGAGGGGACACAACTGCAACATTTAATATGTGTATCTATTGTGAATTTTACAACGTATAGCCAAAATGTTGTAGAATGTGTGTTGCTTTATTAGGGGTATCCTTGTAGTGAAATATCTCACCACTCTTTTCACGGCCTTAAGATGACATTCTTTAGAAGTCGCTTGATATCGTGCACACATGCACACACTTAGCATAATATCGGGACGGGAGGCACATAGATATAACAATGAATCAATCATAGAATAGTAAACCTTTTGGTCAACCGGATTGCCATCCTTAGTCAAGTCAAGATGTCCACTAGTAGGCATGGGTGTTTTCATACCTTTGCTTTCTTGCATGTTGAACTTCTTGAAAAGATCCTTAGTATACTTTGTTTGTGAGACAAAAGTACCTTCCTTAGTTTGCTTGATTTCCAAACCAAGGAAAAAATTTGAGTTCACTTATCATAGACATCTCAAACTTCTCTGACATTAGCCTTCCAAACTTTTCACTAAAGTGGGGGTTAGTAGGACCAAATATGATATCATCCATATAAATTTGGCACACAAATAATTCACCATTAACCCTTTTAGTAAAAAGTGTAGAATCAATTTTCCCAATTTCAAAGCCTTTTTCAATACGAAACTTAGTCAAGCATTTATACCAAGCTCTAGGATCTTGTTTAAGACCATAAAGAGCTTTGTGGAGTTTGTAGACATGATTAGGTTTCTTGGGATTAACAAAGCCGGGAGGTTGTTTAACATACACTTCCTCCTCAATTTCACCATTTAGAAAAGCACTTTTAATGTCCATTTGGTATAAAGTGATATCATGGTGATTGGTATAAGCAAGTAAAATGCGAATGGACTCAAGTCTAGCAACGGGGGCATATGTCTCATCATAGTCCATACCTTCGAATTGAGTGTAGCCTTGAGCTACAAGACGGGCCTTGTTGCGTACAACTTGTCCATCTTCATCTTGCTTATTCCGAAACACCCATTTGGTTCCAATGACATTATGATCATCGTTGGGCTTTTCCACCAATGTCCACACTTGATTCCACTCGAAGTTGTGTAGCTCTTCGTGCATAGCATTTATCCAATCCGGATCCTCATGGGCTTCTTCTACCTTCATAGGTTCAACACTAGAAATGAATGAGTAGTGTTCACAAAAGTTAGTCAAACGAGTTTTAGAGCGAGTGATTCTCCCGGTTTGAATGTCATCGAAGATTTGTTCGACGGTATGATCTCTTAAGACTCTTGTTCTAACTCATGAGAGCTTTTGCTTGGGTTGGGGCGGAACATCCTCATCATCTTCTTCTTCTTCATTGTTTGTGGCGTTGTCGTTTGCTTGTGGAGGTGGAGAAGGAGGTAGAGGTGGTTCATCTTGTTGTACTTCCTCATTTCCTTCGTCTTGTCATGTTCCACTTATGGATGCCTCCAAGTCAACTTGTGGTTCACCTTGATGTGAAGTTGAGGCTTCCACTTGAATGGATGAAGTACTCTCCTTCACCTTCGTTGGGCGAATTTTGCCAATGGACAAATCTTGGATTGCTTCCGATGGATCTTTGTCTCCTACATCAATTGGAAATTGCTCTACTTGCGAGCTGTTAGATTCATCAAACTTCACATCTATCGTCTCTTCAGCCTTTCAGGTGAAATTGTTGTAGACACGGTAAGTGTGAGAGTTTGAGCCGTAACCGAGTAGGAAACCTTCATGAGATTTAGGAGCAAATTTTGAACGATGATAATTATCAAGAATGTAGCACTTTGAGCCAAATACTAGAAAGTATCGAACTTGGGGTTTGTTACCGGTGAGTAGCTCGTATGCCATTTTGCCGAGAAGCTTGTGAAGATATAGTCGATTCGTAGCATGACAAGCTGTCTCAACCGCTTCCACCCAAAAGTGTCTTGGCGTCTTGTATTCATCAAGCATCATTCTCGCCATCTCGATAAGTGTCCCGTTCTTCCTCTCAACAACTCCATTTTATGGAGGCGTGTACGTAGCCGAGAACTCATGTGAAATCCCTTCTTTGTCAAGAAAGGTATCCACATTGGTGTTCTTGAACTTCGTTCCGCTATCACTTCGAACCTTCTTGATCTTCACTTCAAATTGGCTTTGGGCCTTCTTGGCGAAGTTCTTGAAGATCTTTTGGACCTGCAATTTGTCATCAAGAAAGAACACCCACATAAATCTTGAAAAGTCGTCAACAATGACCAAACCGAAAGAGCTACCACCAAGTCTCTTATAAGCATTGGGACCGAAGAGATCCATGTGAAGTAGCTCAAGTGGTCTTCTCGTGGTCATGATGTTCTTCACGGGATGACTTCCTCCAACTTGTTTTCCTGTTTGACAAGCACTAGAAAGTCTATCCTTGTCAAATATATCATCTTTAACACCAAGGATATGATCACCTTTAATAAGCTTATCAAGATTTTGCATGCCCACATGACCTAACCTTCTATGCCATAACCATCCTTTAGAAGATTTAGCAATTAAAGAAGTATGAGGTTGGGCTCTCTTAGTGAAATCAACAATTTATAGATCACCTCTATGGATACCGGTAAAGACCATTCTATGATTATCTCTACGAAACACTTGGCAATCTACTTCGGTAAATAGAGCAGTGAAACCAAAGTCGGCTAGTCTAGATACGGAAAGAAGATTGTAACCAAAATATTCAATGAGCATAACATTTTGAATAGAGCTATCGTTGGATATGGCCACCTTACCAAGGCTAAGTACCTTACCCTTGGAGTTATCTCCAAAAGTTACATACTTGCGTGGGCCATCGTTTTTAGCAAGCTCACGGAACATGTCTTTATCTCCGGTCATATGATCAGTACATCCACTATCAAGAATCCACTCTTTCCCTCCGTCCATGTAGTCATGAAAGTTTGCCATGAGACTAAGATTTCTCATAGTCTCCTCAAAGTCGATATCACTTTCTTCGTCTTCATCATAATAGCCATGCTCAATGTCATCATCATCATGTATATGATCATCACCTAGAGCAAGTGTTTCATTCGATTTATGACCATGACAATGTTCAAGTTTATGAATTCTAATTGTCACTGAGATGATGCTACCAATGATTCCAACATCACCCTTGGCACGCATAAGATCACACAGCTCAAATAGACATTCATCAAACTTGGGATCACTAGGCTTCATTTTATGGAAAGCAATAGACTTTTGAAGAATCTCATTTAGATTTTTTAAGGAATAATTCAGAAAGCGTTCCTCAAGATAATTCCATATAGTATATGCGCATTCAAAAGTAGGCAAGCACACAAGCAAATTTCTAAGCAATCCTCTAATGATAAGATCAATAGTCCTAAGATCGCGAACCATGTCAAGATACTCATCGGGGGTAGGATGCAAAGGATCAATAGGAGGCACATAAGGTCTAAGAATATACTTGTTCAAATTATATTCATTGAAAATCTCAAGCATCTCATTTTCCCATGAACCATGAAACTCCCCATCAAGAATAGGCACTCTACGTCTAATACTCCCGAATGTAGACTCACCCATCTTCCTCCAATGGTGATTAAACCAAAGCAATGGAGACCAAAGCTCTGTTACCAATTGAAATGATCGAGAAGAGGGTTCTAGAGGGGGGGGGGGTGATTAGACCCTTAACAAGTAAAAGTGGCAGTTTTAATTTTCTCCAAGTTAAGGTGAAGTTTAGCACATGTTAAAGCACTCACAATACATTTCAAGCAAGCATGACAAGAGTATAGGCAGCGAAAAAAGTAAAGCATGCAATTTGTGTGAAAGTAAAGGGATGGGATTGGAGTGTGCAAACGCAATGGAGACGCGGAGAATTTTTGGCGTGGTTCCGATAGGTGGTGCTATCGTACATCCATGTTGATGGAGACTTCAACCCACGAAGGGTAACGGTTGCGCGAGTCCACGGAGGGCTCCACCCACGAAGGGTCCACGAAGAAGCAACCTTGTCTATCCCACCATGGCCATCGCCCATGAAGGACTTGCCTCACTTGTGTAGATCTTCACGAAGTAGGCGATCTCCTTGCCCTTACAAACTTCTTGGTTCAACTCCACATCATGACGGAGGCTCCCAAGCGACACCTAACCAATCTAGGAGACACCACTCTTCAAAAGGTAATAGATGGTGTGTAGATGATGAACTCCTTGCTCTTGTGCTTCAAATGATAGTCTCCCCAACACTCAATTCTCTCTCTCTCTCTCTCTCTCTCTCTCTCTCAGATTTGGCTATGGTGGAAGAGTGATTTGAGTGGAAAGCAATTTGGGGAAGGCTAGAAATCATGGTTCAAATGGTAGGAATGGAATCTCTTGATCTCAACACATGAGTAGGTGGTTCTCTCTCAGAAAATGAATAGTGGAAGTGTAGGCACGTTCTGATGGCTCTCTCACAAATGGAGAAGGGGGTGGAGGGGTATATATAGCCTCCACACAAAATCCAACCGTTACACACAATTGGCTCATCTTGGTGGACCGAATGGTTAAACTTGGTGGTTTCAATCAGTTCAAAAATGTGAACGTTAGGAATCTCGGTGGGACCAACATGCTAGGGCTTAGGGCGAACTGTGTCTCGGTGGAACCGATTGCATCAACTCGATGAGACGAAAGTGAAGCAGTAAGGCAATAGAGAGTTGGTCAAGCCATCTTGGTAAGACCAATTGCTATTTCGGAAAGACCAAAATAATTGCAACTGATAATAGGGAGTTGGCAAGGCCATCTGGGTGAGACCAAGATCCATATCGGTGAGACCGAACTGTTAGGGTTTCTGGCAGTGGCTATATCATATGAGCTCGGTGGCTCCGGATAGAAAGAATCAGTGGGGCCGAGTTGGAGTTTAGGGTTTGGACATATTTGGAAGGAGAAAGTGGCTGAGGGTTTTGGAGCAATATAACTAAGCACTTGAGCAAGTAAGCCATTAAGCAACACCTCATCCCCTCTTAATAGTATTGGCTTTCCTATGGACTCAATGTGATCTTGGATCACTAAAATAAAGATGAAGAGCCTTGAGCTTTTGCCAATCTTTGTCCTTAGCATTTTGAAGGGGTTCCACATCCTCTTGTCCTGGCCACTCCATTATTGAACATATCTGAACCATGCTAGATAAAACAATTAGTCCAAGAAGATATATGTCGACATTAATTACCAAAATCACCCAGGGAGCACTTGTGCTTTCAGCTTTGATGCAACAAACAACAATAGGAAAAAGGACACATATTATGGTTACATCAAGGAGATATGGGAACTTGACTATGGACCTTATTTTAAGGTCCCTTTGTTTCGGTGCAAATGGGTCAATCTGACAGGAGGCGGGGTAAAGGTAGACCCGCAGTACGGAATGACAACAGTGGATCTCAACAATCTTGGGTACACAGACGAACCATTCGTCCTAGCCAATGATGTGGCTCAGGTTTTCTATGTGAAGGATATGTCTACCAAACCGAGAAAAAGAAAAGACAAGGAAGCTAATACATCATACGATGAGCCAAAGCGCCACATAGTTCTTTCAGGGAAAAGAAACATCGTAGGATTGGAGGACAAGACATACATATCATTTTTTGTGACTAACCTATTAACCTAGTGCCCAGTGCCAGTTGTTGTTTTTTCCTTGTTTTTGTCTTTTACGGAAAATCAATACCAAACAGAATGAAACTTTTTGAGGATTTTTCTTGGTCTAGAAGACAACCACGAAGTTTCGGGAAGAGGCCAGAAGACCCATGAGGGGGCCACAAGCCCTAGGGGCGCGCCCCTAGGCTTGTGGGCCCCTCGCAGACCTTCTAACCCTAATCTCTGCTCTATAAATACCCAAATATTCCCCTTACGTCAGAGGGCACACCAAAAATACTTTTCCGCTACAGCAAGCGCCTGTTCTCGTGAGATCCCATCTTGGGGCCTTTTCCGGCACTCTGCCGGAGGGGGATTCGATCACGAAGGGCCTCTACACCAACCTTGCTGCCCTTCCGATGATGTGTGAGTAGTTTATCACAGACCTACGGGTCCATAGCTAGTAGCTAGATGGCTTCTTCCATCTCTTTGATCTTCAATACAATGTTCTCCTCGATGTTCTTGGAGATCTATACAATGTAATCTGCTTTTGCGGTGCGTTTGTTGAGATTTGATGAATTGTGGATTTATGATCAGATTATCTATGAGTATTATTTGAGTCTTCTCTGACCTCTTTTATGCATGATTAAGATAGCTTTGTATTTATCTCCTATCTATCGATTTGGTTTGGCCAACTAGATTGGTTTTTCTCGCAATGGGAGAGGTGCTTTGTGATGGGTTCAATCTTGCGGTGTCCTCATCCAGTGACAGTAGGGGTAGCGAGGCATGTATTTGTATTGTTGCCATTAAGGATAAAAAGATGGGGGTTTTACCATATTGATTGGATCTATCCTTCTACATCATGTCATCCTGCTTAAGGCGTTACTCCGTTCTCGTTAACTTAATACACTAGATGCATGCTGGATAGCGGTCGATATGTGGAGTAATAGTAGTAGATGCAGGCAGGAGTCGGTCTAC
Organism: Thinopyrum elongatum; assembly: GCA_011799875.1. Taxonomy (NCBI): domain Eukaryota; kingdom Viridiplantae; phylum Streptophyta; class Magnoliopsida; order Poales; family Poaceae; genus Thinopyrum; species Thinopyrum elongatum. Next base: position 381,979,611 of record CM022297.1, read on the forward strand.
TTGTCACGGACGTGATGCCTATATTCATGATCATTGCCTTAGATATTGTCATAACTTTGCGCTTTTCTATCAATTGCTCAACAGTAATTTGTTCACCACCGTATGTGTTCTTTCAAGAGAGAAGCCTCTAATGAAAACTATGGCCCCCAGGTCTATTTCTCATCATATATTTTCAGATCTATAAAACCAAAAACCGAAAAATACCTTGCTGCAATTTATTTATATTTACTTTATTTTTCCTTTTACTTATCTTTTATATCTATCTCTATTAGATCTCACTCTTGCTAGTGACCGTGAACGGATTGACAACCCCTTTTTCGCGTTGTGTGCAAGTGTTTGTTAGTTTGTGCAGGTGCATCTATTGGGGACTTGCTTGTACCTCCTACTGGATTGATACATTGGTTCTTAACTGAGGGAAATACTTATCTGTACTTTGCTGCATCACCCTTTCCTCTTCAAGGGAAAAATCAACGCAAGCTCAAGTAGTAGCAGGAAGAATTTTTGGCGCTGTTGCCGGGGAGGTTCTACATCAAGCCTACCAAGTACCTATCATAAACTCTCATCTCTTGCACTTACATTATTCGCCATTTGCCTCTCATTTTCATCTCCCCCACTTCTAAAACATTTTCAAAAAAATACTAAAATATTTGCCTGTTTTATTTGTCTTTTTCTGTTTGCCTTTATGTCTTATTTGGGGTGTTTGCTTGTTCGCTTGCCATAATTGCATATTTATTCCAAATCAGAAACAAAAAGTTTATGGATCCTCATCCACTTGCTAATCTTTTTAAAAGAACCAATTATTATGAACCAATTGCTAGTGAGTTGAGTGCACTAGATTATCTTTATGAAGTTTTGCTTGAAATTCGTGAATAGGAAAATTGTGATGAAGTGCTAAAAGAAGAAATTTATAAAGTGATTCACGATAGCTCCTGGAATGAAAAGCATAATTGCAATGATGTTACTGTAAATTCTATTAATGTCAATTGTGCTAATAATATGCAAAACCCCAAGCTTGGGGATGCTAATTTTGCTATGTCCACTACTTATTGCTATGATCATGATTGGGGTGATAATGCTTCTTATGATCTTGAAATTTATTTAAGCCTCATGATAATAATGTTTGCAATAATATTGAAAGTGGGTTTGTAAGAGTGTCAACTTTAGGAAATAAGGATCCCACTACTTTGGAGTTTGATCAATCTTATGAATTTTTTGCTAAAAGTGGGTTTGGAGAAGTAATGACTTTATACTATGTTAATCCCACTATTTTTAAAGAGTGTCAACTTTGCATGCATGTGGATCATGTAGATAATATGTTATGTGATAGATATATTGTTGAATTTGAATATGATCCCACATGTAATTATTATGTGAGAGGGAAATATGGTTGTAGAAATTTTCATGTTACTAAATTACCTCTCGTTATGTTGAGATTGCTATTGTTTCTTGCATATGCTAGTTTTTGCTTGTCTTGATAAATCTTTTCCCTATAAAATGACTATGCATAGGAAGTATGTTAGACTTCAAATTGTTTTTCACATGCTATATTATGCTATCTTTGTGCTTCAATTTTATGTCTTTCATGTGAGCATCATTAAAATTATCAACGCCTAGCTAAACGGCTTTAAAGAAAATCGCTTGTTGGGAGAAAAACCAATATTTTATTTTCTGTTTTTATGAGTTTATGCAATATTAATTCTGTAATAATTGTGTTTTAGTGCTATGATTAGTGTTTGAGCCAAGCTAGACCTTTGGGATGCTTTGGTATATCGTTGATTTGATTTTGCTGAAAAACAGAAACTTTTGCGTCCAGTAGAAGAATTGTTAAAATTTACTGGAGCGTGGAAAACTTATGAATCTTTTACAAAAGATTTATATATGAATTTCCTATGTTTTCCTAAGTTTTCAGAATTTTTGGAGTTACAAAAGTATGACTAATATTCAGGTCTTTACAGACTGTTCTGTTTTTGACAGATTCTGTTTTCGATGTGTTGTTTGCTTGTTTTGATGAATCTATGGGTAGTATCGGGGGGTATGAACCATGGAGAAGTTATAATACACTGGATATAACACCAATATAAAATTGTAATGAGTTCACAACAGTACCTAAAAGTGGAGATTTGTTTTATCATACTAACGGATCTCACGAGTTTTTTGTTGTGAAGTTTTCAAGTTTTGGGTAAAGATTTGATGGATTATGGAATAAGGAGTGGCAAAAGCCTAAGCTTGGGGATGCCCAAGGCACTCAAAGGTAATATTCAAGGACAACCAAGCATCTAAGCTTGGGGATGCCCCGGATGACATCCCCTCTTTTGTCTTCAATCCATCAGTATATTTACTTGAGGCCATATTTTTATTCACCACATGATATGTGTTTTCCTTGGAGCGTCTTGTATTATATGAGTCTTTGCTTTTCAGTTTTCCACAATCATCCTTTCTGTACACACCTTTTGAGAGGGACACACATTAATCATGAATTTATTAGAATACTCTATGTGCTTCACTTAAATCTTTTGAGCTAGGTAGTTGCTCTAGTGCTTCACTTATATCTTTTTAGATCACGGCGGTGGTTTTATTTTATAGAAATTGATGAAATATCATGCTTCAGTTATATTATTTTGAGAGTCTTAAAAATAGTATGGCAATTTTCTTAGGTTATGAATTTGGTCCTAATAAGATGGGTATCCAAGAGGGATATCATAAAAACTTTCATAAAGAGCATTGAATATATGAGAAGTTTGATTCCTTGCATTTGTTTTGAGATATAAAGATGGTGATATTAGAGTCATGCTAGAGAGTAATTGTGGATTAGTAGAAATACTTGTGTTAAAGTTTGTGATTCCCGAAGCATGCATGTATGGTCTATCGTTATGTGATGAAGTTAGAGAATGATTTATTTTTGTTTGTCTTCCTTATGAGTGGAGGTCGGGGACGAGCGATGGTCTTTTCCTACCAATCTATCCCCCTAGAAGCATGTGTATTAGTACTTTGCTTTGATGGCTAATAAATTTTTGTAATAAATATGTGGGTTCTTTCTGAGTAATGTTGAGTCCATGGATTATACGCACTCTCACCCTTCCACCATTGCTAGCCTCTCTAGTACCGCGCAACTTTCGCCGGTGCATTAAACCCACCATATACCCTTCCTCAAAACAGCCACCATACCTACCTATTATGGCATTTCCATAGCCATTCCGAGATATATTGCCATGCAACTTCCACCGTTCCGTTTATTATGACACATACCATCATTGTCATATTGCTTTGCGTGACCATATAGTTGACATAGTATTTGTGGCGTGGCCACCATTCATATTTTTTATACATGTCACGCTAGATCATTGCACATCCCAGTACACCTCCGGAGGCATTCATATAGAGTCATATCTTTGTTCTAGTATCGAGTTGTAATTCTTGAGTTGTAAGTAAATAAAAGTGTGATGATCATCATTATTAGAGCATTGTCCCATGTGAGGAAAGAATGATGGAGGCAATGATTCCCCCACAAGTCGGGATGAGGCTCCGGACGAAAAAAAAAGAAAATAAAAAAAGAGCCCAAAGAGCCCAAAAGAAAAAAAAAGAAAAAAAAGAGAGAAAAAGAGAGAAGGGACAATGTTACTATCCTTTTGCCACACTTGTGCTTCAAAAATAGCACCATGTTCTTCATGATAGAGAGTCTCCTATTTTATCACTTCCATATACTAGTGGGAATTTTTCATTATAGAACTTGGCTTGTATATTCCAATGATGGGCTTCCTCAAATTGCCCTAGGTCTTTGCGAGCAAGCAAGTTGGATGCACACCCACTTAGTTTTCTTTTTAGCTTTCATACACTTGTAGCTCTAGTACATCCGTTGCATGGCAATCCCTACTCACTTGCATCGATTTCAATTGATGAACATCTTCATAGCCCATTAATGCCTAGTTGATGTGAGACTTTCTCCTTTTTGTCTTTTCCTCACAACCTCCACCATACTCTATTCCACCTATAGTGCTATATCCATGGCTCACGCTCATGAATTGCGTGAAAGTTGAAAAAGCTTGAGAACATTAAAAGTATGAAACAATTGCTTGGCTTGTCATCGGGGTTGTGCATGATAAATACTTTGTGTGATGAAGATAGAGCATGACAAGATTATATGATTTTGTAGGGATAACTTTCTTTAGCCATGATATTTTGAGAAGACATGATTGCTTTATTAGTATGCTTGAAGTATTATTCTTTTTATGTCAATATTAAACTTTTGTTTTGAATCTTATGGATCTGAATATTCATGCCACAATAAGAAAAATTACATTGATAAATATGTTAGGTAGCATTCCACATCAAAAATTCCGTTTTTCTCATTTACCTACTCGAGGATGAGTAGGAATTAAGCTTGGGGAAGCTTGATACGTCTCTAACGCATCTATAATTTTTTATTGTTCCATGCTATTATGTTATCTATCTTGGATGTTTTATATGCATTAATATGCTATTTATATCATTTTTTGGGACTAACCTATTAACCTAGTGCCTAGTGCCAGTTGCTGTTTTTCCTTGTTTTTCTCTTTTACAGAAAATCAATACCAAATGGAGTCCAAACGGAACGAAACTTTTTGAGGATTTTTCTTGGACCAGAAGACAACCACGAAGCTTCGGGAAGAGGCCAGAAGACCCACGAGGGGGCCACAAGCCCTGGGGCGCGCACCCCTAGGCTTGTGGGCCCCTCGCAGACCTTCTAACCATAATCTCTGCTCTATAAATACCCAAATATTCCCCTTACGTCAGAGGGCACACCAAAAATACTTTTCCGCCGCCGCAAGCTTCTGTTCTCGTGAGATCCCATCTTGGGGCCTTTTCCGACACTCTGCCGGAGGGGGATTCGATCACAGAGGGCCTCTACACCAATCTTGCTGCCCTTCCGATGATGTGTGAGTTGTTTACCATAGACCTACGGGTCCATAGATAGTAGCTAGATGGCTTCTTCTCTCTCCTTGATCTTCAATACAATGTTCTCCTCGATGTTCTTGGAGATCTATTCGATGTAATCTTCTTTTGCGGTGCGTTTGTTGAGATTCGATGAATTGTGGATTTATGATCAGATTATCTATGAATATTCTTTGAGTCTTCTCTGAACTCTTTTATGCATGATTAAGATAGCTTTGTATTTCTCTCCGATCTATCGATTTGGTTTGGCCAACTAGATTGGTTTTTCTTGCAATGGGAGAGGTGCTTTGTGATGGGTTCAATGTTAGGGTGTCCTCACCCAGTGACAGTAGGGGTAGTGAGGCACGTATTTGTATTGTTGCCATTAAGGATAAAAAAGATGGAGTTTTTACCATATTGATTGGATCTATCCCTCTACATCATGTCATCTTGCTTAAGGCATTACTCCGTCTTGTTAACTTAATACACTAGATGCATGCTGGATAGCGGTCGATGTGTGGAGTAATAGTAGTAGATGCAGGCAGGAGTCAGTCTACTTGTCACGGACGTGATGCCTATATTCATAATCGTTGCCTTAGATATCGTCATAACTTTGCACTTTTCTATCAATTGCTCAACAATAATTTGTTCTCCCACCGTATGTGTTCTTTCAAGAGAGAAGCCTCTAGTGAAAACTATGGCCCCCGGGTCTATTTCTCATCATATATTTTCAGATCTATAAAAAAAAACCCAAAAATACCTAGATGCAATTTATTTATATTTACTTTATTTTGCCTTTTACTTATCTTTTATATCTATCTCTATTAGTTCTCACTCTTGCTAGTGATCGTGAAGGGATTGACAACCCCGTTTTTGCGTTGTGTGCAAGTGTTTGTTAGTTTGTGTAGATGCATCTATTGGGGACTTGCTTGTGCCTCCTACTGGATTGATACCTTGGTTCCTAACTGAGGGAAATACTTATCTCTACTTTGCTGCATCACCCTTTCCTCTTCAAGGGAAAAATCAACGCAAGCTCAAGAAGTAGCAGATGTGACCGGCTTCACCATCATCACTTTCTCTCTAGTGAGTTTCCGGACTTATAGCTGGAAAGTCCCACTTCGGGCAAACCGGAGGGAATCTCTGTAAGAGTTAGGGTATATATGTGTTTTGGGTGTTCCTAGGTGGACTCCGGAGCGCCGGAATTCAACCAAAAAGCTAGGGCATTTTGGTATTTGAAACATGATTTTTGAATAATTATTTAGTAAGTTATGAATTTACAATTACTCCTGTCCTTTTAGTATTTTAATTATACAAAGGATTTAATCAATGCAATTATGTCCAAACAAAATATGAATGTGTAGGTTATGTTCCAGAGTGTGCTTTCAGCATGCCATGGCATAAAATTTGTGCCATGGGCGTGTCCACTTGTGTCTAGGAGCACTAGGGGGGTTTTCACCCCTCAATTATTGAGCTATGGAAGAGAGAGAGAGAGAGAGTTACTGGAGGTAGAATATGACTAAGGTGAGCTCTGGTAAAAATTTGAGCTAAAGGAGAATCCATTTGGTACCCCAATCATTGACCACAAGATTTTGGCAGAAGGTGTTTGATGATGAATAGAGGTACATAGAGAAATCCAATGGCTTTGGAATTTAACAGGAATGAGCTTGGTATCAATTTGAGCTAGTGTACAAATTTGTAGCTCGTTTGAAGAAACTTGGCAATACAAATATTTCAAACCCTAGAAATGGGCAGAAATGGTGTTGACAAGCTTTGACCAAGTTAACTTGTTCTCCAACTTGTGCCACTTGATGGGGGTGTTGGAGATATGCCCTAGAGGCAATCATGTATGATGATATTTCCTATGTGTTTATGAATAAAGATAGTCCTTGGACATTATCAATGATGTGTATCAGCAAGTACGTGACTTGTTTGTGCGACTATGCATTGTATGATGACTGTCCTAAAAGGTCCCTAGACGAAAGGGCTGTGTGGACGCGTAGCCGACTAGACTAGCATATGACACGATCAATGGTTTGGTCTCACTAGCCATGGAGCATTGGATGCTAACCGGATAATATGGACTCGGAAGGGTCTGGTCGGATTCGACATAGTCGAATCCGAGTTGAGATAAGGTCCGAGTCGGACAGACCCAACTATGAGACGCAGCGATATGTCATCTGTGAGTCTCTAGTACAACATACATTCTATGTCCTAAGACCTAAGCTAGCGCATGTACTCGAGATGGTGACAGACCTGCTTTGGGCCGAACAAATGCTACTCCGTGACTGGGTAGTTACAAAGGTAGGTTTTGGGCTTGTCCAGACCCATGCTGCAAGACATGGTCGAGCAAGATGGGATTTGCCCCTCCGATCGGGAGAAATATACTCTAGGCCCGTCATGTGACCCGACTAAGATAAGCATGGCCATGCGACAGGGATTATGAGATAATCCGGTTAGCGGTCGGCATCACTAGAACGAGAAAGAGATCGGGCTAGCACAAGGATGATAGACTCGCCTTGAGCCCGACAACATATATCGTGTGGCAAAGGGAACAGAAGTGTGACATGTTGTACAGGTTCGCCAACCGGCTTCATTGTCTACTTGGTGGTCGGCACGCCTTGCTAGAGGCCGCTACCAACTGAGCAGGTCGGAGGTGATCCGACCTGCAACCAAGCTGACTTGAACCTAAGGGGTCGCGTGCTTAAGGGAAGGAACCTGTGAGGCCGGACCGGACTCCACGAGTCAGATGTGACCCTACTCGGGCTCGGATCCAGGCCGAACAGATTTCGGGCTTTAGGGTCCGTGCGAGGCCCAAGTGTTGAGCCCACGACGGACGCCTATGTATAGTGGAGGTGCGACACCCTCATGCCGTTGATCGCTTCGGCCCTGTCACTAGGGTTTGCATGTGTTGCGAATAGCCACCTCCACTCGCTGCCGACTGTGTGATTGGACCTAGCAGTCTGCCGCACGGGGTTCCTCCTGCACGCACGGATACCGTTAGAGGCGGTGCACTTGCACCGCTTCGGCGAACCTGTACGTGGGATCCAACGACCGGTTGTTCGAGGGAGATCGGACAAGGAGGAGACAATCCACGCGAACGTGCTACCCTAACTCTTCTTCCGCTGCACGGCACTGCGCGTCTAGTGGTAACCATCTATGTTCCATCTCCCGTAGCATGTTCTTGGTTGTTCTACGCGTAGGAAATTTTTAATTTGCAGTCGATGCACCCTACCCTAGATCCCAACAGTGATATCAGAGCCTCTGCTATAGGATTTGGATTCAGATCATATGCATATTAGATATGTGGAGGCGGCAGATGAGATCTGTTGTCTTTTAAGAAATTGGCTATGTGCATGGTTGATGAGATCAACTGCACATGGGGATCGATGTGGCTATGTTTTCTGATGATCGGAATAGATGAGGTCGTGACACAACCTACCCCTACCGGTCGGTATCCGCCGTCGGGGTTAACAGTGAAACGTAAATCCGAATCAGGACGGCCGTGTGCGTAGCGCCATGTATTTCGTACACGATCACTCAAACCGGTAGAATGTGATTCTATGCGTAACTTTGTTTTGCAGGTTTGATGTGAATAGTATGGCTCATGTGTATGTGATGCATGTGTGTAATTTATACATGGCCTGCGCGTCATGTTTGTCAGCCGGCAGGAGCCAAAGTGCTGTCATTATAATGTATAATGACCTGCGTGTCGACTTGTGACTCTATGTAAAATTCATTACTAGTTGTAGTAGTTGGATAATATAGATCAGGTTGGTGGCTTGGCATCCCGGCGTGACAAACAAGATGGAGTTCCTAGATGGTCATCGGAGTCAGAGCCGACCTGGAAGAACATCCATGAAGGAGTCATACTATTTCACAATATATGTTTATTTGTGATTGTTATGCTTCTTTATTTCTATGCATGTTAAAATGGTAGAAAGATCCCTCGTTAATATCAAGCAAATTGCCATCCCTGATGTTGCACCTTCGCACGTCAAGTACTTCTAGTAGTGGGCTCATAAAATTGGGGTGCTTCTAGGTGTCCTTGAACTGAAGGGTTCGTGTCAGACACGGACATGCACTGCATCAGGTTGACTTGACAAGGCTGTCAAAACGGTTTTGGGCCTTGTGGCAAAGGAGGTCGTCAGCTGGGGTATGAGATACCTACCCGACCAACAGGAGTCGTATAGAGATACGATTAGCAAAGAGTTGCTTACCAAATAGTCATGTTGGATAGCAGTGATGCTAAAGCTCACTAGTCGCATGCACTAGTCAGGTCCTAAATCACTGAGAGTTTGCGGAGGGATGCTGACTTCAGTGGGAGTATTTCTGTTTAAGGCTTGAATTACTCTACATAAACATGTTGCTTAGTGATTGCATATTTTTCTGTTATAGATCAATGGCACCACCTGCTCAACCCAACTTTGCATTGAAATCAATTCTGGAAAAGGATAAACTGAATGGAACAAATTTTACCACCTGGTATAGAAATTTGAGAATTGTTCTCAAGCATGATAAAAAGGAACATGTTCTAGAGGATCCACTTCCAGAGGAACCTGCCGATAATGCTAATGCCACAAACAGGAATGCCTACCAGAAACTCGTTGATGAATCAAACAAGATCAGCTGCCTCATGCTGGCTTGTATGGAGCCCGATTTGCAGCAGCATTTCGAAGATGTTGGGGCTTTCGATATGATCGAGAGTCTCAAGAGCATGTTTCAGGTGCAGGCTAGGACCAAAAGGTTCAACATCTGGCGATCCTTGATGGATTGTAAGCTGAAGGAAGGTGATCCACTGAGCCCGCATGTGATCAAGATGATCGAATACGTGCAAGCTTTGGATCGGTTGGGCTTCCCGCTCTTGGATGAGCTGGCTACTGATGCAGTTCTGGGTTCTCTTCTGCCTAACTATGGGACATTCATCTCCAACTATCATATGCACGGCATGGATAAGAAGCTCACTGAATTGCATGGGATGCTCAAGGTGGCAGAGCAGGATAAAAAGAAAGGCACACATCAAGTGTTGATGGTGCAGAACTCAGGCAAGTTCAAGAAGAGTTGGTCCAAGAAGAAGGCTAAGGCAAAGGGCACGGAGATGGTAACCACCGCCGTTGCGCCGAAGTCAGGACCGGACTCTAAGACCATTTGCTATCATTGCAAGGAAACTGGTCATTGGAAGAGGAACTGTAGCAATTGGCTTGTTGAGCATGGCAAGAAGGCCGGAAATGCTGCTTCTGGCAAAGGTACACTGGTTACGTATGTTATAGACATTTACCTTGCTGACATACCTAGTAGCTCTTGGGTATTTGATACCGGATCAGTTGTTCATATTTGCAACTCGATGCAGGGGCTGGTAAGAACTAGGCGTGTGGCACAAGGGGAGATTGACATCAGGGTCGGCAACAAAGCAAGAGTTGCTGCGTTGGAGGTCGGCACGATGCAGCTCCAGCTTCCTTCTGGATTTATTTTGGAATTGAATAATTGTTATTACATTCCTGCACTTAGTCGGAACATTATTTCTGCCTCATGCTTGATGAGTCAAGGTTATGAGTTCAATTTAAAGGACAATGGTTGTTCATTTTATTTGAATGGTATGTTCCACGGCTATGCACCCATTGTTGATGGGCTTTTTATATTGAATCTAGAAACAGAACCGGTCTATAACGTGAATGTCAAGAGGCATAAGCCTAATGAGATAAATCCAGCATACTTTTGGCATTGCCGGCTTGGACACATTAGTCTAAAACGCATGAAGAAGCTCCATGATGATGGGCTCCTAACTTCGTCCGACTTCGGGTCGTTCGAGACATGCGAATGATGCTTGCTCGACAAGATGGCTAAGTCTCCTTTTGCAAAGAGTTGCGAGAGGGTGTCCGAGCTGTTGGAGCTTATACACAGCGATGTGTGTGGTCCAATGAGCACAACTACTAGAGGTGGTTATCAGTACTTCGTGACTTTTACCGACGACTTGAGTAGATATGGATATATCTATTTGATGAGGCACAAGTCAGAAACGTTTGAAAAGTTCAAAGAGTTTCAAAACGAGGTTGAGAATCAGCTCGGCAAGACTATAAAGCTTCTACGATCTGATCATGGAGGTGAGTACATGAGCCAAGAGTTTGATGATCATGTGAAAAGCCAAGGTATAGTACCTCAGCTCACACCTCCGGGTACGCCACAGAGAAAAGGCGTGTCAGAACGGAGGAATTGTACCTTGTTAGACATGGTTCGATCCATGATGAGAAAATTGGATTTACCCTTGTCATTCTGGGGATACGCTCTAGAAACTAGAGCTTTCGCACTTAACAGGGTACCATCAAAATCGGTAGACAAGACACCACATGAGATGTGGACCGGGAGAGTCCCAGTTTGTCTTTTCTGAGGATTTGGGGTTGTGAAGCATTTGTCAAGCGACTTATGTCAGACAAGCTTACACCCAAGTCAAAAAAATGCATATTCATGGGATATCTGAGGGAAACCTTGGGATATAGCTTCTACAACCGGGAAGAGAACAAAGTGTTTGTTCCTCAGAACGGTGTTTTCCTTGAGAAAGAGTTTCTCAGTCGGGAGGCCAGTGGGAGGACGGTCCGACTCAAAGAAATTCAAGGACCACTCGAGGACGGCTCGGCTGGTGATGAGATCATACCGGAGTCAGTTAGGGAACCCGTGGTGGAAGCGGCACCGGAACCACGGAGGTCGGAAAGATTGCGCCGAGTGTGTGATGTATTGTTGCTAGAAAGCGACGAGCCGGCCACGTATGCGGAAGCGATGGTGAGCCCAGTTTTCGAGGCATGGCTGGAGGCCATGATATCCGAGTTAAAGTCCATGGATGAGAATCAAGTCTGGGACTTGGTTGATCCGCCGCCTGGCGTAATAGCCATTGGTTGCAAATGGGTCTTTAAGAAGAAAACCGATGTGGATGGAAATGTTCAGATCCACAAAGCTCGACTTGTCGCTAAAGGTTATGGCCAAGTTCAAGGAATCGACTACGATGAGACTTACTCGCTGGTAGCGATGCTGAAATCGGTGAGGATCATACTAGCTATAGCTGCATATTTTGATTACGAGATATGGCAGATGGATGTCAAAACGGATTTCCTTCACGGAAATTTAACCGAGGACATGTATATGATATAGCCTGAGGGTTTTATCGATCCGACTAGCGCTGGTAAGGTATGCAAGGTCAAGAGATCCATTTATGGGTTGAGGCAAGCATCTCGGAGTTGGAACATTCATTTTGATGAGGTCGTAACTGGTCTCGGTTTCAACAAAAGCGAAGAGGACGCTTGTTTATACAAGCAGTTAAGTGGGAGCTCGGTAGTGTTTTTGATCTTGTATGTGGATGACATATTATTGATCGGAAATGATGTTTCGATGCTAAACTCGGTCAAGGAGTCATTGAATGGCAATTTTTCAATGAAGGACCTCGGTGAAGCAGTTTATATTTTAGGCATCAAGATCTATAGAGATAGATCAAGGAAGCTGCTCGGCTTAAGCCAGAGCACGTACATAGATAAAGTGTTGAAGCGGTTCAACATGAGTGAGGCGAAGAAAAGGGTTCTTGCAGCTCTCACATGGTATAAGGCTAAGCGAGACTCAGAGTCCTTCGACATCTGATGAGCGAAGCAGGATGAGTAGGATTCTGTATGCCTCGGCAATCGGATCCATCATGTATGCCATGATATGTACAAGGCCTCATGTTGCTTTTGCAATAAGCCTAACTAGTAGATACCAGGCAAACCCAGGTGAGAGTCACTGGGCACGGTAAAGAATATTCTGAAGTACCTGAAAAGGACTAAGGAAATGTTTCTAGTTTGTGGAGGTGAGGAAGAGCTCGTCGTAAAGGGTTATGCCGATGCTAGTTTCCAAACCGACAGAGATGATGGTCGATCACAGTCTGGATTAGTGTACGTCATGAATGGAGGAGCAGTGAGCTGGATGAGTTCCAAGCAAGATACGGCGGCCTATTCTACCGCAGAAGCCGAATACATTGCGGCTTGTGAAGCTGCAAAGGAAGGTGTTTGGATCCAGAACTTTCTGGATGATCTTGGTATTTTCCCAGCCTCGGTAAAACCGTTGGACCTCTATTGTGATAATTCTGGTGCCATCGCACAAGCCAAGGAGCCGAGGAATCACCACAAGACCAGACACATAGATCGGAAATATCACCTGATACGAAAGATCGTAAAGAGTGGTGATGTAGAGTTATGCAAAATTCACACGGATGCAAATGTTGCGGATCCGTTGACTAAGCCGCTTCCACAACGCAAGCATGAGGGGCACGTTAGAGCAATGGGCATACGATGTCTATTTGATTGACTCTAGTGCAAGTGGGAGACTGTTGGAGATATGCCCTAGAGGCAATCATGTATGATGATATTTCCTATGTGTTTATGAATAAAGATAGTCCTTGGACATTATCAATGATGTGTATCAACAAGTACGTGACTTGTTTGTGGGACTATGCATTGTATGATGACTGTCCTAAAAGGTCCCTAGTCGAAAGGGCTGTGTGGAGGCGCAGCCTACTAGGCTTGCATATGACACGATCGATGGCTTGGTCTCACTAGCCATGGAGCATTATATGCTAACCGGATAATATGGACTCAGAAGGGTCTGGTCGGATTCGACATAGTCAGATCCAAGTTGAGATAAGGTCCGAGTCGGACAGACCCAACTATGAGATGCAGCGATATGTCATCTGTGAGTCTCTAGTACAACATACGTTCTATGTCCTAAGACCTGAGCTGGCGCATGTACTCGGGATGGTGACAGACCTGCTTTGGGCCGACAAAACGCTACTTCGTAACTGGGTAGTTACAAAGTTAGGTTTCGGGCTTGTCCAGACCCATGCTGTGAGACATGATCGAGCAAGATGGGATTTGCCCCTCCGATCAGGAGAGATATACTCTATGCCCCTCGTGTGATCCGACCAAGATAAGCATGGCCATGCGACAAGGATTATGAGATAATCCGGTTAGTGGTCGGCATCACTGGAATGAGAAAGTGGTTGGGCTAGCACAAGGATGACAGACTCGCCTTGAGCCCGACAACATATATTGTGTGGCAAAGGGAACAGAAGTGTGACATGTTGTACAGGTTCGCCAACCGACTTCATTGTCTACTTGGTGGTTGGCACGCCTTGCTAGAGGCAGCTACCAACCGAGCAGGTCAGAGGTGATCCGACCTGCGATCAAGCCGACTTTAACCTAAGGGGTCGCGCGCTTAAGAGAAGGAACCTATGAGGCCGGATCGGACTCCATGTGTCAGATGTGATCCTACTCGGACTCGGATCCAGGCCGAACATATTTTGGGCTTTAGGGTCCGTGCGAGGCCCAAGTGTTGAGCCCATGATGGATGCCTATATATAGTGGAGGTGCGACACACTCATGCGGTTGATCGCTTTGGCGCTGTCACTAGGGTTTGCATGTGTTGCGAATAGCCACCTCCACTCGCCGCCGACTGTGTGATCGGACCTAGCAGTCCGCCGCACGGGGTTCCTACTACACGCCCGGATAACGTTAGAGGCGGTGCACTTGCACCGCTCCTACGAACATGTACGTGGGATCCAATGATCAGCTGTTCGAGGGAGATCGGACGAGGAGGAGACGATCCACGCGAACGCGTTGCCCCAACTCTTCTTCCGCTGCACGGCACTGCGCGTCTAGTGGTAACCATCTGTGATCCATCTCCCGTAGCATGTTCTTGGTTGTTTTGCGTGTAGGAATTTTTTTATTTGCAATCGATACACCCTACCATAGATCCCAACAGGGGGTGATGCTCATGACCATCTGGCAATGTGGTAAAAATTTGAGATCAATAGGAGAAAGTTGCCAATGTAACTTTGTCAAACCCTAGAAATGGGCAGAATTGGTTTTGGCATACTTTCACAAAGCTAATTTGTTCTCCTTGATTCACCACTTGGCCTAGATGAATATTTAGACCATTTTAACAGGTGTACCAAGTTTTAGCTCATTTGGACATGTTTAGCAATGTAAAGTTGCTCAAACTAGAAAATGGACAGAGATGGTTTTGAGGGAATTTGATGATGTTATCTTGTTCTCCAAGACATGAGACTTGGCAAGATCATCAAATATGGCATTTGTGACATGCTATAATTTTCTTGGAATTTATGGTGAATATTTCCTTTGTAAATATTTCGAAAGCTTGAAATATCTAGAAAGGATAATTGAGGGTTTTGACCAATATTTTGAACATGACCATGTGTTGAAACTCTTATATATGGACAAATATATGTCCAATGAGCTTCCCTAAATTTTGTAAAATATTTTTTAAACATTAAAATAATTTTAACATATGATAGACCATTTCTAGCCTTAATAAAAAGCTTTAAATATGAATGTGCAGGTTATGTTAAGACAAACAATTTGACATCTTATTTGCTCCATTTGGCCTAACAGAACTGAAGATATGAATTTTTAATATTTAAAACAATGTCTTCAATTACTTTATTTAATTAATAAGTGCAAAATTAATTATGCAACTTCCTGTCAAAATGATACTAGTTGCTATAAATCTTCAAGATGAATCCACAGAAATTTGAATCAACTCATTTGGTTTAGTTTTCAAATTGTTATGCATTTTACAAGAATTAATGTCAATCTGTAAAACTGAATCTGTCAAATAATTTCTTCAAAATGAAAATTAAACTCTCATGTTGACTAACAGAAACATAATATAATTTGGCAAAAGAATAACAAGAAAACATAAACTAAAATAATTAAAACAAAGGAAAAAGGTATAAAACTAAAAGAGCTAAACAAAATCTGTTTTTCATTAAAACACCTATTTAAAATATCCTAAAAATCCCCAAATTGAACATACTAATAAAACACACTAATATTAAATCGGAGGAAAAAGAATCACTCAAAAATCTATTTTAAACTAAAGTTATTCACAAACTAGTGATTCACACAAATTTCAAAGAATTCAAATTTAAACTATTCAAAATTGAAAACTACTGGCAATAACAGAAAGTTTATAATTTTTGTGACCTAAAGCAAAAATATTCACTCAAAAACTCTAAATATTCTAAGAGTTTTACCTAAAGTTTTCTACAGAAAAAGAATCACTTTAAAAAGACACCTTTAGTCCCGGTTGCAACCACCAGCCGGGACTAAAGGTTCCTTCTCCCATGCGGAATTTGGGCCGTCGAAAACTTGACCTTTAGTCCCGGTTCGTGGCTGGAGCCAGGACTAAAGGACCTTTAGTCCCGGTTCGTGGCTGGAGCTGGGACTAAAGGTCCCGCGTATATAAGTGGTGTCCCGGGGCCAGCCACTGCCCGGGAGAACAGATCGAACCACCAAGCCGTTGATGACCCACAAGTATAGGGGATCAATCATGGTCCTTTCAATAAGTAAGAGTGTCGAACCGAACGAGGAGCAGAAGGAAATGACAAGTGGTTTTCAGCAAGGTAATTTCTGCAGGCACTGAAATTGTCGGTAACAGGTAGTTTAATAGCAAGATAATTTGTAGCAAGTAACAAGTAACAATAGTAACAATAAGTGTAACAAGGTAGCCCAATCCTTTTTGTAGCCAAGGATAGGTCGGAACGATCTCAGATAATAAGTAAAACGTTCTTGAGGGCACACGGGAATTTCATCTAGTCACTTTCATCATGTTGGTTTGATTCGCGTTCGCTACTTTGATAATTTGATATGTGGGTGGACTGGTGCTTGGGTGCTGTTCTTACTTGAACAAGCCTCCCACTTATGATTAACCCCCTCGCAAGCATCCGCAACTACGAAAGAAGTATTAAGATAAAATCTAACCATGGCATTAAACATATGGATCCAAATCAGCCCCTTACGGAATAGCGCATAAACTAGGGTTTAAGCTTCTATCACTCTAGCAACCCATCATCTAACAACTACTCCACAATGCATTCCCTTAGGCCCAAAGATGGTGAAGTGTCATGTAGTCGACGTTCACATAACACCACTAAGGAAATCACAATATACATATCATCAAAATATCGAACACATATCAAATTCACATGATTACTTGCAACATGACTTCTCCTGTGGCCTCAAGAACAAAAGTAACTACTCACTCAACATATTCATGCACAAGATCAGAGGAGTAATAAATATCATAATGGATCTGAACATATAATCTTTCACCAAATAAACCGGCTAGCATCAACTACAAGATGTAATCAACACTACTAGTCACCCACAGGTACCAATCTGAGGTTTTGATACAAAGATTGAACACAAGAGATGAACTAGGGTTTGAGATGAGATGGTGCTGTTGAAGATGTTGCTGAAGATTGGCCTCCCAAAGATGAGAGGGTTTTTGGTGATGACGATGGCTCCGATTTCCACCTCCGGGAGGGAAGTTCCCCCGGTGGAATCGCTCCGCCGGAGGGCGAAACTGCTCCTGCCCAAGTTCCGTCTCGAGACGGCGGTGCTCCGTCCCGAAAGTCCTCTACTTATTTTTTCTAGGTCAAAAGACCTTATGTAGCAGAAGATGGGCACCGGAGGTGGGCCAAGGCCCCCACTACCCACCAGGCCGTGCCAGAGGGGGGAGGCGCGCCCTGGTGCCTTGTGGGCACCTGGGTGACCCCTTCCGGTAGTTCTTTTCTTCAGTATTTTTTATATATTCCAAAATAATTCTCCGTGAAATTTCAGCTCATTTGGAGATGTGCAGAATAGGTATCTCTGACATAGCTTTTTCAGGTCCAGAATTCCAGCTGCTGGGATTCTCCCTCTTTGTGTAAACCTTGTATATTATGAGAGAAAAGGCATTAGAATTATTCCACAAAGTGTTATAATGCATAAAAACACTATAAATAACAGTAGGAAAACATGATGCAAAATGGACGTATCAGCCGCCGCCAGGCTGCCGGAGATCGTCATCGATACGAGCCGCCCCGCCGCCGTCCGCTACATCCACTACGGCAACAAACGCGACCCGGGATCCACCACCTCGTCGGATCATGCCGTCTTCCTCGTCTTTGGTCGCCGGTGATCCCCGTCGATTCCGGCTCCGTCTGCGCTCCCGTTCACTCACCGGGCCTTCGTACGCCTCCGCGGTGAGCTCCTGCCCAAAACCCCTATCCTCTCCCCCCTTTTCCACGCCCGTAGCCCCCTCGCCGTCATGGCCGTAGCCGCTGCCATGGTAGAGCTCGCCGTCGTTGCCGTCGTCGCCTCCGTCGCCACAACCCGCGTCCGAGCACTAGGACGAGCTCCTGGAGCTCGTAGGAGCCCAACGCGCCTAGTCTTGCCGCTTGCCTTGCCCTACTGCGCCGATCCCGACCTCACCCGAACACGACCGTTCGCCGCGCTAGTCGTCGCCGTCACTGTAGACCTCCTCCGGTGGCGAGCAATTACACGGCGGCGCACATGGGAACGTTGCGTCAAATGGCACCGGTGGCGTCACCGTCACTGTAGACCTAATTAGTTGAAATTAACCTCTGTTAGTCAACTCAGTCACTGACATGTGGGTCTCAGCAGTCAGGTTTGACCTGGACCGGCTGTGTTGACTAATGATGTCACCCTAATGTATTGCTGGCGCAATAAAGTATTTTTTATTATTTTCGAAATTGATTTAATTTACAGAATTTCAGAAAATGTATAAAACTTTGAAAAATCATATAAAATAAACTATAAGTCCGATGAAAATAATTTATATATGAAAGTTGCTCAGAAAAATGTGACGAATCCGAATATGCTATCCACTCATCTGTCACATGCCTCTAACATGATGAACATGGATCATATCCCTCCGTTTCATCTGTCCGATAACTGCTGAAAGTCGGGAAAACATTCGCAGATGTTTTCCCGCTTCGTCTGTAACGTGTAGCACTGCGTTTGGTCACCCTTAGCACATCATATTGCCATGTCATGCATCGTGATGCATTTGATTGCTTTATATTTACTATTCCATCCCCTCTTCTCTCCAGTAGATCCCGAGACTGATGCTGCTCTCGAGTACGACTACACCTCTGACGTTTAGCCACTTGCAGCAGAGCTTCCAGGCAGGCAAAACCCCCATGATCATTCCTATATCGCCCATTCCTTCTCTCTCATGCTTGCATTAGATTTTGCTACTGTTGTTCGATGGCTCCTATTCTGATGTGGTTAAAATTGAACTGCAGAAACATCATATATAAACGTCTTATACTATGATTAAGTTTTTTCTTATTGAATGCATTCTAATTTAAATACTAAATTATTTTATCTTTCTTCTAGATTAGTTAAGCTACGGACGATAGAGGCAAAGACCATGAAGAGGATGTCTTCGAGATGATACGCTCCTCCCAAAACCAAGAAAATGAACAAGATGATGGCTCACAATTTCTGAATGACACTGGTGAGGGACTTGAGCAAGAACCAACAGACGAGGGGCAAACAAACAA
The DNA here is from genome assembly GCA_011799875.1 of Thinopyrum elongatum. Taxonomy (NCBI): domain Eukaryota; kingdom Viridiplantae; phylum Streptophyta; class Magnoliopsida; order Poales; family Poaceae; genus Thinopyrum; species Thinopyrum elongatum. The sequence goes on from CM022297.1 coordinate 381,998,902, forward strand.
TGATGGCGAAGAAATGTTAGACAATTAACAAAGTCCGGCGAGGTATATATATAAGGCCTCTGGTGATCATTAGATGTATTAATTGATTTATATATATATATATATATATATATATATATATATATATATATATATATTAACGAATCTTTCTTCTTTTAGCCCTCCGGATCGAGCAAATCTCCTAGAAGGGTACGAGGTCAGGCCAACAAGTTGGGCGATCGCTGTAGGCGTTCTGGGAACCAGGGTACCTAGACTTGCCTGCCTGCGGGCCATGGCGTGGCTCCATCGACGACCTGGTACGGCCCATCTACAAAGACTAGCAAGACAAGACCCTTTACGAGGGGCCAAGCCTCGCGAGGCGGACGACGCCAAGACCTCCTGAGGGAGCGGCCTCCCCAGGCTGCCTCCTGAGGAGCGGAGATTCCTATGCAGGTGCCCCACCTCATGAGGTTGCGGTGACACAAGTCGTGACGACCAAGGCCAGGCGGGCGCCAGCTGTCGTAGAGAAGACAAATTCCTCTTTGGTGCTAAGGAGGCAAGCGCAGGCGTGGGTTCCCGAGGACTCAGGCAAAGGTTTCCATTCTAGCGCAACAAGACCAAGGTCACCAGCTCGGCAGGACGAATGTCATCGCCGAGCCCACGCAGCGTCATGACCAGAAGTTTTGCAGGCGAAGACCACCTTTCGTCAGGATAAGATGTACTACTTGTCCCCTTTAAAATTGGCCGTTGTGGAATCCCTTCCCGCCTACGTTTTGGGGAAGAGGACCAAGGCCACTATAAATATAGGTTAGCCACCACCATAGAAGGGGATCGGAACCTCTTGACTAATTTCCTCACCAGAGCAGACCTCGCGAGGCTGTTCATCCCTTGTACTTGTTCGTCCTCAGCCCCTCGTGAGGCAAATCCACCACAAAGCAGGAGTAGGGTCTTATACCCAAGGTGGCCCAAACCTGGGTATATTGTTGTGTCCATCTTCTTCCTTGTTCATCAAGCTTGGCCGTGGGGCGATGGGTTGGTTGGCTGGATAGGTTGAGTTCTTCGCACAAGCCCTAGAGTTCGAACCTTTCTTGGGTCTGTGGAGCCCTGAATCCGACATTTGGCGCGCCAGGTAGGGGCGTGTCGAAGTCCCTTTTCCACCGTACGCTCCGCCACCGTTCCGTCGTTCCTATGGCCGACGCTCGCCGTGTCCGTGCCGAGCGCTGGGCCACTCGTGTCACCCAGACAGCACCCGTGGGCAATGGCGCCCCTCGCTGCTCTGCCTCCCCGGTGGCTAACGCTACCACTGACCCTGCTGCTCGCGAACAGTAGGACTCATCGCTGCCACCGTCTGTGCGGCGCGACGGCCGCACCGCGACCCCATCACCCACTCCGGCCACGGCATCGTCTTCTCATGTTTGTCACGGGCCGGCGAACGCGCAGGCTGCGCTGCTCATGGCGCGTGAGCGTCTGCGCTATCATCCGGCCAATGACCTCTACGATGACTGGCTCGGCCGCATCGCCGAGCTCGTCAACGCCGCCGGTGAAGCTCCTGCACCGTCCCGTTCGCCTCGTCCACCGCCGTCCCTGGCGGGCGACGTGGCTCGCGGCGCACCTCCTCCACCTCCTCTGCATGGCGCGGACCCCGAGCCCAGGCGTGTGGCACCCCAGCGTGACCCGCCGCGCAGAGCGCCAGCGCGTGATGAGAAAGCTGGCAGGTGGTGTAGCGGCCCCAAGGAGAAGCGCGAGCGCTTCCAGCACCGTTGCGTCAAGACGGCGTGCCACCAGAGGCGGTGGCATGCGGGCGCCAAGATCAAGCTCCCCCCATGCGGCCGGCCCTTGTGTGTGCGGCAGGTTGTCGTGCTTTCACCCCGGAACTGTGCCGCGTCGTATGGCCCGGCAAGTTCAAACCGGATCTGCCTCCGCGCTACGACGGCACTCCTGATCCCGCGGAGTTTCTCCAGCTCTACGAGCTAAGCATCGAGGTGGCAAACGGCAACGACAAGGTCATGGCGAACTGATTCCTCATGGCCCTCAAGGATGGCGCTTGTTCTTGGCTCCTGAAACTCTCGGTGGGGTCAATCTCCTCCTGGGACCCGCTCCGCGAGCGCTTCATCGCCAACTTCCAGGGCACTCACGACAGCGCTCCTGCAGCGCATAAAGCAGCAGCCGGGCGAGACCCTGCACAAGTACATACAACGCTTCACAAATGTTCGCCTCAAGATCCCGAAGGTGTCGGACGAAGCCATCATTTCTGCGTTCTCTGAGGGCGTCCGGGATGTCAATATGAAGGAGGAGCTCTCCATGCACGAGGATCTGTGCTCGGCCCTGGAGATGTTCAACATGGCAACCAGGTGCGCGAGGGTAGAGGAAGGTCGCCTCTCCCTTCTGGAGCTCCCGGAGGTCGATCCTGAAGACAAGAAGGCCAAGGCTAAGGAAGTGAAGTGCAAGGGCCCCGCCGTGCTAGCCGTGGAGCCCGAGATGAAGCGCGGCTGCGACCACGGTGAATCCTCCAGGGGCAATCGCCCGTTCTGCGTCTTCCACAACGTCCACAGCCACAACACCAATGACTGCCAGGAGCTCAGGGCAATCTGCGACGTGCGCCTCGGCCACCGTCCCGAGCTCAGCGATCGCGGCTACGGCCGCGGAGGAGGCCGTGGTGGTGGCCGCTGGGACAACCACGACCTCCGCCAGGAATGGCGTGATCAGCCTCGTGAGGACCGCTGACAGGGCCAGCCTCGCGAAGGCCCCTGGCGTGATCAGCGTCGTGAGGACCGTCCTCAGGGCAATGCTGGTCTTCCTCCGCTGCCGCTGCCTCCAAGGAGAAATGATGACAACCACCAAGATGATGGGGCTAGGGGCTTCCAGGAGCCACGCGCAATTGCCTGCATCCTGGGTGGTGCTCAGGCCCCCGCCTCTCATCGCGTCTTCAAGAAGTTCGCTCGTGAGGTGAACGCGGCCCTTCCCAAGCTTGAGGCGTCGCGTCCCCTCAGGTGGTCCAAGTACGCCATCACCTTCGACTCTACGGACCAGCTCAAGTGTTCAGCCACCACTGGCGCGCTCCCGATGCTCTGCGCACCAACCATCAGCAACATCCTCGTCACCAAAACACTCATCGATGGTGGCGTGGGGCTCAACGTTCTCTCTGTTGAGAAGTTTGAGATGCCCCAGGTGCCCTACGACCGGCTTCAGCCTACCAAGCCCTTCTCAGGAGTGACCGACGGCTCCACCGTCCCCATAGGGCAGATCTGCCTGCCCGTCACCTTTGGCAAGCGCGACCACTACCACAGCAAGCTCATCGACTTTGACATCGCCCTCATCCGCCTCCTGTACAATGCCATCCTCGGGTATCCAGCCCTCGCCAAGTTCATGGCGGCGACGCACCACGGCTACAATGTCCTCAAGATGCCAGGGAGTGGTGGCATCATCACGGTCGCCTGCGATGAAAAGGCCGCGGTGTGCTCCCTCGAGCGCGCCTACCAAGCTGCAGCGGTCGAGAACTCTGATGATGAGGGTGCCATCCTGTCGGCATTCTGGGAACGGGGGTACCCAGACTTTCCTGCCTGCGGCCACGGCGTGGCTCCATTGACGGCCTGGTACGGCCCAGCTTCAGCGACAACAACTCACGACCCTTGCAAGGGGCCAAGCCTCGCGAGGCGGACGACACCAAGACCTCCACGAGGAGCGGCCTCCTCAGGTTGGCTCCCGAGGAGGGAAGATCTCTATGCAAGCCTCACCTCACCTCGTGAGGTCCGGATGACGTGAGCCATGACGACCAAGGCCAGGCGGGCGCCAGCGGGCGCAGTGTACCAGTTTCCTCTTCGGTGCTAAAGAGGCAAGCGTAGGCGCGGAGTCCCGAGGAATCAACCAAAGGTTTCCATTCCCATGCAACGAGACCAAGACCGCTAGGACGGCAGGACGGAGGTCATCACCGAGCCAACCATGGCGTCACGACCAGAGGCTTTTGCAGGTGAAGACTACTTTTGTCAGGATAGCATGTACTAGTTGTCTCCCTTTGAATTTGGCCGTTGTGGGATCTCTTCCCGCCTTTCATTTGGGAAGAGGACCAAGGCCACTATAAATAGGACTTAGCCACCACCGTAGAGGGGGGGCATCGACGGATCATTCAGATCACCCACACACACACCAGCTCACTCGAGCTCAAGAACACCTCTCCTCCTGAGGCTGTTCGCCACTGTACTAGTTCATCCTTAGCCCCTCGAGACCAATCCACCACAAAGCAGGAGTAGGGTTTTACACCGCAAGGTGGCCCGAACCTGGGTAAATTGCTGTGTCTCTTTTCCTTACTGTTCATCGAGCTAGGCTGTGAGATTAGCGAGTAGGCAGACTGGGGAGGACGAGTTCTTCGCACGCACCCCAGAGTTGAACCTCTCTAGGGTTTGCGGAACACGAAATCCGACATTTGGCGCGCCAAGTAGGGGTGCGTCGGAGCCTCTCCCCCGTCGGTCGATCCACCACCGCTCCACTGCTTCCATGGCTAACGCTCGTTGAGCTCGTGCTGAGCGCCGGGCCGCCCTCGCTGCCCGCGTCGCTCAGACAGCGCCTGCGGGTGATGGCTGCCCTCGCCATCCGGCCCCACGGGGCACGAGCAGCAAGCTTCGTCGCTGCACCCTTCTGTGGGGCGGGATGGACGCACCGCCACCCCGTCACTGACTCTGGCTGGTTCGTCGTCTCATGCTCATCGCGGGCCGACGAACGCACAGGCTGCTTTGCTCATGGTGCGCGAGCTCCTGCGCTACCGCCCCGTCGACGACCTGTACGAAGACTGGCTGGACCGCATCGCCGAGCTTGTTAGTGCCGTCGGGGACTCTCCTGCACCGTCTCGCTCGCTGTCTCACCCGCCACCTGCTGCGGGTGACGTAGCCCACAGAGCACCTCCTCCACCTCCCCGTCAAGACGTCGCCCTCAAGGCAAGGCGTGAGGCCCCGCGGCACGACCGCCGCGCAGGGCGCCGGCGCATGAAGAAGAAAGCTGCCAGGTGGTGCAGCGGCCGCAAGAAGATGCTCGTGCACTCCTAGCACCGCCACGTCAAGACCACGCTCCGCCTGCAGCAATGGCGCGCGAGCGCCAAGACCAGGCTCCACCTCCACGACTGGCTCCCGTGACCACAGCGGGTTGCCGCGCATTCACTCCGGAGCTTTGCAGCGTCGTCTGGCTGGGGAAGTTCAAGCCCGACCTGCCTCCGCGCTACGATGGCACCCCCGACCCTGCCGAGTTCCTACAGCTCTACGAGCTGAGCATCGAGGCAGCCAACGGCGACGAGAAGGTTATGGCGAACTGGTTTCCCATGGCCCTCAAGGATGATGCGCGCTCGTGGCTCCTGAACCTGCTCGTGAGATCGATCTCCTCCTGGGACGAAATGCGAGAGCGTTTCGTCGCCAACTTCCAGGGCACTCGCGACCGTCCACCAGCTGCGGGTGACCTGCGGCGCAACAAGCAGCAGCCAGGAGAGACCTTGCAGAAGTACATCCAGCGCTTCAACAGCGTCCGCCTCAAGATCCCCAAGGTGTCGGACGAGGCCATCATCTCAGCGTTCACTGATGGCGTCCGCGAGGTCAAGATGAAGGACGAGCTCGCCATACATGAGGACCTGTGCACGGCTCTGGAGATGTTCAACATGGCAACCAAGTGTGCGAGAGCCGAGGAAGGTCGCCTCTCTCTCCTGGAGCTCCCAGGGGCTGACCCAGAAGACAAGAAGGCCAAAGCCAAGGACGTGAAGTGCAAGGACCGGCCGTGCTAGCGGTCGAGCCAGAGATGAAGCGCGGCTGCGACCACCCAGAGTCATCCAAGGGCAGCCGCCCGTTCTGCGTCTTCCACAACATGCACAGCCACAACACCAATGACTGCCAGGAGCTCAGGGCCATCCGCGATAGGCGGTTCGGTCGTCACCCCGAGCGCAAAGACCGAGGCTATAGCCGCGGAGGAGGCTGAGGTGGAGGACGCTGGGACGGCTGCGACCCCCGCCAAGAATGGCGCGATCAGCCTCATGAGGACCACTGGCAGGACCAGCCTCGCGAGGACCCCTGGAGGGACCAGCCTCGTGAGGACCGTCCTCAGGGCAACGCTGGCCTTCCTCCACTGCCGACACCGCCAAGAAGGAATGACGACCACCACCAGGACGAGGGGGCTGGGGTCTTCCAGGAGCCTCGTGCCATCGCCTACATCCTGGGCGGCGCTCAGGCCCCTGCCTCTCATCGCATCTTCAAGCAGTTTGCCTGTGAGGTGAACGTGGCCCTCCCCAAGCTCGAGGCAACGCGTCCGCTCAGGTGGTCCAAGTGCACCATCACCTTCAGCTCATCCGATCAGCTCAAGTGCGTGGCAACTGCCGGCGCTCTCCCGATGCTCTGCTCGCCTACCATCAGCAACGTGCTCGTCACCAAGACTCTCATCGATGGCGGTGCGGGGCTCAATGTTCTCTCCATCGAGACATTCGACCGACTCCACGTGCCCTACGACCAGCTGCAGCCTACCAAGCCTTTCTCAGGAGTGACCGACGGCTCCACCACCCCGATAGGGCAGATCCGCCTCCCTGTCACCTTCGGCAAGTGCGATAACTACCGCACCGAGCTCATCGACTTCGATGTTGCCCACATTCGCCTTCCATACAACGCCATCCTTGGGTATCCGGCCCTGGCCAAGTTCATGGCGGTGACTCATCATGGTTACAATGTCCTCAAGATGGTAGGGAGCTGCGGCGTCATCACGGGCGCCTACGAGGAGAAGGATGCGGTGTGCTCTCTCGAGCGCGCCTACCAGGCTGCGGCGGTCAAGAACCCAGACGATGAAGGCGCCGTCTACCCTCCTGAGGCTGTCCCCAAGAAGAAGAAGCAGCTGCTCCGCCAAGGACCTCAGGAGAGCGGGGTGTCCAGCGGCACCACCTCAGGCCCTGCACCCACTGACAGGGCGCCTCCCCCTCTCGCATAGGAAGGCGCGCCCGGCGCCCCTCTCAGGCTTGGCTCGGGGGCTCTCCTCTGGAGGGCCTCTGACCTGGCCAACGTCATGAGGGAGGCGCTCGGGCACCATGTGGAGGCGTGCTTTAGCGCGCGCTTCCGCCAGGAGGGTACAAGGCGCGAGGTGCCAGGTGCTCAGGAGTTCATCACCAAGGCAATTGAGAAGCTTCAGGAGGCAAGAGGCATGCGAGGCGACCATCACCCACCACCCGGCGCGGCTCCTTGTCCCGGCGAGGACAACGAGCTGCGCGTCTGCGTCAACATCCCAGGGCTCAACAGGGCCGCATCTCAGGAGCATTTCTGGCCGTCCCGCTCTGGCCGGTGCGAGGGTCCCCCTCACAGCTATGTTCGCATGCCTTTGGGCTTGTCGAGTGCAGCTGCTGCATTCCAGCGCCACATGCGGGGCGTCCTGGCGGCTCATGAGGCCAGAAGCCAGGCGATCCTGTTAGAGGAGGAGATGGATCCTCGTGAGCCCCCCGGGCCGCCAGAGCCTCCTGAGGCTCTGGGCCTGGGCGGCTCATGAGGAGCGACTTCTGCGGCACGCGTCTTCAGCTACTCCAACATCTCTTCAGCAACGGTGCCAGGTAACATTTTCTGGTTTGTTCAATTGGGGGCACCCCTCGGGCTGCATTATCCCCAAGCCGCGTGGGTCCGTCCCTGCGGCATGTATCATTTTGCATCTATGAAAACTAGCTCTACCCTATCCATGAGTTTATTTATGATTATCACCTGACTGTCCGGTGCTTCGTCACCACGAACGTCGTACGCCCTTGCAAGCCCACCCACGACCACCTCATGATTAAGGACTGGCACGACGTCTGTGCTCGGGTCTGTCCCTGCAGCGTCGCTAAACCCAAGTGGCTGAGCTCTGGCTAGCGGGCCAGCTCTCGTGCATGTCACCTCCCATGGTCCTTGGTGCCTTGTTCTCGCATGAGCTAATCGGGGGCGGGTAAGTTAGGGTGCGCGACCCGGTGCCTCGCCACCGTGGGAGTCGCGTGCCGGTTGTCTTTCTTCAGGATATTCACATGAGAAGACTGGGCACGGCATCTATGCTCAGGTCCATCCCTGTAGCGTTGACAAACCCAACGACTGAGCTCTGTCTGGCGGGCCGGACCCGTTCATGTCACCTGATGGGGTCGTTGGTGTTTGGCCTTCTCATGCGATAACCTCAAGAGATTCACTCGGCACAGGTTGCCTAACCATCTCGCAGGACTATCACAAGTGTTATGAATCAAATTCAGGCGCAACCCGCCTTGAGGTAGGGCCTCGTGAGTCCCGCGCTGGCTCACGAGTGCCCATACACACCTCCTCTAGCCCTGCCGTGCAAGCCACGTGTCAGGGTGGGGCTGTACACGCCTCGAGGTCTCCCCTCAAAGGGAGCCCCCACCCACGTACCAGTGGAAGCACCATGCTCCGCGCTGGCAGTCGACATAGTCGAGGAGCGGCTATGCCCATGCAAGAGCGGTAGCGCCATGCTCCGCGCTGGTGATAAACAACTGGGGGCAGCCTAACGGCTGCACTAACCTCAGGAGAGCCACCAGGCTCGGTGTTCAGCCTCACCGCGCTGCTTTCCCCTCGGGAGAGTAGCGCGAGGGGGCTGGGCACGGGGGCTATGCTCAGGTCATGCCTAGCATATGCCACCTTGCCAGGTCCCTCGGACCTGGTCTTCGCGCATCCCTCCCGAGCGAAAGCCCGGCGAGGACAGGTATGGGGCTTTTTGTTCGCATGTCAAGGGGGACCCCTGGGCATCACGACCCAGGGGCCTAACTGGTCACGTAGCCCCTCACCCCTTGGTCTCGTCTTGGCGATCCAGACGACCCAACGGTGGCTGAGGTATGCGCGGGGCCGGGCCCTGCCAACGCAGAACACCAAGACCCACTCTTGCGTCTCCTTCCCGAGGGTTGTTCGTACGTCAAGGGGGACTCCTGAGCATCGCGACTCAGGAGCCTAACTGGCCACGTAGCCCCTCACCCCTTGGTCTCATCCTGGCGATCCGGACGACCCAACGGCGGCTGTGGTATGCGCGGGGCCGGGCCCTGCCGACGCAGAACACCAAGACCCACTCTTGCGTCTCCTTCCCGAGGGCTGTTCGTACGTCAAGGGGGACTCCTGAGCATCGCGACTCAGGAGCCTAACTCGCCACGTAGCCCCTCACCCCTTGGTCTCGTCCTGGCGATCCGGACGACCCAACGACGGCTGAGGTATGTGCGGGGCCGGGCCCTGCCGATGCAGAACATCAAAGCAAACGGAAAGGAAACTGCAGAACCTTAGCAAATTATTACAAAACATACTGTCTCTTAAAGCTCCAAAGCATAAGTTCTCACGCCTCCATGAGGCACGATACATTTTGTAGGAATAGAACAAGGGGAAAGCGCCGCCGTCTCTTTCAGCCTTGGACGCCACCGTTGCCTGCTTGGGGAGTCCCGTCACCAACGACGTCGCCGCCGTCCTTGCCGTCAGCCGTAGGCACGGGGTCGACGGCGAGGAACTTCCGCAGCAGGGCCTCCACTTGACCCTTCACGGCCTCGGCAGCAGCGTCTTGGAGCTCAGGGTCCATGAGCTCGAGCAGGGCACCAAAGTCGAAGCTGGAGTCCCGAAGATGGAGGTGGCTGAAGACGCGCATTGCGGCCGAGGTCGAAAGCGCGCGGGCTTCTCCCTCCACCATGGGGCCCACTCCAACGACGATGCCCTCGAGCGCCGCGACGAGCTTGGGGAGCAGCCCGGCGGGGCCTTCCTCCGGAGTCACCAGCGGCTCCTCGTACCCGCTCCCATAGAGATCCTGCAGTGCCTTGCAGGACCTTTGCTCGAAGGAGTCGAAGGCGGCACGCCCCGCCGTGGCCGCCTCCTCAGCCTTGGCAAGGAGTTTCTCCCTGGCCTCCAGCCAAGCCTTCTCGTCGGAGACAAGCTGGGCGTGGGATGCCTGGGCCGCCTCCACCTCCTCCTTCAGCTTCTCCAGGCGGCTGCGCTCCGTGGCCTGCTCCCGAGATGCCTGCTCTAGCTCGGCGTCACGACCGGCGACCGCGGACTCCCGCTCCTTTAGCTTTTCCTCCTGCTCCTCGAGTTGGTGGGCGCGGGTGGCCTGCTCGTCGCAGAGGGCTTTCAGCTCGGCCTCCGCCGCGCGGCAGCGCTCCTCAGTGTCCTTCGCATCCTTCAACGCCATGTCACGGGCCACGGCAGCCATGCCGGCCACCTTCTGGCCCTCCGCTTCAGCAGCGTCGGCCTGGTCCCAGGCCGCCTTGACGGACAAGTCAGCCTGGAGCCACCCCGAGACAAGCTCCAGGCGCCCCGACGCCCGGTGCCGGTCGGGGCCCCGAAGATCGTTCCAGAGTTGATCCAACGTAGAGAAGGCCTGCTCCAGAGCACCGGGCGCGGTAGAAGAGCCGCGGCCCGCCAGCATGGTGGCTGGAAGAGTAGATGGCGACGGCATCAAGACCGGCAAAGTAGCAGCAGCAAGGATTGCTGGGGGCTCCGGAGCCCTCGGGTCGTTAGTAGGCGCGCTGAAGGCAAGTGTCTCTGAAGCCGGCGCAGCCACAGAGGCATCCTTCTCCTGAGGCTGGGCCCCTGAGCCTCACGAGGGCAACCCTGCGGCAGGAGGACGTGAGCTAGCCTCATCCGTCTGCGCCAGGACCTCCGGGCCCGAGGTGGGCTGCTTGGCCTCAGGAGTCCTCGCCTCCTCCTTCTTCCTTTTCACCGCCGGCATTGGCCTGGCCGCAAAGAGGAAGATGTCAGAGCACTATGTCAAGAGCAGGAAGCAAAGACAAGATGGTGCGCTTACTGGTCTGTGGCGACATAATCCCTTGTCCTCTTCAGCAGCGCGATGCCCCAGGCTTCGTGGGCGCGAGCCCCGCCGCGTTCTCGGGAGCGGATGAGCGCACGGCGGCCGGATCTGCGGCAGCGGCGGCCGACGGTGGGGCGGAGGCGCCACCTTGGGGAAGCAACGACGACCTGTCCTTCTTCGGGACACCCAGCTTCAGCTTCTTCGGAGGGGTGCCCCTAGACCTAGTGGTGACCCAAGCGGAGCGCGGTGACTCCCTGACTGGGTGCTCGTCGGCATCGTCGTCAGAGAAGGCGCGGAGGAGCTCGCTTCGCCGTGGGGAAGAAGTCTCCCCCACCTCCTCCAAGGTCACCTCCGAGCTCCCGTTCCCCTCCTCCCCGGAGGGATCGCCGGAGGACACTGGCACCGGGGAGCCTAGGGGCAGGGAAGGCTCCAGCGGCATGAGCCCCTGCTCGTTGAAGACAGGCATGGCGGCGGCTATCTTCTCCCCGTCGGCGCGATGGTACAACGGGAGATGGGCGTCCAAGGGGCCACCCTGGTCCTTCTCGAGCAAGGTGCGCAAGACCTTACTCAGCTCCTCGTCAGACAAGTTGTCCGGGCGCAACCGGAGGTCGTCTTCCGCGCCCTTGAAGCTCCACAGGGGGCGCGAGTGCGCCTGGAGCGGAGCCAGGCACTGCGTCAGGAACTCCTTGACAATCATGGCCCCTGTCAGCTTCTCTGCCTTCAGGTCGGCCATCATCCTCTCCAGCAACTGCTCCGCCCTGGGGTTGGTGAGCTTCTCGTGAGCCCATCAATCCAGGGGCCTCGGCAGCGCGGTCGGCAGCTCCAGCTGAGCGTGGGAGTGCTTGGCGTCCATGAAGATCCACTTGTTCCGGAAGTCCTCCACCTTCTTCCCGGCCCGCAAGATTGCATTGCTGCAGTGGGCCGCGATGAAGCTGGCGCACCCAGAGCACTGGCCGCTGCTTATTTGGAGGTAGAAGAAGTGGCAGAATAGCGCGACGGAGGGCGTCACCCCCACGAACGCTTCGCAGTAGAAGGCAAAGATCGACAGGAGGAGGATGGAGTTGGGATGAAGATGGAGGGCGTGGAGACCATAGTGGTTGAGGACGGCGTAGAAGAAACGGGAGAAAGGGGGAACCAGCCCAGCGAAGACATTGTGCAGGAAGAAGGGGTAGAAGGTGTCACCCAAGGCTTCCGGCTGGGCGGAGCCGACCCGGAGCGCCGTCTCCCCTCCCTCATTGTCGCTGCCCGCCGTCAGTGGGAGCATGGCAGCAAGATGCTTCTCCTCGGCGATGGAGGACGCGCTCAAGGCTGGCTCAAACCAGGGAGCCGAGCGCGCGGTGGAGGCCGATGACTTCGCCTTGTCAGTGGCCATCGGTGGCGAGCCCGGGGAAACAATTCAGCAGATCTGGAGGCACGCTAAGCAGAAGGAGAAGGGGATCTGGAGCAAGATGGAAGGAAGGCAATGAAGGCTCAGCGGCAAGCGCCAGCCTTTTTGTCAGCCAGGGACAGTTGCCGAGGTGGCCCGGGAAAGCGGACACGCCCACGTCCCATCAATCGCCATGCGTCGACCAAGGCCGTAGGTGATTAGGGCCCGCGGCGCTCCACACTTGCCCCTTGCCTTCGCCTCGAAGCCAAGTTCGAGCGCGCCTTGGGCCCGGGGGCTACTGTCGGTGTTCTGGGAATGGGGGTACCCAGACTTGCCTGCCTGCGGCCCACGGCGTGGCTCCATCGACGGCCTGGTACGGCCCAGCTTCAGCGACAACAACTCAAGACCCTCGCGAGGGGCCAAGCCTCGCGAGGCGGACGACACCAAGACCTCCATGAGGAGCGGCCTCCTCAGGCTGGCTCCCGAGGAGCAGAGATCTCTATGCAAGCCTCACCTCATGAGGTCCGGATGACGTGAGCCATGACGACCAAGGCCAGGCGGGCGCCAGCGGGAGCAGTGTACCAGTTTCCTCTTCGGTGCTAAAGAGGCAAGCACAGGCGCGGAGTCCCGAGGAATCAGCCAAAGGTTTCCATTCCCATGCAACGAGACCAAGACAGCCAGGATGGCAGGACGGAGGTCATCACCGAGCCCATCACGGCGTCACGACCAGAGGCTTTTGCAGGCGAAGACTACTTTTGTCAGGATAGCATGTACTAGTTGTCTCCCTTCGAATTTGGCCGTTGTGGGATCCCTTCCCGCCTTTCATTTGGGAAGAGGACCGAGGCCACTATAAATAGGACTTAGCCACCACCGTAGAGGGGGGGGGGGGCATCGACGGATCATTCAGATCACCCACACACTCACCAGCTCACTCGAGCTCAAGAACACCTCTCCTCCTGAGGCTGTTCGCCACTGTACTTGTTCATCCTCAGACCCTCGAGGCCAATCCACCACAAAGCAGGAGTAGGGTTTTACACCGCAAGGTGGACCGAATTAGGGTAAATTGCTGTGTCTCTTTTCCTTACTGTTCGTCGAGCTAGGCTGTGAGATTAGCGAGTAGGCAGACTGGGGAGGATGAGTTCTTCGCACGCACCCCAGAGTTCAAACCTCTCTAGGGTTTGCGGAACCCGAAATCTGACACATCCGTCCTCCTGAGGCCACCCCCAAGAAGAAGCAGCTCCTCCCCAAGGACCACCAGGAGGCTGGGGCGCCCGACGATCGTGCCTCAGGCCCCGCGCCCACTGCTGGGGCGCCCTTCCCTCTCGCATAGGAAGTCGCGCCCGGCGCCCCTGTCAGGACGGGCTCGGGGGCACTCGTCTGGAGGGACTCTGACCTGACCAGCGTCCCGAGGGAGGCGTTCAGGCACCACGTGGGGGTGTGCTTCGACGCGCACCTCCGTGAGCAAGGCGCGAGGCGTTCAGGAGCTCATCACCAAGGCGATCGAGGAGCTTCAGGAGGCGCGAGCCATGCGTGGCGAGCGTCGCCCCTCACCATCTAGTGCAGCTGCCACCCCTGACATGGGTGGCGAGCTGCGCGTCTGTGTGAACATCCCGAGCCTTAACAGGGCCGCTTCTTAGGAGCTGTTCTGGCCGTCCCATGTCGACCGGAGTGGGGGCTACCCCTGCAGCTACGTCCGCATGCCGTTCGGCCTGCTGAACGCGGCTGCCTCGTACCAGCGTCTCATGCAGGGTGTCCTGGCGGCTCGCGAGGCAAGACGCCAGGCGGTCTTGGCAGAGGAGGTGCCAGACCCTCGCGAGCTCCCCGGACCCCCAAAGCCTTCTGGGCCTCAGGAGCCGGCTAGCTCGTGAGGAGCGATCTGTGCAGCACGCGTCTTCGGTGTGACTCCCCCGGCTTAATCATGCACTAACCATACACGCAAATGCACACGATCAAGCCTAAGGACTCACTTGAAGATATCACAACACAACTCTAAAACATAAATAAAGTCATACAAGCTTTATATTACAAGCCAGGGGCCTCGAGTGCTCGAATACATAAGCTCGCATACAAGCGTCAGCGGAAGCATCAGATATCTGAGTACAGATATAAAATAAAACACAGATAAGCCTTAAGAAGGCGGGGCAAAAGAAACACTATGATCGAAAAGGCGCAGGCCTCCTGCCTGGGACCCTCCGATCCTACTCCTGGTCGTTCATACGTCTCCAACGTATCTATAATTTTTGATTGTTCCATGCTATTATATTATCTATCTTGGATGTTTTATATGCATTTATATGCTATTTTATATGATTTTTGGGACTAACCTATTAATCTAGAGCCCAGTGCCAGTTTATGTTTTTTCCTTGTTTTTGAGTTTCGCAGAAAAGGAATATCAAACGGAGTCCAAATGAGCTGAAAATTTACGGTGATTATTTATGGACCAGAAGAAGCCCCCGAAGCAAAAGAGTTGGGCCAGAAGAGCAACGAGGCCTCCACAAGGGTGGAGGGTGCGCCCTACCCCCCTGGGCGCACCCTCCGGTCCTGTGGGCTCCTCGTGGACCCCCCTGACTTGTTCTCGACGTAAAAAATTCCTATAAATACAGAAACCCCCAGAAATAAAAATTGATGGGGAGTTCCGCCATCGCAAGCCTCTGTAGCCACCAAAAACCAATCGGGAGCCCGTTCCAGCACCCTGCCGAAGGGGGAATCCATCACCGGTGGCCATCTTCATCATCCCAGCGCTCTCCATGATGAGGAGGGAGTAGTTCACCCTCGGGGCTGAGGGTATGTACCAGTAGCTATGTGTTTGATCTTTCTCTCTCTCTCTCGTGTTCTTGATTTGGCACTATCTTGATGTACCGCGAGCTTTGCTATTATAGTTGGATCTTATGATGTTTCTCCCCTCTACCTTCTTGTAATGGATTGAGTTTTCCCTTTGAAGTTATCTTATCGGATTGAGTCCTTAAGGATTTGAGAACACTTGATGTATGTCTTGCATGTGCTTATCTGTGGTGACAATGGTATATTCACGTGATCCACTTGATGTATGTTTTGGTGATCAAATTGCGGGTTCTGTGACCTTGTGAACTTATGCATAGGGGTTGGCACACGTTTTCGTCTTGACTCTCCGGTAGAAACTTTAGGGCACTCTTTGAAGTTCTTTGTGTTGGTTTGAATAGATGAATCTGAGATTGTATGATGCATATCGTATAATCGAACCCACGGATACTTGTGGTGACATTGGAGTATCTAGGTGACATTAGGGTTTTGGTTGATGTGTATCTTATGGAGTTATTTTAGTACAAACTCTAGGGCTGTTTGTGGCACTTATAGGAATAGCCCAATAGATTGATCAGAAAGAATAACTTTGAGGTGGTTTCGTACCCTACAATAATCTCTTTGTTTATTCTCCACTATTAGTGACTTTGGAGTGACTCTTTGTTGCACGTTGAGGGATTGTTATATGATCTAATTATGTTATCATTGTTGAGAGAACTTGCACTAGTGAAAGTATGAACCCCAGGCCTTATTTCCAAGCATTGCAATACCATTTTCGCTCACTTTTATTATTTACTACCTTGCTGTTTTTATATTTTTAGATTACAAAAAACCTATATCTACCATCCATATTGCACTTGTATCACCATCTCTTCGCCGAACTAGTGCACCTATACAATTTACCATTGTATTGGGTGTGTTGGGGACACAAGAGACTCTTTGTTATTTAGTTGCAGGGTTGTTTGAGAGAGACCATCTTCATCCTACGCCTCCCACGGATTGATAAACCTTAGGTCATCCACTTGAGGGAAATTTGCTATTGTCCTACAAAACTCTGCGCTTGGAGGCCCAAAATGAGTCTACCAGAAGAAGGTTGCGTAGTAGACATCAAGCTCTTTTCTGGCGCCGTTGTCGGGGAGGTTAGTGCTTGAAGGTATATCTTTAGATCTTGCAATTGAATCTTTTAGTTTCTTGTTTTATCACTAGTTTAGTTTATAAAAGAAAACTAAAAAAATGGAATTAAGGTTGCCTCATATGCTTCATCTTTTTAATATCTTTTCGTGAAAATAAGGATTCCGATAATTGTGCTCAATTGCTAGAGGAAGAATGCAATAAAATATTTGACATACAATCTTTGAATGATGAGCATGATTGCAATGTTGTTTGTATGAATTCTTTGAATATCCATAGTACTAATGATGATTGCACTAGTCATGATAAAAATGTTTCTTATAAGCATGTCAATTTTTGTGGAGTGCATAGAGTTTGCCGTTACATACCAAAAAGGGAAGATAGATTTTGCAAGAGGCATAAGTATTTAGAAACTAAATGGTTGCAAGATAGGCTAGATGTTTGTGCTGAAAAGTTTAATATTTTTAGCCATCCTTGTGTACTTTGCAATGAACGTGGTCATTTAAATCTCCATTGCAAATTGATTCATGATCGAATCGTGTCGAAAAATTGTGATGACTTGATTTCCCTTGCGCATCATAATGAACTTAGTTTGCTTCTGGGATATGAAGAAATGAAACGTATAACTAAGGGTATTCCAGAATATAACCTTGAGAAATTTCTTGATTTTGATCTAGAGGAAATTTATATGTATTGTGCAGTAAATTGCATTGAGAATCCTTATATTGCCAATTACTTAAAGATAAGAAAACAAATAGAAGATGAAGAGAATACTAAGGAAGGGGAAGAGGTTTCCCAATATCCTCCTATTTTCTCTTATGATGAATCAGGTAACGAGGAGGAGCTTTTTATTCAACCAATCTCATCAATAAGGAGCTCCAAAAGGGTGATTAAACCCACATATGATGCGAAGAAGAAAAAGAAAGTCGAAGAAGCAAAGGTAAAAAGGTATCGCTCCCAAATGATGTTGCTCCTATTATTGTTATGCCTATTACTCATTGTGATGATTATGACTGGGAAGGTAATGATACTTGTTATAATCTTGAAAATCTTTTTGGCACCAACTTAGAAAGTTGTGATGATAATAATTGCTATACCATTGGTGCTATTCATATTATTAATGAGAGTGATTATGCTTGTGATATGCAAAGTCCCAAGCTTGGGGATACTATGTTTAATGAAGATGATATTTTTAGTCCCCCAAGTTTTGATGTGCAAATCTATTATGATGATAGCATGCCTCCTATTTATGATGATTGCAATATTTATGAAAGTGGGTTCGGAAGAGTGTCAACTTTAGATAATAATTATCCCACTATTTTGGAGGGTGTTGAATCTTATTATAATGATAAAAGTGGATTTGGAGAGGTCATGACTTTATTTAGTAATGATTCCACTATCTTGGAAGAGGTTTCAATTGATTATGATGAGAACAAAGTTGCTACTTATGATGATTATTGTGATGACACTTATGTTGTAAAAAGTAGTGATGATTATATTTATAAAGCTTGTCATAATTATGATTACCCTTTTTCTAAACATTATTCTTTTAATGTGGAAACAATTTATAGTATTCGAGTTTCTTATGATACTCCCACTATTCCAAATGAGAAGAGTTTTGCTCATGTGGAGAGTAGTAAAATTTCTATGCTTGTTGTCGTGGACTTGACACGGCAGATGTCCTAGCGGAAGGACTTAGTCGTGGAGCCATCGCAACTAGGTTAACTTGAAGGGGTTAAACTGGACAAAAGACACAGAGAGTTACGCAGGTTCGGCCCCTCTCAATGAGGTAAAAGCCTACTCCTGCTTTGTGTTGTATTGCTAGGGTTTCGATTACCAGGGAGCGAATACACTTAACCGGGCTCTCGATCTGTTGTTTTCCTTGTCCCCAAACCGCCGCCGGGTCGTCCCTTTATATACACAGGTTGACGCCCGGCGGTTCATAGAATCCCGGCCGGCTCATAAACGTGTCCGACTCAGTATCCACTCTTTCCTATCTTACAATACAAGTCATCTACTTACGGCGGTTTACATCGATGGGCCCTAACTCGCCTTTGGGCTTTTGGGCCTTCTTATTAAGTCTCCTTAATAAATCGCCATCTTCTATGTCTTCATGGGCTTCAATACAGGTAAATCACTATGAGCATAACTCGGCCCCTCCTGGGCGGTTTATACTCAATAGTTATATCCCTAACATTAGGCCCCAGGTTGATTTGAACTTTGTTCATGTCAATCTTCAACACTTAGGAAAATTCCTTCTTCATTACCTTCGCAAAACTTTGTAACTCGTCGTGACGTCACCTTCCGAGATCATGATAACCCGCCATGACATCATCATTTATCCATTCACCTTTATAAATAGGGCCAGGGGTCCTTTTCAATTTCCCCCCTCAGCCTCTTCGTGTTCATCGTCTTCCTCATGTCGCCTCAGTGCCCGAGCTCCGCCGCCGCCATCAACTTTCGCCACCACTTCGACAACGGCCACTGCATCAACCTGAATGCACCAGAGCACCGCCGCGCGCCTGCGCTGTCCTAACAGCTCCGGTAAGTTCTCCTCTTTCTTCACCGCAGATTTCATTAGGGTTTGGCCGAGTTCGTCGGAGTTCATCTCCGCCCTTCTTTGTTCTTCATTGTTTCCTGTAAGTTTTGATGTTCATCTTGCACGGCGTTAGCCTTAGAACTCATTTTTGATATTTGAATGCTTCCTCTTCGCGAGGGATCTCCTCTGGGCACATGAACTGCTCTGCCGCTGCAACTTAGGTTTAGAAATTTTTCTTCATTATCTGAACTGCTGTAGATCCAAAATTATAACACCAATCAGTGAAAACCTGTTTTTCACCACTTAGCCATTTTCCAACTTCAGATCTATACTTTCAATATCCGTGTAGGCGGTTTAACCTCAGAAAATAATAACCTGCCAGGTACCATTAGTCCCCTCTTAAACCGCCACTTGCTCGTCTTTGTAATTTAATAACGTCACTGTCCGGTTTAACATTTATGCATGCTTCAACACTTTCTTCCTGTTAACCATGAACCTTAAACCGGCACAAATCTTTTCCAGGTTATCGTATAAATGGCCAAATCCTTTTATTCCTGTAACTGGGTTCCATCCCGGGTTACAGAAGAAGAACTGAATGGGTGTGTTGCAACCGGCGCTTTAGCGAAAAAGGAAGACATCCACTGGAGAGCCCACGGTCCAGAAAATCCTCCTGAGCCCAAGGATGGGGAAGTGATCGTTTTTGTTGATCATCTGAGTCGAGGGTTCAGCCCTCCCGGATCAAAGTTTTTTCCGTGATGTGCTTCACTTCTTCCAACTCCGCCCTCAAGATATTGGGCCTAACTCCGTGTCCAATATTTGGAATTTTCAAGTGTTTTGTGAAGCCTACCTGCAAGAAGAGCCCACAGTCGACCTGTTCAGAGATTTCTTCTATTTAAACCGCCGTACTGAATTTACAGATGGGCCCAATACTGAACTTGGCGGGGTTTCAATCCAGAAGAGAAAAGACGTCAGCTTCCCTCGCGCTAGGCATCATAGCCATCCCAAAGATTGGAATCAAACTTGGTTCTATTGCCAAGATACATCTCCAGCTGGCGAGAATCCTCTGCTGGGTTACCGTGCTCACCGGCTTACCGATGCACATCCATTCCCCCAAAGACTCAATGCGAAGGAACGGTCCAAATATGCACCACAGCTTTCAAATCTCAGAGCCTTTATGGCAAACGGTTTGACAGGCATTGATTTTGTCCGTTGCTGGGTATCTTGGAGCATTTTGCCTTTAAGCCGTCGCCCCGGTTTAATGTGTGAGTACACAGGGGATGTGAAAGACCCTCAATGCCACACTGATATTCAGCTGAGTGATGCTGAAATTACTGAATTTGTCAAGAAGATGTTGGATGAACCGGTGACCGACTGTAGCAAAACAGGACTTAGTCCTTTCTGCGCTTCAAATAAACTGCCAGCTGTAAGAATTGCTCCACTCCTGCTTTAATCCATATTCTTAATAATCCCTTATGATCTTTTTCAATCTTTAAACAGGGTGATGATCCGTTCTGGAAGAAGAAACCGCAGGATAAACCGGCCAAAACACTTCGTGTCAAAACCAAGGTCATCAAGAAGCCTGCTAAGAAGAAAAACACCGAGCCTTCCGAGTTAAACATTGACGATGATAATCCGGAGTCAGAGGTAGAACTTGATTCACTTGGCTCTTTTTTCATGCATCTCATTAACGATGATTTTATCAAGATGACGCAGAAGCTAGCCGCGCAAATGACGTAAAGTTAACTATTCTCTCATCCAGTTCAGAACCTCTGCCCACACAGAAAACCCGACAAGCAAGCCGGAAAATAAGATTTTCTCACCCCCTAGATTACTTGGTTCCAAACTTTCTTTTGAAGAAGCAGCAACACGAAGCTCGCCGCACAACCCGGCATAGCGGCCACGTGGTCACTTCTTCCGGTTTACCGAACTCGCCAGTTCGTAAACGCCGCCCAGAGGTCTCTTCTCTTTGTGACACATCTTATCCCAAGGCGGGCTATTTCCGACAACCTCTTAATCCGTCTGATTCAAACTACCAGGGAACTTCCCTTTCCTCCTCTGGCGAGTCCACAGGGACACAAATTCCAACCCTCAAAATTGTTCCTGGGTGAGCATTTTTTTAACTAACCCCTTGTACCTTATGCTTGATCATTATACTAACCTGTTATTTACGTCTCTGTCAGAGCCAAGGCCAGGCCCAGCAAAAAGGCCAAACTAAACAAACCGGCTGATGACAGCGCGCCAACTGATCTGGAAAAGAACCCAGAACAATTTGAAACAAATACTGAAGCTATTCTTGATGATCCGCCACCGCGAGATCTTGACACCTTTGTTGAGCAGATGGAAATTGATCCGATAGGTCATGCTGATAAACCGCCAAGCCCAACTAAGGCTGCTGATGATAAAGCTGACAATGTTGTAGTTACCGGTGTTGGGTATACAGCCCCAGGCAACCCCACTGCTCTGTCAAAACATAGTACCAAAGAAGAATTTTCTGCTGTTGACAAGGGCAAGTTGAATGCGGACTTGGAAAGCTATGCCCACCTCAGCGCCCAAGATATTCATTCTGGGTTTTTAAACCATTTGTACACAAGCCGTGATTATGAAGCCGGTTTACTGAACATGATGAAGGAGCGATATGAGGTAAATGCTGTTAACTCTGCATAAATATTCTTCCCTTAGCCGCCAAGTTTACTGGACATAAAAGAATAGAATGTTCTGCAAACTTTCAAGAGCCATATAGATCAACTCCACTAGCCCGCAAGGGCCGGTTTATAATGTCAATATGAACCGGGACTTTAGAATAATAAATCTTCAATTTCGCCTGTGTAGCCCCCAAGGGTCGACTTAACAAATATGTTAAGTTGAGACTAATTATGATGTAAGGCTCAAAATTCTTACTTAGGACCTTTATAAGACGCAGTAGACATTAGCCCCCAAGTGCCAAGTATATTACTTGTTATGTGCTTGGGACTTTGAATATGCACTGCTATGTAATTAATTACATGTCTCTTGCAGGCTGATCTTAACAAGAAGGAATCTCAAATCGCCGACCTTCAAGAAAATATCAAGTCGCAACAAGCCGAGACCTCCCAAGCCAAGGAGGAACTGACTAGTGCCTTAACAGCAATGGAGAAACTAAAGGAGATATTTAAAAATGAGCGGGCAGGCTGGGATACAGAAAAGTCAACTCTGCTGAAGAGGGCTGAGGATGCTGAGGCTGCCCTTAAACCGGTAGCTGAAGAGCTGACTGGCTTGAAACAGCAAATAAATGCCATGACCGCTACCGTATTTGGTAACTAACTTCTTCATAAGCTTTGAACATGTATTATGTAAGAGACTGCCGGTTTACCGATGTTTGTGATGATGCAGGAACTCGCATTGCTCATCTTGGCTCAGATATGCGGCAAAAATTGAAGGCAGCCTATACACTTATAGAGCAATTATATACCGGCGTACAACGGGTTATCTGCATAGCTTCCCATAACAAACCGCTCCCAACCTTGATCAAGGAGACTTTAGAAAGGCTGGCGATGATGCCTGCACGGCTTGAAGAGCTAAAGAAGTCAGCTGCCAGGGCGGGTGCTCTTACTGCACTGACTCGGGCTAAAGCTTGGATATCTGATCTTAATCCGGTCGATGTGGAAAACGGCTACCCGAGCATAAAGGAGGACGGGTCAGAGTTTAATAATGATGACCTCAGAGCCTTGACGAGGGAAATGCGCCCATTGGCTAGCCAATTGGCTGAAGAAACCGATCTTTCACATTATCAGTCAATTTATGATGCCAACAACAAGAGAGTTAATGCACCAACTTATGATGCTCCAAATCTTATTCCTCCAATCCGTAAGCATACCTATGACCCTGATGTTGATCCCTCCACACTTATAAGTGATGAAGCTGTATTCAAGGCTTTAACTGGGATCGATTGGACCACCATTGACTTCCAGCCACTGGGTAGAGAGGAGGAAGATGAACCGGCGCTGGACGATCCGCAACCTTCAAGTCAGCCAGGCCAGGACTCGTAAACCGGGGGCCGGTTTAGCAACTGCTTCCTTTAAGACTTGTTAAAACAATTATTGTTTTGGGCACCAAACGCCTTGTAATAGGCTAGCTTAAACTCTTGTTCTACTATGCCATCGTGCATATTTACTTTGCATGAAACTGCTAATCCACCATGTTAAGATATGCCACTTGTGCTTATAATATCAACAATGTAGAATCTGCTCCTGCATGCAAAGGATTAAAAGTGTCCTGGCGGTTTACCGCTGTGATATTTGATCACACTGTTGGTTTACTAAACCGGTGTAGTAAGGGGAGAACCCAAACTTTGAGCACTGGTAATTATCATAGATTGCTTGACTTATGAACAAAACTAGTGTAGCCCCCAAGGGCCGGGTCATTATGCAATAAGGAGCAGGGACTTTATGGATATGATCATGTAGACTTGAATAGCAACGTGTAGCCCCCAAGTACCATGGTGCATGCTGGCAGTGACATGGGACTTGCATATTTGACGTAATCTCAACTTGAATAATGTAGCCCCCAAGTGCCGGGTCGTAAGCCTGCAGCGACTCGGGACTATTCCTTCCATTGTAGAATAATATCCATTGCGCTAAAGCAACTTTGAAAACCTCAATCATAATATTGGTTATTGATAACCATAATAAAAATCCAGCCATGTTGGCTATGAAAGATTTGAATAATATAATCCAATGTTTTATAAGCGCATGATTCCAATGGCGCAATTCCAATATATACTGGCGACTTGACGTCCAAAGCCAGACCGGGTTAATAAACACCGGATAATTATCTTATCTCATACTGGCGACTTATAGTCGAAAGCCAGGCCGGGTTAATAAACACCGGATATTAACTTATCATGTACTAATGACTTATAGTCGAAAGCCAAGCCAGGTTAATAAACACCGGTGAATTATGATAATAAAACTTTATAAGCCTCATTCGATAAACCTCAAAAAATTTGTCAAAAATGAATGACAAACGAAAAACGAGGCTTTTCATGGGCTGCCAGGCCGAAAATCGAGTGCTTTCACGGGCTGCACAGGCCACTGAGTTAAACCATTTTACAAACCTTATAAGATGGACCTCACATAACCAATCGTCGTTTTAACTTTGACAAGTTCAGGGTCTGCATAAGATTGACTTGTCAAACGTTCGGCGGGTCATTCCAGGAATACCTGGGCGGAGTGGCTTACATAAAAAGGCAGGATAACCCGGGGTTTTAGGTGAATACACCTGGCTTACAAGCCTGGCTTTTAAGCCTATTACAAGGGTTATACAAACTCTTTGTTCTTTAGAATCAAGGAGCCCCCAAGTAATATTTTTGAGCTGTGCTCAAGGGGCACCTATGTTTGAGCTATGATGTTGCAACAGACTCTCTTTGGTACCTTTAACCTGGGTAGCAAGCCCCCAAGTTGTTTTTTTTTCAATTGGCTTATAAGCCAGTTCAAGGGGTAATCATAACTTCGCTCATAAGCCGGAAGCCCCCAAGTAACCAAAGACTCATTAAGAAAAAACGACAGAGGCCCTGCTTTAGCAGGGGTGCCGGTTTATTATATTTATCACCATATATACATTGTCAAAAATATGTACATCAGAAGAGCCAATGGCTCAGGTGTAGTACGGCCGAAGATGAGCAATATTCCACGGCCGGCGGGTCTCTTCCTCCGACGTGCGTGAGTCCTTGTGGTCTCGAACATCAATAAGGTAGTATGACCCATTGTTCAGATTCTTGCTGACCACAAAGGGTCCTTCCCAAGGTGGGGATAACTTATGCATATTAGTCTGATCCTGGATAAGCCGGAGCACTAAGTCGCCTTCTTGAAAGGTTCTGGTCTTGACCCGGCGGCTATGATAACGACGTAGATCTTGCTGGTAAATCGCCGAACGAGCCGCTGCAAGATCACGCGCCTCATCTAACAGGTCAAGTGCATCCTGACGTGCCTTTTCATTATCAGCTTCAACGTAAGCCGCCACACGGGGTGAGTCGTGACGGATGTCACTGGGGAGAACCGCTTCTGCTCCATAAACCATGAAAAAAGGCGTGTAACCCGTAGATCTGTTAGGCGTTGTGTTGATGCTCCATAGCACCGAGGGTAACTCCTCTACCCAACAACCCGGCGTCCTCTGTAAGGGAACCATAAGTCGGGGCTTGATGCCTCTCAGGATCTCTTGATTGGCTCTCTCAGCTTGACCATTAGATTGGGGGTGAGCCACCGACGATACATCAAGCCGGATATGCTCACATTGACAAAATTCTTTCATAGCACCCTTGGAGAGATTAGTGCCATTGTCTGTTACAATGCTGTGTGGAAAGCCAAAACGGAAGATCACCTTCTTCATGAATTGAACCGCTGTTGCTACATCACACTTACTGACTGGTTCTGCCTCTACCCACTTAGTGAATTTATCAACCGCCACCAATAGGTGGGTCTTCTTATCCTTGGACCTCTTAAAAGGTCCAACCATATCAAGCCCCCAAACTGCAAACGGCCATGTGATTGGAATCATTCTTAACTCCTGAGCCGGAACATGAGCTCGACGTGAAAACTTCTGACAACCATCACATTTTTTGACCAAGTCCTCAGCATCAGCATGAGCCGTCAGCCAATAAAAACCGTGATGAAAAGCCTTGGCTACAAGAGATTTAGAGCCGGCGTGATGACCACAATCTCCTTCATGGATCTCACGCAAAATCTCACAGCCTTCTTTAGGAGAAACACAACGCTGAAACGCTCCAGTAACACTGCAATGGTGCAGCTCTCCATTGACAATTGTCATTGACTTGGACCGCCGGGTTATTTGCGTGGCCAAGGTTTCGTCCTCAGGTAACTCGCCCCGGGTCAAGTATGCCAAATATGGAACTGTCCAATCAGGAATAACATGAAGAGCCGCCACCAACTGAGCTTCCGGGTCAGGATTAGCCAAATCCTCCTCTGTAGGTAACTTGACCGACGGGTTATGCAAAATGTTAAGAAAGACATTAGGTGGCACCGGTTTACGTTGAGAACCCAACCGGCTTAATGCATCTGCCGCTTCATTTTTCCTCTGATCAACATGCTCAACTTGATAACCCTTGAAGTGACCAGCAATAATATCCACCTCTCGTCGATAAGCCGCCATGAGAGGATCCTTAGAATCCCAAGTACTAGAGACTTGTTGAGCCACCAAATCTGAGTCACCAAAGCACCTTACCCGGCTTAAGTTCATCTCCTTAGCCATTCGAAGACCATGGAGCAAGGCCTCATATTCAGCTGCATTGTTAGTGCAAGGGAACATCAAACAGAGAACATAACAAAATTTATCACCTCGAGGGGAAGCTAGCACAACTCCAGCCCCCGAGCCCTCCAATTGCCTGGACCCATCAAAGTGAATAGTCCAATACGTGTTATCTGGTTTTTCCTCAGGCATCTGCAGCTCTGTCTAGTCATTGATGAAATCCACCAGTGCTTGAGATTTGATGCCGTGCGAGGCATATACTTCAAACCATGAGGCCCAAGTTCAATGGCCCATTTGGCAACCCGGCCTCTTGCCTCCCTGTTTTGGATGATATCTCCTAAAGGAGCAGAGCTAACCACAGTAATGGGGTGACCCTGAAAATATTGCTTAAGCTTCCGGCTTGCCATAAAAACCCCATATACAAGCTTCTGCCAATGTGGGTATCTCTGCTTGGACTCAATGAGCACTTCGCTGATATAATAAACCGGCCATTGAACCGGATATTCCTTGCCTGCCTCTTTCCTTTCAACCACAATAGATGCACTGACAGCCCGGCTATTAGCAGCCACATATAACAACAGCGGCTCCTTATCAACGGGCGCAGCTAGAATCGGTGGCTCAGCCAGCTGCTTCTTAAGCGCCTCAAATGCCTCATTAGCAGCGTCACTCCAGACGAAATCATCTGTCTTTTTTCATCATCTGATACAAAGGGATGGCCTTCTCACCGAGGCGGCTTATGAACTGGCTTAGCGCCGCAATACGACCCGCGAGACGTTGAACAGCATTGATACACGCCGGTTTAGCCAGAGAAGTAATGGCTTTGATCTTCTCCGGATTAGCTTCAATGCCCCTGTTAGACACCAGAAAGCCCAAAAGCTTGCCCACCGGCACACAAAAAACACACTTGGCCGGATTAAGCATCATCTTATAAACTCGGAGATTATCAAAGGTTTCCTTCAAGTCGTCTATCAATGTCTCCTTCTTTCTGGATTTCACCACAATATCATCCACATAAGCATGAACATTGCGTCCAATCTGATTATGAAGACAATTCTGCACACATCGCTGGTAAGTCGCCTGGGCACTCTTGAGCCCAAAAGGCATGGACACATAGCAGAAGGCTCCAAAGGGAGTTATGAAAGCTGTCTTCTCCTGGTCCTTAACTACCATCTTGATCTGATGATAACCAGAATAAGCATCCAAAAAACTCAAACGCTCACAACCCGCCGTAGCATCAATAATCTGATCAATCCGAGGGAGAGCAAAAGGATCAGTCAGACAAGCCTCTTTTAAATCCGTGTAGTCCACACACATGCGCCAAGTGCCGTTCTTCTTAAGTACCAGCACCGGGTTAGCCAACCACTCAGGATGAAAAACTTCAACAATAAACCCAGCCGCCGAGAGCCAGGCTACCTCCTCACCAATGGCCTTACGCCTTTCTTCATTGAAACGACGAAGAAACTGCTTGACCGGTTTAAACTTGGGATCAATGTTGAGAGTGTGCTCAGCGAGTTCCCTCGGTACACCTGGCATGTCAGAAGGTTTCCATGCAAAGATGTCCCGGTTCTCATGGATGAACTCGATGAGCGCGCTTTCCTATTTCGGATCCATATTAGCACTGATGCTGAACTGCTTGGATGAATCGCCAGGAACAAAATCAACCATCTTAGTGTCATCTGCCGATTTAAACTTCAAAACCGGATCATGCTCTGTAGTTGGCTTTTTCAAAGACGTCATATCCGCCGGATCAACATTGTCCTTGTAAAATTTTAACTCCTCCGTTGCACAAACCGACTCAGCATAAGCCACATCACCTTCTTCACATTCCAAGGCTATCTTCCGGCTCCCATGTACTGTGATGGTACCCTTGTAACCCGGCATCTTGAGCTGCAGATAAACATAACAGGGCCGTGCCATGAACTTGGCATAAGCCGGCCGCCCAAACAGAGCGTGATACGGGCTGTGAATCTTGACTACTTCAAAGGTCAATGTCTCCAACCTAGAATCATGATCATCTCCAAAGGCAACTTCCAGAGCTATCTTACCAACAGGGTACCCCGACTTACCAGGCACCACACCATGAAAAACTGTATTCGACGGTTTAAGATTTTTATCTGTCAACCCCATGCGACGGAAAGTTTTGTAATAGAGGATATTGATGCTGCTCCCTCCATCCATGAGTACCTTGGTAAACTTATACCCTCCAACCTGGGGTGCAACCACCAATGCTAGGTGACCCTGATTATCAACCCGAGGCGGGTGATCTTCCCGACTCCACACGATGGGCTGCTTAGACCAGCGCAAGTAACGGGGAACCGCCAGTTCAACGGCGTTCACTGCCCTTTTATGAAGCTTCTGATCCCGTTTGCATGAATTTGTGGTGAAGTCGTGGTACTGCCCACTATTCAACTGCTTTGGGTTACTCTGATACCCAGATTGCTGCTGCTGATTCCCCTGACCTGACTGTTGATGGTAGCCACCCTGATTGCCTTGATTACCCTGATTACCTTGGAATCCAGAACTAGAACCGCCACCGCCGTAACCCGGCCCATGAGAACCAGACCCTGAACCACCGCCCGGTCCATGATTGTCTTGAAAAAGATTGGAATTTTTATACTCTTTCATGATGTAGCAATCCTTCCAGAGGTGGCCAGATGGTCTTTCTCGCGTCCCATGCCTTCGGCAGGGCTGATTTAGCATCTGCTCAAGATTAAAGCCTGACCCTCCGGCCCGTGGGGGCGGTTTACCTTTACGACGCTGGCCATTATTCTGTGCGTTGGTGTTAGCCACAAAGTCCAAACTATTATCAGCTTTGCGCTTACCATTGCCTCCCTGATTCGCCAGATTATGCTGCTGTCCTCTGGTGCTACTGCCCTTCTTTCCCTTTCCCGGCTTGTCATCATCAGACTCGGGGTCCTTGGTAACATCAGAGTCAGCGTACTTAACCAGAGCCGCCATCAGCTCTCCCATGTCATTGCAGTGGCGCTTGAGCCGACCCAACTTCTACTTAAGAGGCGTAAACCGGCAATTCTTCTCCAACATTATGACCGCTGAACCGGCATTGATGCGATCCGATGAATGTAAGACGGTAGAAACTCGGCGCACCCAATGGGTTGTGGACTCACCCTCTTCTTGGACACAGGCATCCAGATCCACAATTGACATTGGCTGCTTGCACGTATCTTTGAAATTCTAGATAAACCGGGTCTTTAACTCGGCCCATGACCCAATGGAGTTGGCAGGGAGGCCCTTCAACCAAGTGCGAGCCGTTCCATCCAACATCAGGGGAAAATATTTAGCACATGCCGCATCGCTAACATCTAGCAACTCCATGGCCATCTCATAACTCTCGATCCATGCTTCAGGAGGTAAATCGGCTGTATAGTTAGGCACCTTGCGAGGACCCTTAAAATCCTTGGGCAGACGCTCATTACGTATGGCCGGCACTAAACATGGTACACCCAAATTCCTAAAGGCTACAACTGGCTCCACCGAAGTTGTCGGACGAATCGGAGAAGGTTGACGGGCCGCATATTGCGCCTCCAGCTCGGCCTCTCGACGCGCTCTACCTTGATCCACCACGTTCTGAGCATCAGCACCACCGCCCCCCGGGTTATGCCCACGAGGCTGGTTATGGTCCCGCCCACTGCTTGACACAGCTGGTTCATCAATATGCCTACTGTAACTCCGGCTTGGGCGAGGGGTGGAATGAATCCGGCTTCGACTGTAAGAATAAGCCTGCTGCTGAACCAATGCCGTCTGAAGGAGCTCTCTAGCCCTTCGCATCTCAACCGCCGTTGGAGACTCGCCTTCAACCGGGATAGCCGCCAATCGTGACGCCGCAGCAATCATGTTATCCAAAGGGTTAGAGTAATGACCCGGTGGTGTTGGCATGTGTTGCGGCGGGATATTGTTCTGACGAGGCGGATCCGTGGTGTGTGGC
Source organism: Thinopyrum elongatum (assembly GCA_011799875.1). NCBI lineage: Eukaryota > Viridiplantae > Streptophyta > Magnoliopsida > Poales > Poaceae > Thinopyrum > Thinopyrum elongatum. The sequence goes on from CM022297.1 coordinate 382,028,623, forward strand.
TGAACCGGCGCTCCCGTCCCAGGCGTTTCAACCCGGTCCGCCACTGGCGGGTTACTGGTTCCTGCTCCTGGCGTATTAAAGAGGTTCCTCGCCTCGTAAACCAGTGGCAGGCGAGACTGATGCCTCCTCCTCATGACTTCGTTTGAAGCATTCTGATCTAGCATGAGCCGATAAGACTCCGACTGAATCCGTTGTGCCTGTGCATCCAACGTAACCCGCTCCGCAGCCATCCTGGCATCTTCAGCTACCAGGTCTTCCTTAGCTTGAGCTATCTGATCTCGCAATTTCACGACTTCCGCGTTATGCTGATCTTGATTACCCGGGTTAATCTCCGTCGTCAGCAGTGTTGCCAAGGCGTCTAGTAACCCGGACAAGACCTGAGCCGGCGGGCGCGCAGGGCCTCCTGCCCCGGCTGCCGTCGCCGCTGCTAACCCGGAAATCAATGCCGCTGCAGTTGAAAAGTGCTGCACTGGCTGCGTACCGGCCATGAAGATTGCAACCCGGTTCGGCGGCTCGTAGGGGTCCGGAATACTATCGCCTTCGGAACAGCCCCCAAGCCGACCGTCTTGCCACTACTAGAAAAACGGCTATAGATAATATGGACATTAATGGTGCACCATGTATGTGGTGCGCCACTGCTATATAGCAGTGGCGCACCAGATATAGGTACGCCATTAATGGCCATATTACTAATGGCGCACCACACCCACGGTGCGTCACTACTAACAATTTTATTTTTATTTATTTTTTCAAAACTAGTAATGGCGCACCAGGGGAAAGTGCGCCATTACTAGTTTTAACTAGTAATGGCGCACCACACCCTCTGTGCGCCACTACTAACAATTTTTTTTTATTTTTTTTCAAAACTAGTAATGGCGCACCTGGGGATAGTGCGCCATTACTAGTTTTAACTAGTAATGGCGCACCACACCCTCTGTGCGCCACTACTAACAATTTTTTTTTTCAATACTAGTAATGGCGCACCTGGGGATAGTGCGCCATTACTAGTTTTAACTAGTAATGGCGCACCACACCCACGGTGCGTCACTACTAACTTTCTGAGGTGGCCAAAAAATTCACCAAATGCACCCCCCCCCCCCGTGGACCGCCTTTTCAGGTTAAAAAAAATAAAAGAAAATGATAGAAATGTCAAAAAAATAAAAGAAAATAAGATTCCCATGTGATATGTGGTCTAGTTGTTAGCAAAATTTACAAACATGAATTTTCGACTTTTTTGCAAAATCTCTCGAGAATTTGTAAAATGGGCATAACTTTTGCATACGAACTCCGATGAAAAAGTTTTTTATATGAAAAATCATCTACTCGAAAAGTTATATCCGAATTCAACCCCGTTGAAGATTTTTAGAATCCTCAAAAACCTAACAGAAAAAAAGTTACGGGGCTTTCAAGATCTGGAGAGGCAAAAAAATTAAAAAAAATCAAACTCAGTAATGGCGCACCTGCCCATGGTGCGCCATTACTATCTTCCCGCCTTCAAAATTCAAACTATATATAAAAAAAAAATAGTAATGGCGCACCTGCCCAAGGTGCGCCATTACTATCTTCCCGCCTTCAAAATTCAAAATAAATCAAAAAAATAAAGAAAAAGATAGTAATGGCGCACCTGCCTACGGTGCGCCATTACTATGCCGTATATATGGCTAGGCGGGGTCCTCTCCTCCTTACCTCTTCATTTTTCTCCTCCACTCCATCTCCTCCTCTCCTCCACTCCATCTCCCCTCCTCTCCTCCACCATACTCCCCTCCTCCTCTCCGGTGACCTCCTCCTCCTCCGCCTCTCCAGTGACCTCCTCCCACTCCTCTCCGGCGACCTCCTCCTCCTCTCCGGCGACCTCCTCCTCCCTCCTCTCCTCCCCTCCCCTCACGGTTTCTCCTCCCTTCTCTCCGATGAGCTCCTCCTCCCTCCTCTCCGGTGATCTCTTCCTCCCTCCTCTCCTCCCCTCCCCTCATAGTTTCTCCTCCCTCCTCTCCGGTGAACTCCTCTCCGGCGACCTCCTCCTCCTCTCCGGCGATGTAGGCGAGCTCCTCTCCGGTGACCTCCTCCTCCTCCTCTCCGACGATGTAGGCGAGCTCCTCTCCGGTGACCTCGTCCTCCTCCCTCCTCTCCTCCTCACGGTCTCTCCTCGTCCCTCCTCTCCGGCGAACTCCTCTCCGGCAAAAGAACGTACAAGATCCAAAAACGAGAACAAAATTTGAAAAAATATCGTGCAAAAAAAAATGAGCAAAAAAAAGGGCAAAAAAATCGCGATCCAGATCCAGATTCAAAATTCAAAATAGTAATGGCGCACCGTGGGGGTTAGAATGTGCGCCATTACTATTTTCCCGCTTCCAAATTCAAAAATAAAAATTGACAAAAAATAATTAAAAAAGTTACCAGTGGCGCACCTGAAAAGGTAGTAATGGCGCACATGTGGTGCGCCATTACTACCTGAGATAGTAATGGCGCACCAGGTGGTGCGCCACTCTTATGTAGATTAACAGTGGCGCACCAGGCGTGCGCCATTACTATTTATTAGTAGTGGCGTGATAATAGTGGAGCACCTATAGTGCGCCATTAGTAGCCAAAATAGGTGCGCCACTAACACCTTTTTTCTAGTAGTGTGCAGTTGGTACAATGACTCGGTCCCACCGGTGGATGACTCGCCATCAGAATAGACAACTGTCTCACCGTCAAATACCGATTTATCCTCAGATCCCGCACCATTGATGAATCCCACGAAGGCACAACTCATGGCGGGCTGAACTCGGGCGGGTTTTGCACGCTGAGCCATCTCGATGATGTCGGTGCAGGTGTCCGGCTCAGGGCCCGGTTCGCCGATCTTGCCAATGAAGACGTGAATTCCACCGAAGGGAACCCGGTATCCGTACTCAATTGAACCGGCCTCGGGGCCCCAGCCTTCGTCGTCGATGTAGAGCTTGCCGCGACGACTCTTGGTCATCCGGCCCACAGCGTATCCCTTGATCCCTTCGAAGTTGCCCTTCAAGAACTCGAAACCACCGTGCGCTGGCCCCACGGTGGGCGCCAACTATCGTGGACTTGACACGGCAGATGTCCTAGCGGAGGACTTAGTCGTGGAGCCATCGCAACTAGGTTAACTTGAAGGGGTTAAACGGGACAAAGGACACAGAGAGTTACCCAGGTTCGGCCCCTCTCAATGAGGTAAAAGCCTACTCCTGCTTTGTGTTGTATTGCTAGGGTTTCGATTTCCAGGGAGCAAATACGCTTAACCGGGCTCTCGATCTGTTGTTTTCCTTGTCCCCAAACTGCCGCCGGGTCGTCCCTTTATATACACAGGTTGACGCCCGACGGTTCATAGAATCCCGGCCGGCTCATAAACGTGTCCGACTCGGTATCCACTCTTTCCTATCTTACAATACAAGTCATCTACTTATGGCGATTTACATCGATGGGCCCTAACTCGCCTTTGGGCTTTTGGGCCTTCTTATTAAGTCTCCTTCGTAAATCGCAATCTTCTATGTCTTCATGGGCTTCAATACAGGTAAATCACTATGAGCATAACTCGGCCCCTCCTGGGCGGTTTATACTCAATAGTTATATCCCTAACACTTGTAGATCATGAAAATAATACTTTATGTGATAGTTTTATTGTTGAATTCATTCATGATGCTACTGAAAATTATTATGAGGGAGGAATATATGCTTGTAGGAATTGCAATAGTATCAAGTTTCCTCTCTATGTGTTGAAATTTTTGAAGTTCCACTTGTTTTGCCTTCCTATGCAAGTTGATTCTTGTTCCCATAAGTTGTTTGCTCACAAAATCCCTATGCATAGGAAGTGGGTTAGGCTTAAATGTGCTAGTCATATGCTTCATGATGCTCCCTTTGCGTTTCTATTCTTATCTTTTATGTGAGCATCATTGAAATCATCATGCCTAGCTAAAAGGCATTAAAGAAAAGCGCTTGTTGGGAGACAACCCAATATTTACCCCTACTGTTTTTGCATGTTCACATGATTAATCTACTGTAGTAATCATGTTTTATAGATTTTGTTTCAATAAAGTGCCAAGTAAAGCCTTTGGGATAGTATGGATGATAGTTGATTCATTTCTGTCCAAAAATGGAAACTTTTGCGCTCAGTCACAGAATTGTTAAAAATCACTGGAGCGTCTAAACATTCTGAATTTTTTACAGTATATTGATATACAAATTTTCTACGTTGTCCTAATTTTTCAGGATATTTGTAGTTACATAAGTATGACCTTAATTCAGATCTTTACAGACTGTTCTGTTTTTAACAGATTCTGTTTTCGATGCATAGTTTGCTTGTTTTCTAGTTTCTATGGCTTATACTGCTTAATATAAATTGTAGAAATGATAAGGTACAGTAGGCATAATGTGAGAAAATTTATGAATCTTGTGTTGACAGTACCAAAGTGAATGATTTGTTTTATTATACTAACGGATCTCACGAAGGTTTCGTTAAGTTTTATGTGATTGAAGTTTTCATGTTTTGGGTGAGATATCGATATGAGGAGAATAAGGAGTGACAAGACCCTAAGTTTGGGGATGCCCAAGGAACCCCAAGGTAACATTCAAGGAAGATCCAAGCAACTAAACTTGGGGATGCCCCGGATGGCATCCCCTCATTCGTCTCCAACATTATCGGTAACCTTACTTGGACCTATATTTTTCTTCGTCACATAATATGAGTTTTTCTTGGAGCATGATTTTATTTTATTATTATTTGCTTCCTGTTATTTAGAGTAATTTTTTCATCTTTTAGTTCAATAAAAAGGTCAAGTATAGCCTTTACCATGCTTATTTTGCAAGTCTATATGTTGCTGTTTTGAAAACAGAAAGTTTTCTATTGTTGTCTGAATTTTTTTGGAAAGTCAGAACATGTAAAATCTTGAAATTTTTACAAGTTGAGAAATAACAAATTTGATACAGTGTGGTAATTTTTCAGAATTTTTGGAGTTAGGGAAGTATTAGTACAATTGCACTCTATAAAGACTGTCCTGTTTTGACAGATTGCTGTTATGTTTGCATTGTTTGCATATGTTTGCTTGTTTAATGATTCTATTTGAGGATAGGAGTATTAAATATGCAGAGGAATTTAGTATGCAATGTTAAATAATAATTTTAGTGACTTCTACAGTAGAGAATGATAAGGTTTTGCATTTGATTTATACTAACTTTTCTCACGAGTTCTTGTTGAGTTTTGTGTGCATGAAGTTTTTAAGATTTAGGGAAACCATGATACAGAAGGAATTAAGGAGACACAAAAGCTCAAGCTTGGGGATGCCCAAGTCATCCCTAGTTAATATTTCAAGAAGTCTCAAGCATCTAAGCTTGGGGATGCCTCGGTTGGCATCCCACCTTTCTTCTTCAACAATGATCAGTCAGTTTTGGTTGAGCCTAAGTTTTTGCTTCTTCACATGTTATGTGCTATCCTTGGAATGTCATTTTATTTTTGTTTTGCTTGCTGTTTGAATAAAGTACTTAAGATCTGAAATTTTATTTATGAGAGAGAGTCTTCACATAGCTACTTAATTATTTGACTACTCATTGATCTTCAGTCATATCTTTTGGAGTAGTTTGTCATTTACTTGTGTGCTTCATTTATATCCTATGAGTAAATGGTTGAATGAATTGAATATCATAAATCTGAAATTATATATGCTTCATATGCTTATACTATGGGGAGTTGTGACTTCACATATAAGAAGTAGAGGTGGTAAATTTATTGAAAATTAGCAAACATAGTATTGGTCACTTGAACTATTCATGAAAGAATATTGAAGGAAGAGAGATTTCACATATAAATATACTATCTTGGACATCTTCTATGATTGTGAGCCCCATTAATTATTTTCAAACTTGATCAAATTAGTTGAAGTTGGACAAGGAAGACAACATAATGAGTTATGCTTGGGTATATTTGTATAGAAGTTATATTGTTATGGATCCTCCAACATGTGGTGCTTGCTATTTAGAATATTTTGCTATCCAAAATTTTTGTACTAAGCGGGATTACTGCTTGTGCATCCAAAATCCTTGAACCAAGTTTCTTCCATGAGTGTCCACCATATCTACCATATGCGGTATTTACCTGCCGTTCCAAGTAAATTTGGATGTGCCAAACTCTAAACCTTCAAATAATAATCTATTTTTTACGCCCGACTCGCTCATGTAGTGACTAGGGGCTGTCAGTATCTTCCATGCTAGGTGGGTTATTCTCACGATGAGTGGACTCCGCTCATCATTCACGAGAAAATGGCTGGTAACTGGGATGCCCAGTCCTATGATCAAAAGATCAAAAACAAAATCGCAAATAATTGCAAACAAAACTCCCCCAAGATTGTTGATAGTTGGACGGTACCCGTTGTTTCGGACAAGCCATGGAGTGTGATTGTTGGTGGAGGGGGAGTAAAAAAACTTTACCTTTCTGTTTGGGTACCGCCTATAATGTATCTAGTATGGAAGATATTGGGAACTCTTGGTTGTTATGTAGACAATGAAAGCATACCTCTCAAAATTATTTTCATCTCTGTTTTAAAAGCTTCGAGATCTGGCACCTCTGCAAATCCCTGCTTCCCTCTGCGAAGGGCCTATCTTTTACTTTTATGCAAGAGTTAGTAGTATTCCTTTTCATTTCAACCTACTCTTTAGTTGGCAAGCATCATGTGGTGGGGAAAGATCTAAGCATATATGGCCATTCAAATATATTTGATCATGAATTATTATTGTTGACAATTATCTATATGATAAATAAGTTGGGAGGCGAAACATTAAGCCCCTATCTTTCTCTGTGTTCAATGGATGCTATTTGTTCTAAAAATATGATTTGAGTGGTAGCGATCATGGAAGACTATATGATAGTTGAGTATGTGGGATTTGCTAAATCAAAGCTCTTACATAGACCCTTCCTGAAAATAAGATGAATTGCAATTGTTTGATGACTGAGAACCTAGTTTGTTAGTTTTCAAGAAAGTTTATGATCTATGCTTTGACATGTGAATAGCTTGCTACTTGATCATGAGAAGTTTTATGAGATGAGCTACTGTTTATGATATATAATGATGCTAGAAAAAGTGATTGAAATTATCATTGATCAAACTTATGCACTTGCTAGCATTCCACATCAAAAATTCTGTTTTTATCATTTACCTACTCGAGGACGAGCAGGAATTAAGCTTGGGGATGCTTGATATGTCTCCAACGTATCTATAATTTTTGATTGTTCCATGCTATTATATTATCTATCTTGGATGTTTTATATGCATTTATATGCTATTTTATATGATTTTTGGGACTAACCTATTAATCTAGAGCCCAGTGCCAGTTTCTGTTTTTTCTTGTTTTTGATTTTCGCAGAAAAGGAATATCAAACGGAGTCCAAATGAGCTGAAAATTTACGGTGATTTTTTATGGACCAGAAGAAGCCCCCGAAGCAAAAGAGTTGGGCCAGAAGAGCCACGAGGCCTCCACAAGGGTGGAGGGCGCGCCCTACCCCCCTGGGCGTGCCCTCCGGTCTTGTGGGCCCCTCGTGGACCCCCTGACTTGTTCTCAACGCCAAAAATTCCTATAAATACAGAAACCCCCAGAAATAAACCTAGATGGGGAGTTCCGCCGCCGCAATCCTTTGTAGCCACCAAAAACCAATCAGGAGCCCGTTCCGGCACCCTGCCAGAGGGGTAATCCATCACCGGTGGCCATCTTCATCATCCCGGCGCTCTCCATGACGAGGAGGGAGTAGTTCACCCTCGGGGCTGAGGGTATGTACCAGTAGCTATGTGTTTGATCACTCTCTCTCATGTTCTTGATTTGGCACGATCTTGATGTACCGCGAGCTTTGCTATTATAGTTGGATCTTATGATGTTTCTCTCCTCTACCTTCTTGTAATGGATTGAGTTTTCCCTTTGAAGTTATCTTATCGGATTGAGTCTTTAAGGATTTGAGAACACTTGATGTATGTCTTGCATGTTCTTATCTGTGGTGATAATGGGATATTCACGTGGTCCACTTGATGTATGTTTTGGTGATCAACTTGCGGGTTCTGTGACCTTATGAACTTATGCATAGGGGTTGGCACACGTTTTCGTCTTGACTATCCGGTAGAAACTTTGGGGCACTCTTTGAAGTTCTTTGTGTTGGTTTGAATAGATGAATATAAGATTGTGTGATGCATATCGTATAATCAAACCCACGGATACTTGTGGTGACATTGGAGTATCTAGGTGACATTAGGGTTTTGGTTGATTTGTATCTTAAGGTGTTATTTTAGTACGAACTCTATGGCTATTTGTGGCACTTATAGGAATAGCCCAATAGATCGATCAGAAAGAATAACTTTGAGGTGGTTTCGTACCCTACAATAATCTCTTCGTTTATTCTGCGCTATTAGTGACTTTGGAGTGACTCTTTGTTGCACATTGAGGGATTGTTATATGATCTAATTATGTTATCATTGTTGAGAGAACTTGCACTAGTGAAAGTATGAACCCCTAGGCCTTATTTCCAAGCATTGCAATACCGTTTTCGCTCACTTTTGTTACTTACTACCTTGCTGTTTTTATATTTTCAGATTACAAAAACCTATATCTACCATCCATATTGCACTTGTATCACCATATCTTTGCCGAACTAGTGCACCTATACAATTTACCATTGTATTGGGTGTGTTGGGGACACAAGAGACTCTTTGTTATTTGGTTGCAGGGTTGTTTGAGAGAGATCATCTTCATCCTATGCCTCCCACAGATTGATAAACCTTAGGTCATCCACTACAGGGAAATTTGCTACTGTCCTACAAAACTCTACGCTTGGAGGCCCAACACGAGTCTACCAGAAGAAGGTTGTGTAGTAGACATCAGTCGTCGGCAAGCTCATAGTAATAACCACCCTCGGGGTGGTAGTAGTAGTCGTCGACGGGGGCAGCTGGCTCCGGGGCTCCATCGTCTGGTTGCATCAAAAGGAAAAGGGGAAAAAGAGGAAGCACAGCAACCGTGAGTACTCATTCGAAGTACTCAGCAGTCAAGGATCTACACTACATATGCAACATTGTCAAAGAGAGGTTGTATATGTGGACTGGGCTACATAAATGTCAGAATAGAGGGAAGGCCTAGTACTATCGAAGACTAGCATCTTTAGTGGTCTTGCAGCATTAGAAGAATGTAGATTAGTACAACATAAAGTAGTAGTAGTAATCAGTATCAACCTCGGCCAGAGATCCTTTCTCGACTCCCTGCGAGAAAGCAATCCCAGAGCCATAGTATCCAGTTCTAGTTGTATCGATCGGGATACAACTCCGAGCGTCCGTTACCGAGGATCCGGCTATGCATAGATTAGTTCTTCCCTGCAGGGGTGCACCAACTTACCCACCACACTCGATTAACTCCGGCCAGACACACTTTTCTGGGTCATGCCCGGCCTCGCCCAAACGATACGCCGCAACCCGACCTAGGCTCTAAAGAGAGGTCAGCACACCGGACTACCCTATGCGCATAAGGGTCTTGGGCCTTCACCCTGCGCGCTCCAGCATGTTGCGAGGACGCCCGAAAGCAGACCTAGCCCCCTTAATACAAGCGCGGGCTTAACCAGTCCAATCCAGAGCAGGCCACTCCTCGCTGACGTCTATAGAGCTTCGGCTGATGCATACGACGCAGAGTGCCCATAACTGTTCCCACATGATGGTTAGTGCTATTGGGCCAGATGCCCACTCGGATCAAATATCCAAAATGTTAATGTGTTGGTAGCATGCGGTAACAAGCCGAGACTCACGATCGATGTGACCCCGTCGCCCCATCTCGAGGACTTGCGGCAAGGTCTAAGAATGCCCGGCTACGCCTCGTATTCATATCTCGGGCACCCTCCAGGTCAACCCGTCTCCACAACACTCGTGGGTACCCCTCAGGGTCGACCCGCCTTTCCATGTAACAGTAGTAAAGTCCAAGTATCCGTGTGTCCATAACATCTGGGAATCCGAGGTATCACCCTCATTGGATTCCTACTCGATGAATCCGTCAAGGTGAACTCGGAGGAATCACCCTCGATGGGTTCACACTTGAGGTGTCGCACGACAGCGTCGTTATCGAAAGTGGTGAAGGTGGAATTGTAGGGGAACGCGACAGAAAACGAAAATTTTCGGTATAGCGAGCACGCCCTGGACCACTATGGAGACTGCATACAAGGTTTGATCTGATCCGTACCGACTCGAAGCACAGCGGAAGAAGACTCGGTGGAGATCGTTGGTGCAGATCCCCGCAGCTAGGATTTACAACCTCCCAACCGCGAGGATGTACTCCCTCGTCGGACAGCCCTTCGGGAGGTGGTCGGACAGTCCCCCGGACGATGTCGCGGACAGCCCTTCGGGAGGACCCTCGAAACTCGAACGGAGACTCGGACAGCCCTTCGGGAGGACACTCGAACAGCCCCGCGGGAAAAAGACCGAAACTACGACCTCTCTACGGGGTTGCAGACATACGGTGTCAGCTATCCGGTAGGGCTTCGCCGTCCAGAACTAGTTCCTGCCGGAACCCAGACAGCCTTTCGGCTCTACGAAACACTTTTCGTGGGAGGGAGAGAAGAAGCCAGATAATGCATGGCATGTGTATGAGAGCAAGGGATGAAGAGATGGCAGCCCCCATCTCCTCTATTTATAGGAAACCCAAGGGGTAGGGTGGTTTTACAAGAAAACCCAAAATGCACATGGATGAAGTCCTTCCACAAGGACCCAAGTGAGAAATCAAGGGACAAGTGGGGGCTCCAAGGAGGAGCCCCCATGTGGCCGGCCATCTCCTTGTAGGGGCCCCCCAAGGGGGCCTCATCCATCCATGTCACCCCCAAAAATATCTTGGGACAAATCCCAAAAATAATGGCTTTCCAAAAAATAACCATAAAGCTGATTTTCACTATTCACGACGACATTTTTCAGCGTCCGTTCGAACTGAAAATATTTATGTGGGCTTAGAACATTTCCAGTACCCACTAAAATAATTTTCAATGCGTTCTGGAACAATTCCCGTTTAGTGATTTTCATCTGCGAAAAGCATCTGAAGTGGTTCCGGCAGCTCCGGAACATTTCCGGTTTTTCTTCCAGAAAATTCCCAGAAGTTTCCAGAATGATTCTGGCACCCCCCAGGAATTATCAGGCATGTGCCGAAACCATTTTGACTTAATGGCATCCCCTGAAACAACTTTCCAGTTTCACCGAAACTCATCCGGTGTTCTCTCTGCGGAACTTTTCCGCTGTCCGAAACTTTTTCGGTGTCCGAAACTTTTTCTGTGATTTTCTCTCAGACTCCCTGTCTAGTATTCAACAGATAGATGACCCTTAAGCGTGTGACCCTATAGGTTCGGTGAAGCATAGACATGACCTGGAACCCCTTCCGATCAATGATCAACATCGGAGCCGTGGACACCCATATTGACCCCTATACCCACACGAATGAATATTCGAGTGAACCTCCAGTTGCCGTGAGCTATTCCTGTTGCTTCGCGATATGTCACAAAACACCCGAGGTGAGATTTATTGCACCCCCGTGGATCAACAATTTGTCCACTATGCAAGTTACCTCGTTACCGGTTTTGTTCTCTTTTCTCGTTTCCGTGTTTCGGTATCCCAGTGATCAAATCACAAGCTGTCTGGCCAGACGATGATGGATACCGTTTCACCGAGAGGGCCCGAGTATATCTCTCCATCGTCGGAGGAGCAAATCCCAATCTTGAGCTATCTCGTTACTTGCCATACTTTTTCGTGAACCCGTAAGCCGCCGTAATAGCCACCCAGTTACGGATGACGTTTAACAAACCCCAAAGTTCACGAAGCAAGTATGAAGGAACTCGATACTCTCATGGTCTAAGGAATTATGCAAACATTAACTTCTCTATGTTATAAACCATTAACTTGTGACGAATGCATCTCATAGCATAACATCAATTTGGGTCGATTCAACACAAGTGTTCTACCAACAATTTGTGCCCTCAAAATTGCCGACATAGACATGCCCATGATCAGGAAAACAGGATCATCATGCAATACTCGAGCCAGTCATAGAGGCTTGACCAGGAATACATTTTTCCGTTTATTATCCCACACGTGCACATGAGTTTCCCTCCAAGCCTCGTTTTATTGTAGACTCGAGAATCATTGCAGTTATAGCATGGAACATAAACTTTCATTACAAACCAGGAGATACAAAATACCTGATATTACTGCCTCTAGGGCATATCTCCTACAGACTCCCACGTGCACTAGAGTCATAATCTAGTTACATGGCTTCCCTAACACCAATGGCTATCCGGTGTTGCTCATGCTTTGCTCGTGGTAGAGGCTTTGTCATCGGGTCTGACACATTCAGATCCGTGTGAACTTTGCGTACTTTCACTAAACCCTCTTCGACATGATGTCAAATGAGTTTATATTTGCGTTGAATATATCTTGTCTTATGGTGCGAACTTGGCTCCCTTGCCTGAGCCACGGCGCCACTATTATCACAATAGATCTCCACCGGGTCCAGAGCACTTGGAACCACACCAAGGTCTTCAAGAAATTGCTTGATCCATACCCCCTCCTTGGAGGCTTCCGAAGCTGCAACATACTCCGCCTCCGTCGTAGAATCCGCCACAGTCTTTTGTTTGGAACTTTTCCAATCAACTGCGCCACCGTTCAACATGAAAACATAGCCTGATTGAGATTTGAAGTCATCTGGGTCAGTCATGAAGCCTGCATCAGTGTAACCACTTACAATGAGCTCTTCATCACCTCCGTACACAAGGAGTAAATCCTTGGTCCGTCTGAGGTACTTAAGAATACCCTTGACTGCGGCCCAGTGTTCCAATCCAGGATCACTTTGGTACCGGCTGCTAACACTTAGCGCATAGGAAACATCCGGTCTTGTACATAGCATGGCATACATAATAGAACCAACTGCCGAGGCATATGGAACATCATTCATTTGTACTCGCTCATCGAGAGTTCGAGGACTCTGATTCTTGCAAAGCACTGTGCCAGGTGACATGGGGAGTAGGCCTTTCTTGGAGTTCTCCATGTTGAACCTTTTCAACACCTTGTCAATGTACGTGCTTTGGCTAAGCGCTATCAGGCGTTTTGATCTATCTCTATAGATTCTGATGCCCAATACATATGCCGCTTCGCCTAAGTCTTTCATTGAAAACCTTTTCTTCAATGATTCTTTTATTTCGCTAAGAAAATTCACGTCATTTCCAGTCAACAATATGTCATCCACATACAAGATTAGAAATGCTTTTGCACTCCCACTAAACTTCTTGTAAACACAAGATTCTTCGTCATTCCTGATGAAGCCAAACTCTTTGACCACTTCATCAAAACGAATGTTCCAGCTCCTTGACGCTTGCTTCAGACCATAAATGGCTTTCTGAAGTTTGCATACCTTTCTAGCATCCTCATGAATGACAAAACCTTCTGGCTGTATCATGTATACATCCTCTCTGAGGTTTCCATTTAGGAAAGCCGTTTTGACATCCATCTGCCATATTTCATAATCGAAATCAGCAGCAATTGCTAGTAATATCCGAACAGACCTAAGCATAGCTACGGGCGAGAAAGTCTCGTCGTAGTCCACTCCTGGAACTTGCGTGAACCCTTTCGCGACAAGTCTAGCTTTGTGGATAGTAATGTTACCATCCGCGTCCGTCTTCCTTTTGAAAATCCATTTACATCCAATTGGTTTTACGCCTTCTGGAAGTTCTTCCAAGTTCCAAACTTGGTTTTCGTACATGGATTCCATTTCGGACCTCATGGCTTTGTGCCATTCTTTTGAGCTAGGCCCCGCCATCGCTTCCTTGTAGTGTGCAGGTTCATCGTCTTCAAGAATGAAGATTTCGTTATGAAACCATTCAGGTGGTTGGATAGCCCTACCTGATCTGCGCGGTTCAGTTACAACATTGTCTGAAGTCTCCGCATCATATGCGACAACTTCCGGCTCAGTTGTAGGGATAATTAGCGGAATTTCTTCCGGTTCCTTAGCCATATCAATGGTCACCGAAGATTCACTAATCTCATTAAGTTGCACTGTCCTCCCACTTAATTCTTTGGCGAGAAACTCTTTCTCGAGAAAGTGTCCAACTTTTGCGACAAACGTTTTGCCCTCGGACTGGTGGTAGAAGGAATACCCAATGGTGTTTTTGGGATAACCTACAAAGTAACATTTGTCTACTCTGGGGTCGAGTTTGCTTGGTTGTAAACGATTTACATAAGCTTCACAACCCCAAACCTTGAGATGTGACACATTGGGTTTCTTCCCATACCATAATCCAAATGGCGTCGTCTCAACAGACTTAGACGGTGCTCTGTTTAGTGTATAAGCGGCAGTAAGTAGTGCGTGACCCCAAAAAGATATCGGTAGATCTGTAAGAGACATCATCGACCTTACCATGTCCAACAAGGTTCGGTTATATCGTTCTGATACTCCATTTCTCTGTGGAGTTCCGGGAGGCGTAAGCTGTGAAACGATTCCACGGTCACTCAGATGTTGGCCAAACTCATGACTAAGATACTCGCCTCCGCGATCAGACCGCAGAAACATAATCTTTTTGTCATGATGATTTTCTACCTCATTCTGGAATTCTTTGAACTTTTCAAAGGTTTCCGACTTATGCTTCATCAAGTAGATATAGCCATACCGACTTAAATCATCAGTAAAAGTCATGAAGTAAAAATACCCACCCCGTGCGGCCGTGTTCATTGGACCACATACATCACTATGTATTATTTCCAACAATTCACCCGCCCGTTCAGGATGACCCGTGAACGGCGTCTTGGTCATTTTCCCCATCAAGCAAGCTTCACATCTGTCAAATGATTCAAAATCAAGGGACGGTAAAACTCCATCTTTATGGAGTTTTTGCATGCGTTTCTTTCCGATGTGGCCAAGCCGACAGTGCCACAAGAAAGTGGTGGTGGTATCAGCCTTCTTAAGGCATTTAGCATTCACGTTAAAGACATCATTTCCACATTCAAGATTTAGTATGAAAAGGCCCCCAACAATGGGTGCAAATCCATAAAACATATCCTTACAATAAAGTGAACAACCATTGTTCTCAGACTTGTACGAATGCCCATCGTGTACTAAACATGATCCGGAGATAATGTTTCTACACAACAGTGGAACAAAATAGCAGTTACTTAGTTCTAAGATAAATCCTGAAGGGAGACGTAGAGGCATAATGCCGACAGCTTGAGCGGCGATCCCAGCGCCATTCCCGACACGCATCACGACTTCATTCTTTGCCAGCTTGCACACCTTCTGAAGCCCCTGTATCGAGTTGCAAATGTGAGCAACCGATCCGGTATCAAATACCCAAGACTTAGAATTTTCGCTAGCAAGCAAAACGTCAATGACATTAACTTGTATAACAATTATACCTTTTCCGGTTTTCCCGGACATCTTATCTTCCAGATACTTCTTGCAGTTTCTCTTCCAGTGTCTTGTGCCCTTGCAGTAGAAGCACTCAGTTTCATTCTTGGCTCCACCCTTAGAGTTGCTTTGGGAGCCGGTCTTACCGGCGCCCTTGCCCTTCTTTGGCTTGCCTTTCTTTTTTTTGAAACTGGCGGTTTTATTCACAAGCAACACTTGCTTGCGATTTTTCCGCAGTCCTCCTTCTGCAGTTTTCAGCATGGCGAGCACCTCTTCCGATTCCTTCTCCATCCCACTCATGTTGTAGTTTAATACAAAACCGTCGTAAGACGGGGGGGAGTGAAGAAAGCAACATGTCCATCGTATGGCCAGGTGGAAGTGGAAATTCTAGGGTTTTAAGCCTTTCAGCATAACCAATCATTTTGACCACGTGTTCGCCAACTGAACTACCCTCAGCCATCTTGCAATCCATCAAAGCCTTCATGATATCAAATCGTTCAGACTTTGCGGTTTCCTTGTACAGAGCATCCAATTCCCGGATCATATCAAGGGTTTTATGGAATTCAAAATGTTTTTGAAGGTCTGTACTCATGCAAGCTAGCATGAGGCACTGCACTAAGTTGTGATCATCATCCTTAGTGGCCCAGACATTTTGTTCATCTTCCGGGGCCTCTGCCGCCGGTTTAGTTGGAAGAGCATTTTCAAGCACATATAGTTTCTTAGCGCTCCTGAGGACAATCCTCAGGTTGTGGACCCAGTTCGTATAGTTGTTCCCAGTCGTAGTTAACTTCTCTTTCTCTAACATCGGGCCTAAGTTGAACGCGGTGTTGCGAGCCATTTGATCTACAACGGAAAACACAAGTTTCACTTAGACTTTGTTTATAATGAAATTTGCACTAGTGAATAAACAGTTTTATTCTAAAGTGCGCTCCCACTCAAATCAATATCTCTCAAAATTGATTATGAGTGATACAAGACCCGTATATCCATTCAACGCCATTGAACGAGATGAACACTGATGGCGCGAAATTCAATCGGTAGGCAAACTTGCCGATCACATCTCTATGTGACTCTTGTTCATCTTTCGATGGGCGTGTTCCGAGCTCAGGGAGATCCTTCCAGAACGTCAAGACAACCAAGTGATCTTGCTGTGAGGTCTCAACTCACCCGCCTCACACATCCCTAATCGTTCGTACCCAGGGAGATCCTGTGATACCCCGAAAAGTTAGGTGCCGTGACGGTGCTACACTTGGGAGAACACTAACTACTTGATATTTTAAGTGAGAGATCACCCTAATAAAAAGCGACTACCGCGCAATCAAGAAGGGTGCATCAAGAGGGATAAACATCTCAGGCAATTCATAATAGCATGATATGGTATAGCCTCTTCTGACGGAGAAGTCTTTCATTTCTTCGCCTTCGGCATTCGCGTCGGTGTTCACCTTCGTGAAGATTGCCACCACCTTGTCGATGCACCAGATAATATTGCTATCTCAATAGCAAGATAAAATAAATGCATTACTTAAGGTTGACACGCAGGTCATTAAAGTGCAATCATATGGCTCCAGCCATCATGCCAAATCATGACACGCAGGTCATGTTAATTACATCATATAGTCATCTCATACATAATCAAATTGAATATGAGCATTGCTATACCACATCACATGCAAAACATCCTGCAAAACCAAGTTAGACGCCTCTAATCGGTTTATGCAAAATTTTATTTTACGTGGCTTCTAAGGTTTTTACTCAAACCGCAGCTACCAACGTTTTATCATCAAGTATGATTATTCAAGTTGCTAGATTAACATCTCGGGGTGTATGAAACACGAGATAATTAAATCTCGAGCCCCATACTAAACTTTGTCATACGCATGACCCCCATGCAGATCATATCTGCAATGCCCTTTCATCTGCGAATTTCATCTTTCTTTTGACTATGGCAGAACCCAAAGAACTGATAGCACTTCCATGATCAATCAGGATCACGGATTGCCAGAACTTTGTCAAATTCCACCATGCTATCTCGAGATTGAGCAAACGCAAATTCTAGGGAAGCAACAAGAATGTCGGGTAACAGATTTCATCTGTCACCCGCATAAATAATTTTCAGCAATAGATCTCATCTACTCCAAAATTATATTATGCAATACCCATACATCTCCATGTATTCTAGATCGTAACCTGCATCTACGCATAGCACGGCTCTTGATGCCACTGTAGGGGAACGCGACAGAAAACGAAAATTTTCGGTATAGCGAGCACGCCCAGGACCACTATGGAGACTGCATACAAGGTTTGATCTGATCCGTACCGACTCGAAGCGCAGCGGAAGAAGAGTCGGTGGAGATCGTTGGTGCAGATCCCCGCAGCTAGGATTTACAACCTCCCAACCGCGAGGATGTACTCCCTCGTCGGACAGCCCTTTGGGAGGCGGTCGGACAGTCCCCCGGACGATGTCGCGGACAGCCCTTCGGGAGGACCCTCGAAACTCGAACGGAGACTCGGACAGCCCTTCGGGAGGACACTCGAACAGCCCCTCGGGCAAAAGACCGAAACTACGACCTCTCTACGGGGTTGCACACATACGGTGTCAGCTATCCGGCAGGGCTTCGCCGTCCAAAACTAGTTCTTGCCGGAACCCAGACAGCCTTTCGGGTCTACGAAACTCTTTTCGTGGGAGGGAGAGAAGAAGCCAGATAATGCATGGCATGTGTACGAGAGCAAGGGATGAAGAGATGTCAGCCCCCATCTCCTCTATTTATAGGAAACCCAAGGGGTAGGGTGGTTTTACAAGAAAACCCAAAATGCACATGGATGAAGTCCTTCCACAAGAACCCAAGTGAGAAATCAAGGGACAAGTGGGGGCTCCAAGGAGGAGCCCCCATGTGGCCGGCCATCTCCTTGTAGGGGCCCCCCAAGGGGGCCTCATCCATCCATGTCACCCCCAAAAATATCTTGGGACAAATCCCAAAAATAATGGCTTTCCAAAAAATAACCATAAAGCTGATTTTCACTATTCACGACGACATTTTTCAGCGTCCGTTCGAACTGAAAATATTTATGTGGGCTTAGAACATTTCCAGTACCCACTAAAATAATTTTCAATGCGTTCTGGAACAATTCCCGTTTAGTGATTTTCATCTGCGAAAAGCATCTGAAGTGGTTCCGGCAGCTCCGGAACATTTCCGGTTTTTCTTCCAGAAAATTCCCAGAAGTTTCCAGAATGATTCTGGCACCCCCCAAGAATTATCAGGCATGTGCCGAAACCATTTTGACTTAATGGTATCCCCTGAAACAACTTTTCAGTTTCACCGAAACTCATCCGGTGTTCTCTCTGCGGAACTTTTCCGCTGTCCGAAACTTTTTCGGTGTCCGAAACTTTTTCTGTGATTTTCTCTCAGACTCCCTGTCTAGTATTCAGCAGATAGATGACCCTTAAGTGTGTGACCCTATAGGTTCGGTGAAGCATAGACATGACCTGGAACCCCTTCCGATCAATGATCAACATCGGAGCCGTGGACACCCATATTGACCCCTATACCCACACGAATGAATATTCGAGTGAACCTCCAGTTGCCATGAACTATTCCTGTTGCTTCGCGATATGTCACAAAACACCCGAGGTGAGATTTATTGCACCCCCGTGGATCAACAATTTGTCCACTATGCAAGTTACCTCGTTACCGGTTTTGTTCTCTTTTCTCGTTTCCGTGTTTCGGTATCCCAGTGATCAAATCACAAGCTGTCTGGCCAGACGATGATGGATACCGTTTCACCGAGAGGGCCCGAGTATATCTCTCCATTGTCGGAGGAGCAAATCCCAATCTTGAGCTATCTCGTTACTTGCCATACTTTTCCGTGAACCCGTAAGCCGCCGTAATAGCCACCCAGTTACGGAAGACGTTTAACAAACCCCAAAGTTCACGAAGCAAGTATGAAGGAACTCGATACTCTCATGGTCTAAGGAATTATGCAAACATTAACTTCTCTATGTTATAAACCATTAACTTGTGACGAATGCATCTCATAGCATAACGTCAATTTGGGTCGATTCAACACAAGTGTTCTACCAACAATTTGTGCCCACAAAATTGCCGGCATAGACATGCCCATGATCAGGAAAACAGGATCATCATGCAATACTCGAGCCAGTCATAGAGGCTTGACCAGGAATACATTTTCCGTTTATTATCCCACACGTGCACATGAGTTTCCCTCCAAGCCTCGTTTTATTGTAGACTCGAGAATCATTGCAGTTATAGCATGGAACATAAACTTTCATTACAAACCAGGAGATACAAAATAACTGATATTACTGCCTCTAGGGCATATCTCCTACAGGAATCACCCTCGATGATCACGACCGACTAGCTACTCTACAGAGTTAACATCAGAAGTGGTAAACGAGGTATCACCCTCGGCACTCGATGGTAACGCTGCAGTGTCGTACAGCTAAAAGCGATGTGATGTGCGGTGCTGGGGCCTGGTCGTCGAGTCTTCTGATGATCCAGCAGGGCAACCGGGACAAGTGGGGTCACTGGGGTCTCTATCCAGCCTATACTAAGCAGTTTAGGATAAGCAGGTAGGTATCAAAAGCAGTTACAAAAACATGCTATGCATCAGAATAGGATAAACAGTAGCAGCAGCAATTCTAACACAAGCAGAAGAGAGAAAGAATAGGCGATATGGGCATGCTCAAGGGGGGGTGCTTGCCTGGTTGCTCGGTGGCAAAGGCAAGGTCGTCAACGGTGTCGTCGGGCTCCTGAGATGCATCGGTCTCGGGAACTGCGTCGGTGTCGGGGTCTATCGAGAGAGAAGAGGGGGGGGGGAAACAGATAAATACACAGCAGACATATGCAACACAGAGCATGCTATGATAACGTGCAGTGTAGGGTTGCCTAAAGACATGTCTAAATCATATTAGTTATTTTACGATTAAAGTTGGATTTATTAACCGGTATGTATGCACTATTCATCTACCGGAAATGGTCGAAAAGTTGTGGGTTCACCTCCGTAGAGGGTCCCGACATGGAAACAGATGGCACGGTTGGATTCGTCTTGTCGTTCTGAGCAACTTTCATGTACAATGTATTTTCATTCGAGCTACGGTTTATTCTCTATGATTTTCTAAAGTTTTAATCATTTTCTGGATTTTAATTATTTATTTAAATTCGCATTATCCAAAACAGTAAAGGGTGATGTCAGCATGACGCAATGATGATGTCAGCAGTCAACTCTTGTTGACCAGAGTCAAACTTGACATGTGGGGCCCACATGTCATACACAATGGCCTTAATAGAGGGTTAAAAATTAACTATTTGGGTTAATTAGTTAGTGGGGCCTACTGTCATTGTCGCTAGCTAATTAACAGTCATTAATTAGCAGTTAACAGTGATTAGGACAGCAGGACCCACTAGTCAGTGCCTATGGTGAACAGTGCCTACGTTGACTATGGTCAACGCAGTCAAAAGGGGCCCACGGGGCCCAGCGGTCAGCGAACAAAGATGAGCCACGTCGGCGCCACGTCGGAGTCGCCGGAATTCCACCGCCGACGGCCCGAAAAATGGCGGAGAGCCTCGGACCTCACCGGAAAATCGATGTAGTGCACCATTTGAGCCGTGGTCGGGCGCGTTCAAAAGCTGGTGACCTCACGCTAAGTTCGGGTTTGGCCGGCGCGAGGCTAGGGAGCTCCATTTGCATGGCTAGAAGCTGCTACGGGCTACTGCGAGCGCACTGAACACGGTTCCACGCTCGGACACGAGCGGCGGCTGCGGTGGCTATGATGACGACAAGCGCAGCGGGGGCTAGCGCTCGGGTGCGACGGTAAGGCTAGCTACGGCGCGCTAGGAGGAGCAAGGAGGTGTCAGGGCGGACCGGGGGCTTACAGCGGAGCAGCCGAGCAGACTAGTGGGCTCGGGGAAGCACCGGAGTCGTCGAGGCCAACGCGGCGATCTTGGCTGCCCGAGGAAGAAGACGAAGACGTAGGTGAGGATGGGGCGGCTCCCAGCTCCGATTCGAGGGCACAGGCGATGTGGTGGAGTACGGCGAACCTTCCTGATAGGGTTCCGGCGCTCGGGATCGCCGGTGGTCCGAGCAGCGAGGCCATGGCGGTGCTCGGGTGAGGGGGAATCAGAGAGGGAGCGAGGGGAGAGTGAGTGAGGGGGACGCCAGGGGGTCGCGGGGCCTCGCCCTTATCCACGGCGAGCGCGGCGACGCGCTGTCGAGCAGGTGAGCAGGGGGGGACGGGGCGCGTGCCCTTCATAGGAGTGACACGCAGATAAGCTTGATCACCAGGTTGATAAGTAAAACCCCATCGTTTGCGATCATAGTTGCTCTTCTGGCGGTCCTGAGCCGCCTTGAGATTTTCTCGAACGATACGGACTTGTTCTTCAGCGTGTTAAATAATATCCAGACCCACGAGCGGTCGTTCCCTAGTTTCTGACCAATTCAGAGGGGTTCGACACTTACGTCCATAAAGTACTTCGAAGGGGGCCATTTTCAAGCTGGCTTGATAGCTGTTGTTATAAGAGAACTCAACATACGGGAGAGATTCTTCCCACTTCTTGCCGAAGGAAATAACACAAGCCCGAAGCATGTCTTCAAGCACTTGATTGACTCGCTCGACTTGGCCTTGAGATTGGGGGCGATAAGCTGAACTCTAGGTAATATGAGTTCCCATAGCTTCTTGGAAACTTTCCCAGAACTTTGAGGTGAAAAGACCACCATGGTGCAAACTAATCTCCTTCGGAATGCCGTGGAGTGAAACAATTCTGGAGATATACAACTCTGCTAACTGACTAGCAGTGATAGTCTCCTTGACAGGCAGAAAGTGTGCAACCTTAGAGAGTTGGTCGACGGCGACAAGAATACCATCGTGACCCTTCTGTGACTTGGGAAGGCCAGTAATGAAATCCATTTGAACCTTATCCCATTTCCATAAAGGAATAGGAAGTGGTTGCAGAATTCCAGCAGGCTTCTGATGTTCCGCTTTAACGCGACGGCAAATGTCACATTCAGCAACGTATCGAGCAATATCCTGCTTCATTTTGGACCACCAGTACCTTTGACGGAGATCACGATACATCTTGGTACTACCCGGATGAATAGACAGCGGTGTATCATGTGCCTCCTTCATGACCTTGTCAGTCATAAGCTCGAAGCGAGGTACCACAATGCGGTTTCTGAAATACAAGGTTCCATCTTCAGATAGCGAGAAATCCCTGTACTTTTCCAGATGAAGATCTTTCTTCATCAAATCAACTTCAGCATCTTTAGCTTGTGCACTCTTAACGGCTTTCTCAAGATCTGGTTGTACCACAAGGTTTTTAAGAGAACCCTGGGGAACAATATGCATATTCAGCTTGCGCAGTTCTTCATAAAGACGAGGTTGAGTTGCTTAACCATGAGGTTGTTACAATAGGACTTGCGGCTTAAGGCATCAGCTATGACATTAGCCTTGCCAGGGGTATATGAAATACCACAATCATAGTCCGTAATTGTTTCGAACCATCGTTGTTGGCGGAGATTAAGATCCGGCTGAGTAAACAAATACTTCAAGCTTTGATGATTAGTATATACCTCACACCGGTTACCCAGAAGGAAATGTTGCCACAGCTTTAATGCATAGATCACTGCAGCAAGTTCAAGATCATGCACTGGATAATTTTCTTCATGCGGACGCAGTTGACGCGAAGCATACGCAATTACTCTTTGTTCTTGCATTAGGACACAGCCTAATCCTTGACGAGAGGCGTCACAATATATCACAAAGTCTTCGCGAGAATCCGGAGGAGCAAGCACTGGAGCAGAAGTTAGCTTGTCCTTGAGAGTCTGGAAACTTTCCTGAAATTTGTCTGTCCACTAAAACTTAACGCCCTTGTGAAGCAGGTTAGTCAGAGGCTTAGCAATCTTGGAAAAGTTCTCGACAAATCGACGGCAATAGCTTGCGAGGCCGAGAAAACTTCTCACTTGCTTGACGTTCTTCGGAGGAGTCCAGTCAAGAATAGTCTGAACTCGTTCCGGCTTAACAGCAATTCCATCCTTGGAAATTACATGTCCAAGGTAGGTTACTTCAAAAAGCCAGAATACACATTTGGAGTATTTGGCATACAACTGGTGTTCTCGGAGCCTTTCCAGTACAAGACGGAGGTGTTCAACATGTTCTTCCTTATTCTTTGAATAGACCAGAATATCATCTAGATACACCACGATGAACTTGTCGAGGTAATCCATGAAAATGTAATTCATCAGACGGGAGAACGTGGCTGGAGCATTTGTTAAGCCAAATGACATGTCCATGTACTCGTAGGAGCCATAACGAGTAACGAAGGCAGTCTTCGGAATATCCTCTTCGCGGACACGGATCTGGTGATAACCCAACCTCAAGTCGAGTTTAGAAAACACTGATGATCCAGCAAGCTCATCATACAAGTCATTGATCCGAGGAAGCGGATATTTATTCTGAATGGTTGCCTTGTTGATAGGACAGTAATCTTGGACCAACCTATTCGTACCATCTTTCTTCTTGACAAAGAGAGAAGGTGCTCCGCAGGCAGAGGAACTAGGACGGATTAAGCCTTTGTGGAGGGATTTGTCATTTCCTCCTTAAGCTCGAGAAGGTGGTGCAGAGGCATCTTATAAGGACGCTTCGCAATAGGAGTTGTGCCTGGTTTCAAGTCGATGACAAACTCGACAGCTCTAACAGGGGGTATTCCTGGAAGTTCTCCGGAAAGACATCTTGAAAGTCACAGACGACTGGAATGTTTTCGATCCCCTGAAGCGGAGAAGGATTCAACGCATTCAAGGCATAGATTTGAGCCTTGTCATTTTGAGTTATCTGGGCACGGTAATTCACTAGCTCATCTGATGGGTGCAGGAGGTGTACAACGTTAGTGGCATAATTGATTGAGGCGTAATGAGCCTTCAACCAATCCATTCCCAGAATAAGATCAATTTTGGAAGAACTCAATATGATGGGATAAGCCTGAAACTTTCTCCCTTCAATCTCAATAGTGACTTTGGGGCTGAACATGGATGCTCGGCACCGACCCGCGGGAGTGTCTACCCCTAACGGATGGTGCGGGTTGTCACATTTGATGTTATGCATGAATGTAAAATCTTCCGACATGAATGAATGCGATGCTCCTGAATCAAATAAAACAGATGCAGGTACTGAATTAACAAGTAGTGTACCCATCACAATTTCTGGTTGATCTTGAGCTTCAGCCATGTTGACGTGATAGGCCTGCCCACGACCATAAGAAGGCCTGGCATTATTGTTGCGCTGCTGAACAATTCCACGGCCAGCAGGAGGAAGGACCAGCTGATTCCGACCCTGTGAGCAGTCTCTAGCACGGTGACCCGGATGGCCACACTTGAAGCAGAGCCCACTGTCTGGACGAATTGCAGGAGCTCGGGGTGGTGCAGCTCGAAGAAGCTGCCTCGGTGGTGGAGGAGGCAGACGAGGTGCAGCATGGTACAGCCTTGGTGCAGGTGCAGTTGGACGGTACATGCTGTGAGGAATCCAGATACGGCGCTTCTGTGAAGACAAGCCCGAAGATGAGCCAGCATCACGATAGCGCTTCTGTGACTCCTTGTGCTTGATCTGAGCAGTCTCAACCAGAATAGCCTTGTTCACAAGGGCAGCAAAGTCGGTGAAGTCTTGAGCAGCAAGTGCAAGCTCAATGTCTGGGTGGAGTCCACTACGGAACTTCTCTTGTCTACAAGCATCCGTGGCGATGTCTTCTCAGCATAGCAGGACAAATCAAGGAATTCCCGCTGATAGGCTTCGACAGTCTTTGTTGCCCTGAGTGAGGTTGCGGAACTGGGTTCTCATCCGGTCCATGATTCCCTCAGGAATATATCGGGCACGAAAAGTGGCCTGGAACTCTGGCCAAGTAACGGCTGTTTCAGCAGGCAGTGTACGCTTGTGTGTGTCCCACCATTGAGCAGCGGGACCCTTTAAGAAGAAGGACGCGAAGGTGACAAAGTTGGCAGGGGAGACATTAGCAGACTCCATCTCGTGAGTGATGTTGCGAATCCAGTCATCAGCATCCAGTGGCTTTTCAGAATTGCGGAACTGGGTGGGGTTAAGACGCACAAATTCCGACAGAGTTATTGAAGCAGGGTTCTGGTCCTGGTTGTTCTGGTGCGGGAACTGAGCCATTATCCCAGTCATGAGCTGACGGTTGAGCTCGAATTGTTGCATCATAGCTGCCATATAATCTGGCGGTGGTGGTTGTTCAGGGGCACGACCACGACCACCTGATCTAACCATCCTGCTAAGTATCAACAAGGGTAGTTTAGTATAAGCAATTGCGAGTGCTTAGCGACAAGCATGATGTAACACGACAATAATTGAGCAGTGTAATAGATACTTAACAGTAGTCAATTAAGACGTACAGATCCATACACTGGGTCGGGTTCATGGGGACAGCATAACGGCGCAAATTTAGAAGCTAGACATGCTAGGCGGCGCGCAGGCACGCGGTAAGGAAGTACACAACGAGACATAGCAAAGGCTATATCAATGTCAGAGAAAACTGCTGGAGCGAGGAATCTGCAAGAGACAACACAGGGTGCCCTCGATAAAAGGGATCCTGCAAGCAGAACCTGGTCCACAATCTTGAAGAAAGGGGGGTAAATTCAGAACTCCGGGTGGATGTGATCACGAGAACCTAATGTTGGAGTTAGTAAAATTTTAACCCAAAAGGAAGAGAGATTAGAGTCCCAGAGTAAGACGAGGAATAAAAGATCCTAATACCACCCAAAGGCGACGTGGGCCCATAAGCCACACAGCCATGTTAGTAAAACAGTTTTGGACGTCTAGACTCAACTTCGGCCAAGGAGTTGGAAAAGGGGGATTCCTACAGGCAGTCGGCTCTGATACCAACCTGTGACGCCCCCAGCTTAATCGTGCACTAACCATACACGCAAATGCACATGATCAAGCCTAAGGACTCACTTGAAGATATCACAACACAACTCTAAAACATAAATAAAGTCATACAAGCTTTATATTACAAGCCAGGGGCCTCGAGAGCTCAAATACATAAGCTCGCATACAAGCATCTGTGGAAGCATCAGATATCTGTGTACAGATATAAAAGAAAACACAGATAAGCCTTAAGAAGGCGGGGCAAAAGAAACACTACGATCGAAAAGGTGCAGGCCTCCTGCCTGGGACCCTCCGATCCTACTCCTGGTCATCGGCAAGCTCGTAGTAATAACCACCCTCGGGGTGGTAGTAGTAGTCGTCGACGGGGGCAGCTGGCTCCGGGGCTCCATCGCCTGGTTGCATCAAAAGGAAAAGGGGAAAAAGAGGAAGCAAAGCAACCGTGAGTACTCATCCGAAGTACTCAGCAAGCAAGGATCTACACTACATATGCAACATTATCAAAGAGAGGCTGTATATGTGGACTGGGCTGCAGAAATGCCAGAATAGAGGGAAGGCCTAGTCCTATCAAAGACTAGCATCTTCAGCGGTCTTGCAGCATTAGAAGAGTGTTGATTAGTACAACATAAAGTAGTAGCAGTAATCAGTATCAACCTCGGCCAGAGATCCTTTCTCGACTCCCTGCGAGAAAGCAATCCCAGAGCCATAGTATCCAGTTCTAGTTGTATCGATCGGGATACAACTCCGAGCGTCCGTTACCGAGGATCCGGCTATGCATAGATTAGTTCTTCCCTGCAGGGGTGCACCAACTTACCCACCACGCTCCATTAACTCCGGCCGGTCACACTTTTCTGGGTCATGGCGGGCCTCGGCCAAACAATACGCCGCAACCCGACCTAGGCTCTAAAGAGAGGTCAACACGCCGGACTAACCTATGTGCACAGGGGTCTTGGGCCTTCGCCCTGCGCGCTCCTGCACGTTGCGAGGACGCCCGGAAGCATACCTAGCGCCCTTAATACAAGCGCGCGCTTAACCAGTCCAATCCAGAGCGGGCCGCTCCTCACTGACGTCTATAGAGCTTCGGCTGATGCATACGATGCAGACTGCCCATAACTGTTCCCACGTGATGGTTAGTGCTATTGGGCCAGTGGCCCACTCGGATCAAATATCCAAATCGTTAGTGTGTTGGTAGCATGCGGTAATGAGCAGAGACTCACGATCGATGTGACCCCGTCTCGAGGACTTGCGGCAAGGGCTAAGAATGCCCGGCCACACCTCGTATTCATATCTCGGGCACCCTCCAGGTCAACCCGTCTCCACAACACTCGTGGGTACACCTCAGGGTCGACCTGCCTTTCCAAGTAACAGTAGTAAAGTCCAAGTATCCGTGTGTCCATAACATCTGGGAATCTGAGGTATCACCCTCATTGGATTCCTACTCGATGAATCCGTCAAGGTGAACTTGGAGGAATCACCCTCGATGGGTTCACACTTGAGGTGTCGCACGACAACGTCGTTATCGGAAGTGGTGAAGGAGGAATCACCCTCGATGATCACGACCGAATAGCTACTCTACAGAGTTAACATCAGAAGTGCTAAATGAGGTATCACCATCGGCACTCGATGGTAACACTGTAGTGTCGTACAGCTAAAACGGATGTGATGTGCGGTTCTGGGGCTTGGTCGTCGAGTCTTTCGATGATCCAGCGGGGCAACCGGGACAAGTGGGGTCACTGGGGTCTCTATCCAGCCTATACTATGCAGTTTATGATAAGCAGGTAGGTATCAACAGCAGTTACAAAAATAGGCTATGCAACAGAATATGATAAATAGTAGCAGCAGCAATTCTAATGCAAGCATAAGAGAGAAAGAATAGGCGATATAGGCATGCTCAAGGGGGGGGGGTGCTTGCCTGGTTGCTCGGCAGCAAAGGCAAGGTCGTCAACGGTGTCGTCGGGCTCCTGAGCTGCGTCGGTCTTGGGAACTGCGTCGGTGTCGGGGTCTACCGAGAGAGATGAGGGGGAGGAAACAGATAAATACATAGCAAACATATGCAACACAGAGCATGCTATACTAACATGCAGTGTAGGGTTGCCTAAAGACATGTCTAAATCATATTAGTTATTTTAGGATTAAAGTTGGATTTATTAACCGATATGTATGCACTATTCATCTACCGGAAATGGTCGAAAAGTTGTGGGTTCACCTCCGTAGAGGGTCCCGACACGGAAACAGATGTCACGGTTGGATTCATCTAGTCGTTCTGAGCAACTTTCATGTACAAAGTATTTTCATCCGAGCTACGGTATATTCTATATGATTTTCTAAAATTTTAATCATTTTCTGGATTTTAATTATTTCTTTAAATTCGCATTAACCAAAACAGTAAAAGGTGACATCAGCATGACGCAATGATGATGTCAGCAGTCAACTCTGGTTGACTAGAGTCAAACCTGACATGTGAGGCCCACATGTCATACACAGTGGCCTTAACAGAGGGTTAAAAATTAACTATTTGGGTTAATTAGTTAGTGGGTCCTACTGTCAGTTTCTCTAGCTAATTAACAGTCATTAATTAGCAGTTAATAGTGATTCCGACAGCGGGACCCACTAGTTAGTGCCTATGGTGAACAGTGCCGACGTTGACTATGGTCAACGCGGTCAAAAGGGGCCCACGGGGCCTAGCGGTCAGCGACCGAAGACGAGCCACGTCGGCGCCACGTCGGAGTCGCCGAAATTTCACCGCCGGCGGCCCGAAAAACGGCGGAGAGCCTCGGACCTCACCGGAAAATCAATGCAGTGCACCATTTGAGCCGTGGTCGGGCGTGTTCGAAAGCTGGTGACCTCGCGCGTCGAGTGGTACCACTGGTTGGACCAGGGGATGGCCGGAACTGGCCGGACGGCGAAGCTACGCGCTGGCCGGACGGCGAAGCTACGCGCCGGCCGGAGTTCGGGTTTGGCCGGCGATAGGCTAGGGAGCTCCATTTGCACGGCTAGAAGCTACTACGGGCTACTGCGAGCGCATTAAACACGGTTCCACGCTCGTACACGAGCGGCGGCTGCGGTGGCTACGATGACGACAAGCGCAGCGGCGGCTAGCGCTCGGGTGCAACGGTAAGGCTAGCTACGGCACGCTAGGAGGAGCAAGGAGGTGTCAGGGCGGACCGGGGGCTTACAGCGGAGCAGCCGAGCAGACTAGTGGGCTCGAGGAAGCACCGGAGTCGTCGAGGCCAAAGCGGTGATCTCGGCTGCCCGAGGAAGAAGACGAAGATGTAGGCGAGGATGGGGCAGCTCCCAGCTCCGATTCGAGGGTGCAGGCGACGTGGTGGAGTACGGCGAACCTTCCAGATAGGGTTCCGGCGCTCGGGATCTCTGGTGATCGCGGTGGTCAGAGTAGCGAGGCCATGGCGGCGCTCGGGTAAGGGGGAAACCGAGAGGGAGCGAGGGAAGAGTGAGCGAGGGGGACGCCAGGGGGTCGTGGGGCCTCGCCCCTATCCACGGCGAGCGCGGCGACGCGCTGTCGAGCAGGCGAGCAGGGAGTCCGGGGCGCGTGCGCGCGTGCGTGCGCTGTGTGTTCGACAGCGGCGCGGGGTGAGTATTGCGAGGTGGGAGACGGTGCTGGTTGGGCTGGGCCGGCGCTGTAGCCACTTAGGCCCAGCCGCTACGGGCTTTTCTTTTTCTTCTTTTCTTTTCTGTTTTGTTTTGTGCTTTCTTTTGTTTTTCTGTTTTGCAAAAATGTGTGGCCCCAATTATAGTTTTGTGTAATATGTGAACTAGCCACAATATTTCAGTGCAACCTTTACTACTGCCATAAAAAAAGGTTTTTAGTCCATATAATTTCATTTGGATTTTATTTAATTATAAATGGATTAAATACTTCTGTTTTGTTGTAGTTTATTGCTGTTATATTTACTTAACTAATTTAGTTAATGTTTCTGTTATTTTTCCAAATGCTTTCGGAATATTTGCAACATTATGAACATTTTAGTTCCTGGATTTGAAAAACTTTTATTTTCACTTTAAGTTTGAATTAGGAGTTTCAAATGCAATATGATGCAAATGATGACTAGGCACTGTTCAACTTGCTAACATGGCATTAACTAAGGGTGATCACTATGGTTAATTACATGGGGTATTACATTCAGCTACCTCAACGCTGCTACAATGATGGTGCCAGGTGACTTTTTGGTTCGTTCAGTTGAGGGCGCCCCTCGAGCTGTATTATCCTCAAGCTATCAGGGCCCGCCCCTATAGCTGTGTCATTTTGATTCATGTACCATGGATCAGTTATGCATGCTCAAGTTATTATGGTGGTTAACGTTACGCCCGTCGACTCGTTATCTATGGGGTTGCCCTTTGCGGTCTCTGCGCGCTGCTAACCCGCCTCTCACTCATCCCGCAACGGGGGCTACTGGCACGGCACCTGTGCTCGGGTCCGTCCCTGCAGCGTCGATAAACCTAAGAGACCGAGCTCTGGCTCGCAGCCGGCCCCGCGCATGTCACCTAACCGGGTCCTTAGTGCCTTCGTCTTCTTGCATAAAGATCACCAGCGGAATAGCAAGCGCGGCTGCATGTTATGTTTCCTAGCTAACTCGCAGGAGCCTCCGGAGGCAGGACCTCGAGCGGCCTCGCCAATACCTCGTTGCCATGAAAGGACACCACGCTATGTGCCAAGGGGCGCGGTCCCTCTTAGGCGCTCCCTCGGGCGCGACCACTCTTTTCTTGCGCAAGTTGCTTGCACGTTAAAGGGGGGCCCTTGAGCACCGCGCCTCAGGGGCTCTTACCAGCTCTCATGGCCTCTCCCCCTGGCCTTGACCATGGCATTGCGACCTGGCATACCAGTGGCGGCCGAGCCTCGCTCGAGAGCCGGGTCCCAAGGACGTAGAGCACCCAGAGCGGGGGAATTGGAGTCGGTAGGAGCCCTGCGTGGGCGCCATCGGGAGAAGGGCGCAGCCTAATGCCGCACAAGAGGCTCGCCCTCGCAGCAAAGGAACCACCACAGGCTCGCCAAGATAAGTCACTTCACACGCGCAGGCGTGAACCTCATAATCAGTGTTCTGACTCTCGCGATTTTGCTTGGGCAAGGAAACTTCCCTTTCAGTCCTTCGGGAGCCGCTTGCGCGCCAAAGGGGACCTCCTGAGCATCGCGCCTCAGGGGCTCTTACCAGACCTCGGGCCGCTCACCTCCTGGCCTTGACCACGGCATCGCGACCTGGCATACCAGCGATGGCCAAAGCTTGCTTGGGGACTGGGTCCTGTCGGCGCAGAGCACTATGCTACCACGAGAATGAAAGGGGGGACCCATGCCAAAGCGAGAGACGCAAACACAACATAAGTTGGGGGCACAAGCATAAAGGCACCAGGTGTCACTGTCCTTACACGCCCCCGCGGGGCCCTTTATGGTTTTTTGTAGGAATAAAACAAAAGGAAAAGGGCCTCCTGAGGACTGTGGCCAAGGCAGCATCGCCCACGATGCCAGGATGGCACTGTTCCTCCCCTAGGACCAGGTGCGGCAACGCGGCGGCTCGTAGCTGTCGTCGTCGCTCGAGCCTGGTCCGGAGGAAACGTTGCTGCTGCCGAAGGAGTCGCGGACAAGGCCAAGGGCAAGTTCACCGCCGGCAGCCTCGCCGCCGCACCGGCCTGGAGGTTGGTCGCCGTCTTGATCGCCTCCCCTGGGGCAGCACTCCAGGCATCGGCCATCCTCCCTGATGACTGTGAAGAAGAGCGTCGACGCCCACGTCCCATCAAGTGCCACCCGTCAGCCTGGCCCGTAGGCAATTGGGGCCCGCAGCGCTTCACCCTTGCCCTTTTGCTTCGCTTCGAAGCCAAGTCCGAGCGCACCTTGGGCCCGGGGGCTATTGTCGGTGTTCTGGGAACCGGGGTACCTAGATTTGCCTGCCTGCGGGCCACGGCCTGGCTCCATCGACGGCCTGGTACGGCCCATCTACAAAGACAAGCAAGACAAGACCCTCGCAAGGGGCCAAGCCTCGCGAGGCGGACGACGCCAAGACATCCTGAGGGAGCGGCCTCCCCAGGCTGCCTCCTGAGGAGCGGAGATTCCTATGCAGGTGCCCCACCTCATGAGGTTGCGGTGACGCAAGCCGTGACGACCAAGGCCAGGCGGGCACCAGCGGGTGCAGAGAAGACAGGTTCCTCTTTGGTGCTAAGGAGGCAAGCACTGGTGTGGGTTTCCGAGGACTTAGGCAAAGGTTTCCATTCCAGTGCAACAAGACCAAGGTCACCAGCTCGGCAGGACGGATGTCATCGCCGAGCCCACCGCAGCGTCACGGCCAGAAGCTTTGCAAGCGAAGACCACCTTTCATCAGGATAAGATGTACTACTTGTCCCTTTTCAAATTGGCCGTTGTGGAATCCCTTCCCGCCTACGTTTTGGGGAAGAGGACCAAGGCCACTATAAATATAGGTTAGCCACCACCATAGAAGGGGATCAGAACCTCTCGACTCATTCCCTCACCAGAGCAGACCTCGCGAGGCTGTTCATCCGTTGTACTTGTTCGTCATCAGCCCCTCGTGAGGCAAATCCACCACAAAGCAGGAGTAGGGTCTTACACCACAAGGTGGCCCAAACCTGGGTAAATTGCTGTGTCCATCTTCTTCCTTGTTCATCGAGCTTGGCCGTGGGGCGACGGGTTGGTTGGCTGGATAGGTTGAGTTCTTTGCACACACCCCAGAGTTTGAATCTTTCTTGGGTCTGCGGAGCCCTGAATCCGACAACGGTGATCATAACGACAACTTATAAGTTCAGCGGAAAGTTTGACAAGGGACTAGATAGCTCGAGGGTGGGATTGGCTCTTGTAGCAATGGAGAGATATTCTTAGGGTCCTATGGGCGTGACTGCATCAACACTCGTCTAGCCAGACACAGGTGACTATGTCACGGGGATGCCAGAACAGTTCAATGAGAAAGAAGAACAAAACTGATAATGAGGACAACGGTATAGGGAGCATGTGTGTGCCTCAGAACGATACCGATGCATCTCGGCTTTTGTAAAGTATCGTGAAGCAAAGGGAACATCACACTACTAGGAGAAACCTTATAGATATAATCTTAGCAGTAGCGCGGGAAAAGGGAGCAGCTCTACTGCTACTTAGTTATAGCGCGGGGCAGAAATGAGCGCTACAGATAGTAGTGTAGTAGTAGCGCGGGGCAGCCAGGTGGCGCTACTGCTAAGTGGTCGCAACGCCAAGGACCGAGGCTACCCATAGTAGTAGCGCTGGTGGGGGACCAGCGCTACTGCTAAGCTCCATAGCAGTAGCACGTGTCGGTGGCCCACCGCTACCGCTATGTGTGTACGGTGCCAGCAGGTGGGCCCCAATTACCAGCAACGCTGGGTAGCCGACACGCGCTACTGCTATGGAGCTTAGCAGTAGCGCTGGTGCGCTTCCAGCGCTACTGCTACACGTAGCAGCCACCTTTTCTCTCCCACCCACCCTCCCCCTCCCCCTCCCCTTTCCCCTCTCCCTCCTCTACCTCCCTCACTTTGGTCTTCCTTCTCCTACCTCTCTTCTCTCCCCATTAATGCCCCCATCCACCATCTCCTCCATTAATGACCTCTCTTTCTCTCTAGCTTCTTCTTTCTCACTTTAATTTATTTTTCTCTCCCTCCTTCTCTTCTCCACTCATGCCTTTGTCTCACTAGCTAGCTTTCCCTCCCTCTCCACTAGTTAGGTAGAGCATCTCCTTCCAACTAGATCTACCATGCATCTTTGTCGTACTACTTTCGATCCCTAGCTAGATAGCGGCACCGGCCATCTACCGTATGTGTGTGCTCGATCCCTCTCTCTCTCTGGATGATAGGTGAGTAAAAAGTTGTGCTTTGCAAGAATGGAAATATTTGTGTTTGCGCTATGATGATGGGAATGTGCGTGTGGCATGATTTGCCGCCTATGTGTATTTGTCGGATCGTGCGTGACATGATTTGCTTATGTTTTGCCGAAATGTCGATTTATTTCCGTTTCGGCAAATTTCGGGCAAACTCTATATGTCCTATTTTTAGGGAAGGTCATGCCGAATTTTTGTATGACTTTGACGTATGCATATATATATGCATGTATGGTAATAATTCTTTTGCTTATTATACCGCACCGGCAATTAATCATGAAGGTCAGTGGAAGGGTGGTGGAAAGATGGTTACGATCCGTGGTGCAAGACATGTATTCAAATAACCGGACTGGGATTATATGTCCATGTAGAAAATGCAAACTAATCGTCATCTTGGACCCCTTTGACCGTGGCAGTTTGAAGGCGCACCTGCTCATGCATGGTTTCATGGATGGCTATACTCAGTGGATAATTGAAGAAGATGATGAGGATGTCCACATGGCAGGCAATAATGACATGGGGCTAGATGAAGAGATGACCGATGATGCTGGACTCGAAGACGAGGGCACAAGATAGGGCAGCGGAGAAGAGGCCGTACACGATGGGGAAGAGGGCGCCGTACACGGCGGAGAAGAGGCCGGACACGGCGGAGAAGAGGCAGATACGCCGCAGTCTTCGACGCGACTAAGTTCAGTCATGCAGGACCCTCATGTTCGAGACCTGCTTCGCAAGAATACAAGTACCAACAGAGCCGCTTCTAGAGAGGAGGCCAAGCAGGCGCAACTGGAGGTAGACTTGAAGACTCCATTGTATGACAGTTGTGATCCCGAGGTGACACGCTTGAGTTTCACGCTCGAACTTCTAAAGACGAAGGCCAAAAACAAATGGATAGATGCAAGCCTTGATGAGCATTTGAAGTATCTACATAAAAGTTCTTCCTGCGTGGAACCTGTGTCCTACTAGTGTCGATGAGGCCAAGAAGATCGTGTGCCCTCTTGATCTGCCCCACTTTAGATACCATGCATGCATCAACGATTGCATCATTTATCGGAAGGAGCACGCGGAAAAAACCAGCTGTCCGGTGTGCAATGCTTCTCGATACAAGAAGGCTGGGAAGAAATCTGCTCAGAAAGTTGTATGGTACTTACCGATCACTCCCCGTCTGCAGCGTTATTTCATAGATCCTAAGGAAGCAAAGCTCATGCACTGGCACGCGGAGAGGGTGAAGCCTGATGACGGAGATGATCTGAAGCTGAGACACCTTGCGGATGCTAGCCAGTGGCGAGCATTCAATGCAGAATATGGATATTTCACAGATGATGCAAGGAACATCGTGCTTGGCGCGAGTACCGATGGCATGAATCCATTTGGCAACAAGAACACCAACCATAGCACATGGCCCGTGTTTGTATGGATGTACAACCTCCTCTGGTTGTGCATGAAGTCAAAGTACATACACATGAGCATGCTGATTAAGGGATGAAACAACCGGGAAATAATATTAATCTGTATCTGGGGCTACTGAAAGAGGAGTTAGATCAAGGATGGGTCGGACAAGATCAAGGATGGGCCGAAGGCAAGAAAAGAATTGGAAAATTTGAACATCAGGGTAGATCTCCACATGCCGTCCCGTAAAAAGTCCGAGGAGATGGAGACAGAGACGGAGGTGGGGGACAGGGGCAGAAAAGTCAACAAGAAGGAAGAGAATTATTGCCCCCCTTCTTGCTTCACCTTAAATCCGAAGGAGATCGATCAATTCTTCAAGTGCCTTACCGGAATCAAAGTTAGTTCCGGTTACTGTGGGAAGATAAGCAGATTTTTAGACACCAAGAAGAAAAGGTTCAGCTGGATGAAGTCTCATGACTGTCACGTGATGATGATGCATATCCTTCCGGTTGCCCTTAGAGGTATAATGGACGAGCACGTCTGTCACACGCTTACTGGTCTGTGCAACTTTTTCGATGTTATCTCTCGAAAGTCGATCAGTGTGAAGCAGCTCCGAAGGCTACAGGAAGAGATCGTTGTCATACTAAATGATCTTGAGATTTACTTCCCGCCCATGTTCTTTGACATCATGGTGCATCTATGTGTCCACATTGTGGATGACATCATCGACCTCGGGCCGTCAGTCCTTCACAGCATGATGTCGTTCAAGAGGATGAATGGGGTCATCAAAGGATTCGTTCGTAACATGTCTCGTCCAGATGGAAGCATCGTGCAGGGCTATCTGACCCAAGAGTGCATCTCCTTTTGTGAGAATTATCTAGGCGGCGAATATCCTGTTGTTGGTTTGCCCATCTACAAGCACCTTGGGAGGCTCGGAGGAGAAGGTCACACGAACGACTGGAGGGAATTGCATGTGGACCACTCGGGTCGACGCAACGACTTGGACATAGCAAACTTAGTAGTGCTACAACACCTAGACGTGGTAGATCCTTTCGTGGAACTGCACAACGAAACCATCATAAAGAAGTATCATGACCAAGGGCTAAACAAGAGGGACACCGAAGTTACTAGAGAGCACAACTCCACTTTCTTGCATTGGTTCAAAGAGCATGTTCTTGACAATCCCCCGGAAGAGGGCAGTGAGGACGGATTGCGCATACACGCCTTAGCACATGGCCCCGCGGCCAACCTCGCGACCTTTCAGGCATATGATATCAACGGATACACGTTTTACATGGAGGCCAAAGACATACATAGTGATTACCAAAACTTAGGGGTGGCGATGGAATGCATGACCGGCGACAATGGCGCAGCTGAAAGATTCTACGGAAGGGTCGAAGAGATCTGGGAGCTTGACTACACTAGACTGCATAGTGTGACGATGTTCCCTGTTAGATGGGCTAAGGCAGTCGAAAGAGAAAACCAGTATTTCACTACCATGTCTATACCCGACGCGCGGAGCGCAGCTACCGTGAACGTCATCGCCACAATTGAGCCATGGGTACATGCTAAGCACGTGACACAATGCTTCTTCATAACCGACCCGAGCACTCCGAGCCGTGTTGTCGTGAGGAGAGGCAAAAAGTGCATCATCGGAATGGACGGAGTTGCTAACGAGGAAGACTACGACCAGTGCGGCGACTCGATGAGGAAAGAAGATGATGACGATGAAGCATATGTCAAAATAAGAAGCAAGACTATTTTACCTAAGAAAAATCGCACTCCATGGAAAAGGAAAAGTCACAATGAGGGGCTCAATTACTCGGCAGCGAACAAGAAAGCAAAGAAGCTTACTCAGAAACGAGAACGTCGACGCTGAGAAACCATCATTTATATATATATATATATATATATATATATATATATATATATATATATATATATATATATATATATTATGTTCCTATTTTGTATACGCACTTAACCGTTATCGGTCGAATGAAGTAATATATATATCTCCTTACTTATATATTGTATCCCCTTCCCATCATCATGCATATCGATAGGTCGTTTTCGGAGGAGAAAAATAAAAAGTAAACCAAAAAGGAAAGAAAATAAAATGAAAAACTAATAGAAAATTAAATGAAAAATGAAAAGAAATAGAAAAACGAGAAAGGAAAAAAAGAAAATGTAAAGAAAAAAGAAAAAAAAGGAAAGGAATAGTAGTAGCGCGGGTTTTGAACCGCGCTATAGCTACAATAGCAGTAGCGCGGGTTTTGAACCAGCGCTATAGCTATCAGTAAGTAGCAGTAGTGTCGGTTCCCAACCCGTGCTATAGCTAAGTTTGCTATAGCGCGGATACGCAACCCGCGCTACCGCTAAGTTTGACTTAGCCCTGCGCGGGCGTCCCTCCTTCCCTCAATTGCCCATTCTTCTCGTCCGCTCCTCGCCATCTCCTGCCTCCCGCACTGCCCCTGCCTCCCTTGCCGTCTCCTGTCGCCCTCGATGCCCTTGGAGCCACCGCAGCCTCGCGCCCTTGACGCCACCGGAGCCGCCCTCGACGCCACCAGAGCCGCGTGCCCTTGCCGCCCTGCCTCCCTCGATACCCCTACCTTCCTCACTACCCGTGCCTCCCTCGCCGTCATCGGAGCCGCCCTCGACGCCCCTGCCGGCTCCCCGAGCACCCTCTGTAAGCCTCCCACCCCTCCTCTCTATCTCTCTCTCATGGACTAGGGATTTAATAGAGAACCAACTAGGTTAACTACTTTATTCAGGTTAACTAGTTTAATCAGGTTAACTAGGTTAATTAGGTTAACTAGGTTAGCTAGGTTAATTAGGGTTAGCTAGGTTAACTAGTTTAATTAGGGTTTTAATAAAGAATAAGCTTGCTGTGGATAGAAGAAGAAAAATTCATTTTAGAGCAAATTTTTAGTTTGGAGAAAAATTCAATATGGAAATAAGCTTGCTGTGGACCCAATGTAGTTAACTAAAAATTTTGCTACAAAAAGTTAGGGCAGTAGGGTTTTTGTTTAGAGAATAATTAGGGTTTTTGTTTTCATAGATGTTTTTTAAATGAATAAAATGAAGAAAATGTTGGAGCAGCGCTGCTAGTAGTAGTGGTACTAGTAGATGTTAATTAGGTTAGGGCAGTAGCGGTACTAGTAGATGTTAATTAGATGTTTTTTAGTTAGGGCAGTAGGGTTTAACTAGGGCATTTGTATTAGTGCTGCTAGTAGTAGTGGTACTAGTAGATGTTAACTAGGTCATTATAGAGCTCTAAAGTAAACTGAATTTTGTTCTATTAGTAGTTAACTGAATTTTCTTCTACACTTAGTTTTTGAAATAGCTTGAAATTTGGACATGTGGTTGCTCGTGTATATTTGGACATGTGTTGCAGTATCGAAGATGGATATTTGAACATTTTTGCAGGGAATGATTCTGAGTGGCCTGTGTTTTGCCGGAATGTTGATTCATTTTTGTTCCAGCAAATTTCAGGCGCTCGATTTGTCCACTTTTTAGCAAAGGTCATGCCAAAATTTTCCATGAATTTTTGCATGACTTGTGTTAGAAACTAGGACATATCGAGTGCCCGGGATTTGCCGCAACAGGAATGAATCAACATTTCGGCAAAACATAGTCCTTTTTTAATGTCATTATTCATTCTATTAGGTCTTGAATTAATCGAGTAGACTTAATGGTAGGAAACATGGCTAACAACGAGGGGGGGGGAGTTCTGGTAACTGCGATGTCTACGAGGCAGCACATGACTATTTCAACTATTTGGACAAGCAACGGTTGTTGCAGGACCCCCTGTCACATCCGAGGGTTGCACCAACACCGACACTGGCGCCGAGACCGGCACCGATGCTGGCGAATTGGCTGGTAAAGAACCGAAACCGAAGAGGATACGGCGCCCAAACCAGCTCGGCACCGAAAGACTGGTGGTCACGGCTGTGGACCCTGGCAATTTCGAGCCAACAGAGCCTGATGAAGTGCTTATGTGCTAAGGCAATCAAATAGGCTGCATCCTATGGGAAACCATCACCATCAACGACGAAAAATTAAGGAAGATACCAAATATGGAGCACTTCCTCCTAACGAAGTTGCACCAGAGATTCTTGTTCCCCGGCCGGGATGAAAAATAATATCCATCACCATGGCTAGACCCGGCAATGAAGAAGATAAATAACAAAGCCATGGGCAAGTTTAGCGGCGCGTTGTCCGCCTGGAAAGTAAGGGTGTAAAGTCAGATCACCAAAAAGGAACCCTACTCCAAGATTGTAAAGGATAATCCAACAATTACGGAAGAGCAGTTCGAAATATTCAAGGCGGCTTGCGCTGCCGAAGCTGCCAAAGAAAAGTTGGAGTACATGAAGGGGCTTCAAGAAAGGAACACGGGTTACCACCACGTCAGAAGCCGTGGTTACTCGGGCAGGAGGCACATATGGGCAAGGAGGACGTGGAATGTGAAAGTCTGGGGCTCCCAGACCCCTTGGCGGAGTTCACCATCCCGTAGGAGCATGACATCATCTGGGCGTGGTACCATTGGGACCCAGTCAACAAGGTTTTCGAAATGGACACGCCCACGAGGGAGTTCATGAGACTGCTGGTAATTATTAATTTACCACCTTATTTTAGCTTGTGATCACATCGACTACATGTATAGTCACATTTGTAAATGATCCACATTCCTTTTGCAGAAAGAGTAGCATAGGATTGCGGCCGAAAGCGACTCGTCGTCTGAGTCGTCGACGAGGCCCAAGTGGGACACCCCTTTCAACCGGGCCTTGAACATAATGAAAGGACTCCCGATGGACAAGCGGCCGTCGTACCGACGCATGCACAGCATCAGAGACGGCGCCACGTGGAAGTACTACTACCATGAGGGCGCCGAGGAGAGAAAGCAGAGATGGAAGTTAAACGAAATGAACATCGACAAGAAGGTTGAGATTGTGATCGATAAGAAATCAGATGAGATCAAAGAAGCGATACGACCTGACTTGGTGATCGAGGCAGTCAAAGCAGCGGTAGCTACCGCAAGAGAGGAAATGGTATCTTCTTTTGGTGCCTTGATTTCAGCTGCCATTAATTGGGCGATGCAAAATCCAGATAAAGAGGCAGCAGACTTTCCCCTTCCCAACTTCGTCGGGAGCAACTTGGTGAATGTTGCACTAGGACCTGCTCACACAACCGCACCTGCTCCTGCAACTACTCATAGCAGCCCATCCTCCGTCTCTGGCGTGCTCGGCGGGACTTCGTCTTTGGCTGAGCTCGACGCCCTCATGGTAACTACCTGTCACACCTGCCCTCTTCAATATATGTATAATCTCCCGTTTTCGTTGCCTTTCGGATGTCTCACATCGCAGACATGTCTTCGCAGGCCGACGAAACCCCGTGCACCATACTGTACATGATCAGCGGCCAGAAGGTGGACGCAGGAAAGGCGACGATAGTGAAGCCGAAGGAACAATTGTTCCACAGCCGGGCGATGCCCCTGGCGTCTTCAAGGTTTCCATGGCCAGTGTCAAAGCGGGACACGAGAATTTGGCTCCTCCGGTACCACTAGGGAGAGATGACGATGAGACCCCGCGGCGGCTTGGTGATTGCAAGAGTTGGGTCCTGTTATGGCCGAACTGTCTCCTTCGTCTGGAGGCGGCCGGGAGCACACCCACGACCAAGCAGCCTCAGCAAGGTATGAACACCAATACCCCACCTACCCAATTAGCGACGCCTGTCGTGCCGGGTGATAGCGGACGGCGTGAGGAAGAGGCTCCATTAGTGGCTGATGACGTCGCCGCCATCGAAGAAGCAATGGATGATTCCATGGACGAGGATGATGACCCTCCACGGTATCTCAATACCGGCGGCTATTACGATAGAGGATTGATGGCTCAGCAGTATGACTCAGGGTTTGAGCGTGATGAGTTGATGCCTGAATTGCCGGAGCAGGAACGTCTTAAGGCTAATTGCAAGAAGTCTCTCTTCCTGCAGTCCTCGCAGGACACGCCTCCAGAAGACGCCTCAACCCAGCAACAACAACGTGAGGGTCGTGCAGTGCTGAGCCCGACAACACTGGGGGCGGTGGTCAGGGACGGTATGATAGGCTCACTTCCGGTACCAAAGAAGCACAGGAAGAGATCGAAGAAAGGCCCTAATGGTGCCAAAGCTGCTTCTGTGAGCCAGCCGCCTCCGCAGCCTCGGGTTGCAGACTGTATACCTTTCAAAGGTGCAGGGAAATACCATATCCCTGGTGATCCGATCCTACCTAAGGTAGCGCTAGAGGCCATAGACGGCGATCTAAGGAGACTTCATGACGATGTGCTGTTGAGAGAGAAAAGCCTTATCGTCTCGAAAAATCCAGGATACCCGCTCTACGTCGTTAACGTGCCGCAGCAAAGGTTGCACGTCCAGACATTCCCTGTGGATAAGTTCTTCCTTCGATTTGATTACATCTTCGACATGTTTCACATGACAAAGCTGGATACGTTCGTCCGCCTTTATGCGTTGTACATGAACTACATCACCATGCATGAGCAAATATCTTATATCTGTGTCACTGACCCGTACTTTATGCATGAGGGCTTCTTGGCAGTCTGCCTGGAGCACCGTGAATTTGCGAGGAACTACATCGCCAATTTCATGGTAGCCAATAAGGACAAGGAGACGATTCTCCTGCCTTATCATCCCATGTAAGTCATCCGCGGATATCCTTCCTTCGATTTCAATCATTCATTTGCATGCGTGGAGGCTAATTTGAGGTGTATTTATTTTGCGTAGCGAGGGGGGCGCCGTCCTCATCATTCTTTACCCCGGATTCTCCCACGCTCTTTACTTGGACTCGTCGAAGAACATAAAGAAAAATGATTACACACATCAAGGCTGTTCTCGACAGTGCTATCTTAAGCTACGGCCACCCGGGTAGAGAGATCACAGTCAAGAGGACAAAGAACCGCGCGCCCTGCTTCGGCCATAAGACCGACTTCTGCTGCATCCAGTAACTAAGAGGTATTCCCAGTGATGGATTCTGTGTCATCCACCACATGCTGGAGTACAGAAGGGATTGCCAGAACCTTCGCACGTCACCTAAATCCGGCGATGCCGATATTCTGCAATGGGCCAAGAACATAGGAAATGTACCTGATCATCGACTCCGAGCTGAGTTCTATCACATCCATCATGAACTTGCCCAAGTCATCATGTAGGAGGTCGTCAAAAAATCAGGGATGTTCTACAAAGAAGGGAAAATGTCGCAGGAAGTCGTCCGAACACGCGTAGCCGCTTGATGTCTACTACACAACTTGTTCTTGTAGACTCGTGTTGGGCCTCCAAGCGCAGAGTTTTGTAGGACAGTAGCAAATTTCCCTCAAGTGGATGACCTAAGGTTTATCAATCCGTGGGAGGCGTAGGATGAAGATGGTCTCTCTCAAACAACCCTGCAAACAAATAATAAAAAGTCTCTTGTGTCCCCAACACACCAAATACAATGGCAAATTGTATATGTGCACTAGTTCGGCAAAGAGATGGTGATAAAAGTGTAATATGGATGGTAGAAATATATTTTTATAATCTGAATAAATAAAAACAGCAAGGTAGCGAATGATAAAAGTGAGCACAAACGGTATTGCAATGCTTGAAAACAAGGCCTAGGGTCCGTACTTTCGCTAGTGCAATCTCTCAACAATGCTAATCTAATTGGATCATATAACCATCCCTCAACGTGCGATGAAGAATCACTCCAAAGTTCTTATCTAGCGGAGAACATAAGAAGAAACTGTTTGTAGGGCACGAAACCACCTTAAAGTTATTCTTTCTGTTCGATCTATTCAAGAGTTCGTACTAAAATAACATAAAGTTATTCTTTCCGTTCGATCTATCCAAGAGTTCGTACTAGAATAACACCATATGATACGCATCAACCAACTCTAATGTCAACTAGATACTCCAATGTCACCACAAGTATCCATGAGTTAATTATACGATACGCATCAAACAATTTCAGATTCATAATACTCGATCCAACACAAAGAACCTCAAAGAGTGCCCCAAGATTTCTACCGGAGAAACAAGGACGAAAACGTGCATCAACCCCTATGCATAGATTACCCCAATGTCACCTCGGGAATCCGCGAGTTGAGTGCCAAGACATAGATCAAGTGCTCTCAAATCCATAAAAGTATTCAATCCGATAAAACAAAATCTCAAAGGGAAAACTCAATTCACAACAAGATAGAGAGGGGAAAACACCATATGATCCGACTATATTAACAAAGCACGCGATACATCAAGATCGTGACATCTCAAGAACACGAGAGAGAGAGAAAGAGAGAGAGAGAGATTAACACATAGCTACTAGTACAAACCCTCAGCCCCGAGGGTGGACTACTCCCTCCTCATCACGGTGGCCGCCGGGATGATGAAGATGGCCACCGGTGATGATTTCCCCCTCCGGCAGGGTGCCGGAATGGTGCCTAGATTGGTTTTTCATGGCTACAGAGGCCTGCGGCGGCGGAACTTCTAATCTAGGGTTACCCCGAGGGTTTTTGGAATATTTGATGATTTATAGGGCGAACAGGGGGTGCGGGAGGCCACTGAGGTGGGCATAACCCACCTGGGCGTGCCTGGGCCCCCAGACGCGCCCTGGTGGGTTGTGCCCCCCTCGGGGCACCCCCCAGGTGC
This sequence comes from Thinopyrum elongatum, assembly GCA_011799875.1. Taxonomy (NCBI): domain Eukaryota; kingdom Viridiplantae; phylum Streptophyta; class Magnoliopsida; order Poales; family Poaceae; genus Thinopyrum; species Thinopyrum elongatum. The sequence goes on from CM022297.1 coordinate 382,072,810, forward strand.
TGCTCTAGCCCATTGGATATCTTCTGGTCCATAAAAAATCCACAAAAAGTTTCGCGGTGTTTGGACTCCGTTTGATATTGATTTCCTGTGATGTAAAAAACAAGCAAAAATAGCAACTGGCACTGGGCACTAGGTCAATAGGTTAGTCCCAAGAAATGATATAAAGTTGCTATAAAATGATTGTAAAACATCCAAGAATGATAATATAACAGCATGAATACTTCATAAATTATAGATACGTTGGAGACGTATCAGCATCCCCAAGCTTAATTCCTACTCGTCCTCGAGTAGGTAAATGATAAAATAAATAATTTATGAAGTGTGAATGCTAGCAAAGTGCATAAGTTTGATCAATGATAATTTCAATCACTTTTCCAAGCATCATAACAACAGTTCTTTCTTATAAAACTTCTCATGTTAAAGTAGCAACCAATTCACATGTTAAGGTTCAAACAATGAATTCTCTTGAAACTCAACAACATATGTTCTCAGTCACCAAGCAATTGCAATTCAACTTATTCAACAGTGTCTAAGTAAGAGCTCCACATACTCAACCATCATATAGTCTTCTATGATTGCTAACACTCACCGCATACACATGAGCAAAATGTTTCAACCGGACACATAGAAAGATAGGGGCTTATAATTTCGCCTCCCAACATATTCACCTCAAGGGTGATGTCAATAATAATAACTCATGCCACCCATATCCAACTGGAGATATGTGCCTAGATCTTTCCTCAACACATGATGCTTGCCAAAGGAGAAAAATAAAAAGGAATAGAGAGAAAAACTTTGACTCTTGCATAAAAGTAAATACATAAAAGTAAAAGATAGGCCCTTCGCAGAGGGAAGCAGAGGTTGCCATGCGCTTATTTGTTTGTATGCTCAACCCCTTAGTGCAAAAGAACGTCATGTTATATTGCCCCTTGTGATGGCAACCTTTATTATGTAGTCTGTCGCTTTTATTTCTTTACCATCACAGGTTCGTACAACACTCAATTTTCTCTTACACTAAATGATCTTACACTTTTAGAAGCAATTTTTATTGCCTTATTGCACCGATGACAACTTACTTGAAGGATCTTACTCAATCCATAGGTAGGTATGGTGGACTCTTGAAAATAAGATTTGGGTTTTAGGGTTTTTGGATGCACAAGTAGTATCTCTACTTAGTGCGGAATTTTTGGCTAGCAAAGATGAGGGGCAAGCACCACATGTTGAAGGATCTATGACAATATAACTTCTATGTGAATATGAAAAAACATAAATCATTATGTTGTCTTCCTTGCCCAACGTCAACAATTTTGGCATATAATATTTTTATGGGGGCTCACAATCACAAAAGATTTCCAAGATAGTGTATTTGCATGTGAAAGTTCTCTTCCTTCTACTAATCATTCATGAATTGCTTGTATGACCAATATTGTGATTGTCAAGCCTCAAAAGATTTCACTTTCTAAACCCAATGTGAAGCTACCACTAGGAATTATATGAACATATAATTTCAACTTCATGATATTCAATTCATTCAACAATTTACTCATAGGATATGAGTGAAGCACAAGAGTAAATGAGAAGCTACTCCAAAAAGATACAAGTGAAGATCAAGCGAGTAGTTAAGTAAAGGGGTAGCTAATTGAGGACTCTCTCTTATTTAAAAAATTTAAGATCTAAGTATTTTATTAAAACAGCAAGTAAAACAAAACAAAATGACATTCCAAGAAGAGCACAACTCAAGTGAAGAAGCAAAAACTTAGGCTCAACCGATACTAAACGATAATTGTTGATGAAGAAAGGTGGGATGCCTAACGGGGCATCCCCAAGCTTAGATGCTTGAGACTTCTTGAAATATTATCTTGGGGTGCCTTGGGCATCCCCAAGCTTGAGCTTTTTCGTCTCCTTAATTCCTTTTATATCACGGTTTCCCTAAATCTTAAAAACTTCATACACACAAAACTCAACAAGAACTTGTGAGATAAGTTAGTATAAACCAATGCAAAAACCTTATCATTCTCTACTGTAGCAAATCACTAGAATTATTATTCAACATTTCATACTAAATTCCTCTGCATATTTAATACTCCTATCCTCAAATAGAATCATTAAACAAGCAAACATATGCAAACAATGCAAACATAACAGCAATCTGCCAAAACAGTACAGTCTGTAAAGAATGCAAGAGTATCAATACTTATTCAACTCAAAAAATTCTGAAAATTTAGCACACTATATAAAATTTATCAGAGCTTATTGTGCAAAAAAATTTAACATTTTATAACATTCTGAATTTTCTCGGGAATGTTTGCAACAGCGACAAACTTTCTGTTTTGAAACAGCAACATATAGACTTGCAAAATAAGCATGGTGATGGCTATCCTTGCCACTTTTATTGAAATAAAAGATGCAAAACATTATTATAACTAACATAAAGAAAATTCTAATAAAATAAAATGACTCTCCAAGCAAAACTCATATCATGTGATGAATGAAAATATAGCTCCAAGTGAGGTTACCGATAATGTTGAAGACGAAAGAGGGGATGCCTTCCGGGGCAACCCCAAGCATAGTTGCTTGGATCTTCCTTGGATATTTAACTTGGGGTGCCTTGGGAATCCCCAAGATTAGGGTCTTGTCACTCCTTATTCTCCTCATATCGACATCTCACCCAAAACTTGAAAACTTCAATCACACAAAACTTAACGGAACTTCATGAGATAGGTTAGTATGATAAAGAGCAAACCATTTCACTTTGGTACTGTCAAAGAGAAGATTCATAATTGTTTACACACAATGCATACTGTAGCATATCATTTCCACAATTTATATTGAGCAATATAAGCCATAGAAACTAGAAAACAAGCAAACTATGCATTGAAAACAGAATCTGTCAAAAACAGAATAGTCTGTAGTAATCTGTACTCCAACCATACTTCTGCTACTCAAAAAATTCATAAAAATTAGTACAACGTAAATAATTTGTATATATATTACCTGTAAAAAATTCAGATCAAAAGCAAGTTCCAGTGAATTTTCAAAATTCCTGGACTGAGCGCAAAAGTTTCTGTTTTTGCACAGATTCAAGTCAACTATCATCCACACTATCCCAAAGGCTCTACATGGAACTTTATTGAAATAAAAGCAATAAAACATGATTAATACAGTAGCATAATCATGTGAACACACAAAATAAGTAGGTAAAAGTGTTGGGTTGTCTCCCAACAAGCGCTTTTCATTAATGCCTTTTAGCTAGGCATGATGATTTCAATGATGCTCGGATAAAAGATAAGAATTGAAACACAAAGAGAGCATCATGAAGCATGTGACTAGCACATTTAAGTCTAACCCACTTCCTATGCATAGGGATTTTCTGATCAAACAACTTATGGGAACAAGAATCAACTAGCATATGAAGGCAAAACATGCAAAACTTCAAAACTTCCAACACATAGAGAGGAAACTTGATATTATTGAAATATGTAGAAGCATATGTTCCTCTCTCATAATAATTTTCAGTAGCATCATGAATGAATTCAACAATATAACCATCACATAAAGCATTCTTTTCATGATCCACAAGCATAATTTTTTTATTACTCTCCACATAAGCAAATTTATTCTCATCAATAATTGTGGGAGCAAACTCAACAAAATAACTATCATGTGATTGGAAATTAAGATCATGATGACAAGTTTCATGGTTATCATTTTTCAATATAGCATACATGTCATCACCATAATCATCATATATAGGAACTTTCTTGTCATAATCAATTGCAGCCTCCTCCAAAATAATGGATTCATCATTAAATAAAGTCATGACCTCTCCAAATCCACTTTCATTAATATAATCATCATAAATAGGAGGCATGCTACCATTATAACAAATTTGCACATCAAAACTTGGGGGACTAAAAATACCATCTTCATCAAACATCAAACATAGCATCCCCAAGCTTGTAGCTTTGCATATCATTAGCATCATGGATATTCAAAGAGTTCATACCAACAACATTGCAATCATGCTCATCATTGAAAGATTTATTGTCCAACATTTTATAGAATTCTTCCTCAATCAATTGAGCACAATTTTCCTTTCCATCATTTTCACGAAAGACATTATAAAGATGAACAATATGATGCAACCTCAATTCCATTTTTTTGTAGTTTTCTTTTTATAAACCAAACTAGTGATAAAACAAGAAACTAAAAGATTTAATTGCAAGATCTAAAGATATAGCTTCAAGCACTCACCTCCCCGGCAACGGCGCCAGAAAAGAGCTGCGTTGAAGGGATGTGAGTGCCTCTTACCTAACCTCCTCGGCAACGGCACCAGAAAAGAGCTTGATGTCTACTACACAACTTGTTCTTGTAGACTCGTGTTGGGCCTCCAAGCGCAGAGTTTTGTAGGACAGTAGCAAATTTCCCTCAAGTGGATGACCTAAGGTTTATCAATCCGTGGGAGGCATAGGATGAAGATGGTCTCTCTCAAACAACCCTGCAACCAAATAATAAAAAGTCTCTTGTGTCCACAACACACCAAATACAATGGCAAATTGTATAGGTGCACTAGTTCGGCGAAGAGATGGTGATAAAAGTGTAATATGGATGGTAGAAATATATTTTTATAATCTGAATAAATAAAAACATCAAGGTAGCGAATGATAAAAGTGAGCACAAACGGTATTGCAATGCTTGAAAACAAGGCCTAGGGTCCGTAATTTTGCTAGTGCAAAATGCTAATCTAATTGGATCATATAACCATCCCTCAACGTGCGATGAAGAATCACTCCAAAGTTCTTATCTAGCGGAGAACATAAGAAGAAATTGTTTGTAGTGCACGAAACCACCTTAAAGTTATTCTTTCCATTCGATCTATTCAAGAGTTCGTACTAAAATAATGCAAAGTTATTCTTTCCGTTCGATCTATCCAAGAGTTCGTACTAGAATAACACCATATGATACACATCAACCAACTCTAATGTCACCTAGATACTCCAATGTCACCACAAGTATCCTTGAGTTAATTATATGATACGCATCAAACAATTTCAGATTCATAATACTCGATCCAACACAAAGAACCTCAAAGAGTGCCCCAAGATTTCTACCGGAGAAACAAGGACGAAAACATGCATCAACCCCTATGCATAGATCACCCCAATGTCACCTCGGGAATCCGCGAGTTGAGTGCCAAGACATAGATCAAGTGCTCTCAAATCCATGAAAGTATTCAATCCGATAAAACAAAATCTCAAAGGGAAAACTCAATTCACAACAAGATAGAGAGGGGAAAACACCATATGATCCGACTATATTAACAAAGCCTGCAATACATCAAGATCGTGACATCTCAAGAACACGAGACAGAGAGAGAGAGATTAAACACATAGCTACTGGTACAAACCCTCAGCCTCGAGGGTGGACTATTCCCTCCTCATCACGGTGGCTGCCGGGATGATGAAGATGGCCACCGGTGATGATTTCCCCCTCCGGCAGGGTGCCAGAATGGGGTCTAGATTTGTTTTTCATGGCTACAGAGGCCTGCGGCAGCGGAACTTCTGATCTAGGGTTACCCCGAGGGTTTTTGGAATATTTGATGATTTATAGGGCGAAGAGGGGGTGCGGGAGGCCACCGAGGTGGGCACAACCCACCTGGGCGCGCCTGGGCCCCCAGGTGCGCCCTGGTGGGTTGTGCCCCCCTCGGGGTACCCCCCAGGTGCTGCTCTGGCCCATTGGATGTCTTCTGGTCCATAAAAAATCCACAAAAAGTTTCGCGGTGTTTGGACTCTGTTTGATATTGATTTCCTGCGATGTAAAAAACAAGCAAAAACAGCAACTGGCACTGGGCACTGGGTCAATAGGTTAGTCCCAAAAAATGATATAAAGTTGCTATAAAATGATTGTAAAACATCCAAGAATGATAATATAACAGCATGAATATTCATAAATTATAGATACGTTGGAGACGTATCACCGCTCAGTGTCTCGACCTGAAGCCTTTCACTTTGCTCGGGTCCTTCCTCCCTGATTTGGGTGGATGGCATGACATGTTGGAGTGATTGACGATGACAATGTGTCCGTTTAGTCACTACTTTCTCTATGACGAAACTTTGAATATGCACGATGAAACTTTGTGATGTAATTAAACCATCCTCCTCAACTAGCGTAGGTGGCTCTAGTTAATTAGTTTGGGTATGATGAACTTTGTTATTTATGTTTATGATATGTTGCTTCTATTTTTGCTAACTTTGTCTCTTTCTTTTGCTCAACTATATATTCTGTTGCATATTATCGACTCCTGTGATGATGCAGGTACATAGATCATCAACGGAGAAGAAGTGCTATGCCGTGTATGCAGGGAAGGTTCCAGGAGTGTACGACGAGTGGCCTGAGTGTCAGGCCCAGGTCTACCAGTTTCCGGGCGGCAGCCAGAGAGGATTCGTTAGTAGAGCCGAAGCGGAAGATAGTTACTTGAGGTTCACGCTAGCGTGAGAGAGGGATCAAAACTAGCGCCTCAAGAACTACTACATTATCACGCTCTTGCTCATAGTGATCGCTCTTCTCTTATATATCTTTGTTCAGATATAGATGATGAAACATGTGTATGTGATGACCATGCAGTTGCTTGTATTTGAGACATCTCACTTAACTTGTATCGCTATATCATGATTATGATGAGAGACGGCATGATTTGTGTTGGACAATGTGATGATATGATGAGACTATTATGTGTATGATATGATGAGCATATTGCATGTTTATGATATGATTAGACTACTGTTTAAAACCTGTACAAATACAACGCAAATACGTAGCAGAAAAAAATACATGAAATGTGACCAGTAGCGCTGGTCAACAAAAAGCAGCACGTGGGTATATCAGTAGCGCCTGCTAGCTCCCAACGCTACAACTATCTAGTAGTAGCGCAGGACCGTCCCACGCTACTGTTAGGTAGCGTTAGCAGTAGCGCGTGTCATACCAGCGCTACTGCTACTAGTTAGTTGTAGCGCCGAAGTAGTAGCGCGGGCACCCGCGCTACTGCTAGCCCAAAAACCAGTGCTACTAGTAGGTTTTTCCCGAGTAGTGGATCACATGAAAACCAAAGTTTCACTCGAATGCCATTCATGTAATTAGGGATCGATATGGACGTCCATGGTTCCCCTATTGGTCATTGAACGAAGGGGTTTCGTTCATGTCTATGTTTTACCGAACCTCCAGGGTCTCAAGCTTAAGGTAATCACGATCTACTGAGGGTTAGTAGGATGAGAATATCGATGATTTATTTGTGAAATTATTTCATTAATATTCGGAATAGTTTCGAGAGGAACTGGAAGCATTTCGGGGTCACCGGAAGTGTTTTCGAGTTTATGGGGCAATACCACGTATTCGCGATAAATAATATATATAGATGGGAAATGTTTCCGGTGATGTTAAATTAATAATAAAAGGCTCTAGCAATTTTTAGGAGGCTTTTATATTTAATTTAATATCAATGGGCATTAGAAGGCCAAGTGGTGGAAGAAGAATTGGGCCACCATGGCCAATGCAGGGGAGGCGCCCCCTATTCCCTTGTGAAGAGGCCGAATTGGAGTGGGAGAAGACTCCTCCTCCCCCCTAGGCATGCGCACCAAGGAGTGTCTTCCTTCCTTGTGTGGCGCCCCTGCCTCTCCCTCCAACCAATATATACAGGAGGCTTTGGTGCTATTTGGATATACAAGTTTTGGAGCCTCCTCTAGTTCTCTAGTTCTAGTTCTAGTTCTAGTTGGTCCTAGTTGATAAATTAGAGCTTGACCTAGATCCACTAATCCTAAATCCTAATAATTAGAAGCCCAGTGTGGTTCTAATCTCCTCACTCTAATTCTCGGGTGAAGATTACCTCTGGATGGCGAAGCACTGCTGGATTGTGAAGACCGTACGCTTGCAACCAAGTAGAGAGGTCGTGCTTTTTGTTATTCCGTTTGAGGGATCTTTCATGGGTGGTTCGCGGGATCGTTCATCTATGGTTCAAGGGGATCTAAGTACGATCTACATCGACTCATATACTTCCGCTGCTAGGAGTCGGTAACGATCGTGATCCAAATAGTTTATGGATCTTCATATTGTTCTTGGGTGATAGTCGGGTGATTTTCTTTTGTTTTCTACTATGTTTCCCAACAGTGGATGTAGAGCGGTTCTTTGAGTAGATGAAGGTTTTGATCTAGATCACATGTGGATGTGAGGGTTTGATGTTCCTGCCATGGTTCCCTCGAGTGTTGCTTCGGTTTAGTTCATTGACGGTATAATGTAGCTTTGTAAAAAGTTCTGACAACTGATCGGTTATGGTTGTCGACCATCTGCTAGTAGTTCTTTGGGCTTCATCATAGTCAAGAATAGTGAATTGACGGTACAATGTAGCAATGAAGATGACCGATCTTCTAGGGGTCATGCGTATTTGACGGGGTTTAGTGTGAGGCTAGAGATTTTTAATTAAGTCTCTTCCCTCACACACCCCGAAAGTTAATCTAGAAATAAGAATTATCGCCTTGATTGTGTACATAGGTAGCTAGTGTTATCCGAAAACCCTAGAAGCCACGTAATTAAAATTTGCCAAACCATTTAGAGGACGTCTAACTTGGTTTTGTAGGTTTGCATATGATGTTGTATTGCCTTCTTCATGATAATGAGTTTATGTATGAGATGGTCATATGTTGTAATGTTAAGTGGCCTGCGCATCATGGCATGATGGCTGGAGCCATGGGATTGCCACTTTAATGTAATAGATGTAGAGACAACCTACATGTTATAGGTGATGGTGGCAGGTGGACATGGAGGACCCCGGCATGGAGGAGGTGTACCAGGCACATGAGGAGGTGCTAAAATTTTCATGCCACAATAGTGTTTTCTGAAATTGGTGCCACGACAATGTTTTTTGAAATTGCCACCACGACAATGATTTTTGTACCGCCACGGTGATGTTTCAACTGAATATTGAAGAAAGACCGTGACGACTTCCCGGCGCCTAGGTCTATACCATATCATGCTATTATGAATTGCCTGAGATGTTTATCCCTTTGTTGTTTGCACCCTTTAATTGCGTAGTAATCTATTATTAGGGTGATCTCTCACAAGTAAATATCAAGATAAAACGTGTTCTTCCAAGTGTTGCAACCATCTACAACATGTAGCATTCCAGAGTGCATCATGTCCACATGAGTACTTCATTGTCTTGAAGTTGTAAGACGGGGATGGTCAGACCATGTATGCAGATAGCACTTGATTGTCTTGAAGTTCTGGCAGAATCGTTCTGAGCTTGGAGCACAAAGCATCAAAAGATCAACAAGACTCATACGGAGATGTGATCGGTAGGAGTTTGCCTACCAGTCAAAATTCTCGTCATCTATGATGTCCACATCAATGGCCGAGAATAAGATCAGGGACTTGAATCACTCACTTTCAATTATGAGAGATATCAATTTGAGTGGGAGTGCACTTTATATTAAATTTTGTTTAAACACTAGTGCAAATTAATTATGAATCAAGGCCTAAGTGAATTAGTGTTTATCGTTGTAGATCAATGGCTCTCAATATGGTCAACTTAGCCCCTACGTTAGAGAAAGAAAAGTTGGCTGCAAATGGTGGAAGCTATGTGGATTGGATCGAGAACCTAAGCTTTGTTCTCAGGAGTGGTAAGAAGGATATGTGCTGGATCAGCCCCCAGGTGATCTTTCAGCAAAGGATGCACCGCAAGAAGTTGTAGATTCTTTCACTTCTTGTAGTGATGACTGTGAGTCACTCTAGTGCCTCATGTTGACTTGCATGGATCCTGAACTACAAAAACGTTTTGAACGTTCTATTTCTCAATTTATAATTGGTTCACTGGAAGTTCTGTACAAGAAGCAGGCAAGGACCAAACATTTTGAAATAACCAAGGCATTGATTGAATGCAAGATGGGAGAAGGTTCCTCAATGAGTGAGCTTATAGTGAAGTTCGCTGGCTATGTTGATAGATTAGCTTCAATGGAATTTGGAATTCATCCAACACTCGGTAGGGATATTCTGCTTGCTTTACTTTCCCCATCTTACGATGGTTTTATCATGAATTACAACATGAATGTGATGGAGAAAAGTGCAAACAAGTTGTTCGCTATGCTCAAGATTACGGAAGCTGGAATGCAGTAGAACAAACAAGTGTTGATGGTCAACAAGATCGCCAGTTTCAAGAAGGGCAAGTCCAAGTAGAAGTCTACTAGCGCTGGTAAGACCGTGTCTCGGAAGAGGAACAAAGGCGAAGCCACTAAAGAGACCGAATGTTTCTACTGCAAGCAGAAAGGACACTTGAAGAGGAACTGCAAGAAGTACTTGGCGGATAAGAAGAAGAATGGTTCTTCCGGTAAAGGTCTAAAAGTTATAAAAGGTTAATGTTATTGCACTTGTTCATTTCATGTATGTCATGAGTATTTGATACTGATCGGTTGCTCTCATTTGCAAACCAATGCAGGGACTATAGAAAGCTCGCAAGTTGAGAAGGAATGAAGTCGTGATGCAAATCGGGAATGGGGATGGGATAGCTACTGAACACCGTTGAAGTCATGGCTTTCGTTTATCTTCAAGATTATCTAAGGACCGAATAATAGTTATTTCATTCCAGAGTTTTGTAAAACAAATCTGATTTATTTGAGAAATTTCACCTCTTTCTAGCTCATGTTGAACGCCTTTTTGGTCAAAAGATTATTGCCATGCAGATGGATTGGCAAGGTGAATACCAAAAACTAAATTCATTTTTTTGAACACATTGGCATCTCCCATCGTATCTCATGGCCCCATGCACACCAAGAAAATAGATCCATTGAACGGAAACATAGACACATAGTGGAAGTTGGTCTCTTCCGTCTTGCTCATGCTTTTATGCGTCTGAAATTTTGGGATGAAGCGTTCCTTACCGCCGTCTATCTCATCAAACGCTTACATAGTAGAGTCATCAAAAAGCAAACTCCACTAGAACGTATTTTAGCCACGAAACCAAACTACACTTTCCTTCTTAATTTGGTTGTGCTGTTTGGCCAAATTTGCATCCTTTCAACAAGCACAAACTTGAGTTTCTCTCCAAGCAATGTGCTTTCTTGGGCTATAGTTGTCTTCACAAAGGATATAATTACCTAGACATCTCCTCCGGTCGTGTCTATATTTCTCGAGATGTTCTTTTTGAGGAGCAAGTTTTTCCTTCTGCTAGTCTTCATCCCAATGTAGATGCACAACTTCCCAAAGAACTTATTCTTTTGCCTTCCCATCTCCTACCATCACCTAGCTTTGTTCAAGGGGGAGTGGATTCTACTGGCCATATGTCAATCACTAATACTTTTGACAATAACTCAGCTGAAAGTGTGCAGGAAATAGGGCAAGCAAATGATGAAGAAATAGGTGAAATTCGTTTGATTTTATAAAGCAAACAGACAACACAGAAGATCAGGACGCGGCTCCCAGAGCTGATCCTAGCGGGCGAATACCCTCGGGATCGGTTGCTGCAGACGCAGTAGGCGCATCTCCCGCGGGATCGGTGCCAGTAGGTGGGCCAGCCAAGCGGCCAGGTGGGCCAACTGCCGCGGGGTTCCCTGGTCGGTTGACACCTGCGTCGGTGCCAGCCAGGCCACCCCCACGTGCCCGGTCGGCCTGCTCCTATGGCTGAGCGTGGCCCATGTGGCAGTAGTAGTGTCAGGCGCGCCGGCTCTGGTGCGTCGCTATCTTCACAGCCTCCAGAGTCCAGCCACGAACTGCCAGGTGGCAGCCACATGCAAGATCTTTTACCGGATCTATCTAGATCGCTACAGGAGCATGTTTTCGGATCTGCTGCGGCTGGTTCCGGATCTTCGGTGGAAGAATACAACTATTTTGTGTCTTCTTCGTCAAATAGACTGCAATTTCAAGCTGGACGACCAGCTCCACCTCCTCCTGTGCACACACACCAGGTCACAAAGTGGTATTGTTCAACCCAAAATTTATAAAGATGGTTGTATTCGTTGGGTTCCTTTTGTTCCATAGGTGAACCAAATTTTTGGGGGAAGCACTTGGTGACGCCAAGTTAAAGAAGGCAATGCTTGAGGAATATGCAGCCCTAATGGAGAACAAAACATGGCGTTTGGTTCCACTAGTCAAGGATAGAAATGAGATTGACTGCAAATGAGTGTATAAGGTAAAGCGGAAGTCATATGGCACTATTGACAGGTACAAGCACGTCTGGTGGCCAAAGGTTTCAAACAGAGGTATGGGATTGATTATGAGGATACCTTTAGTCCTGTAGTGAAGGCTGCTGCTATCTGGTTAATTCTTTCAGTTGCAATATCTAGAAATTGGTATATGCGACAGCTAGATGTAAAGAACGGATTTTTGCATGATGTTCTGGAAGAGGAAGTTTTTATGAGGCAACCTCCTAGGTATGAAAGTTCAGTTTCACCAGAGCATGTTTGCGAACTTGAAAAAGCACTATAAGGTTTGAAACAAGCATCTAGAGCTTGGTATTATGGTTTGTCCTCAAAATTATAATCTCTTGGTTTTGTTGCTTCCAAAGGAGATACATCATTATTCTTTTATCATCATCATGGAGTAACCATTTTTATGCTCATTGATAACCCACAAGTATAGGGCATCAAAACAGTTTTCAAGGGTAGAGTATTCAACCCAAATTTATTGATTCGACACAAGGTGAGCCAAAAATATTTGCAAGTATTAGCAGTTGAGTTGTCAATTCAACCACACCTGGAGAACTAAATATCTGCAGCCGAGTGATCAGTGGCACAGTAATATGATAGTTTGAAAGCAGTGGTAACGATAGCAACAGTAATGATAGGAGTTTTATAGTTGTTGTAACAGCAGCAACAACAGCAGTAGTAACTTAACAAAGATACATATGTGAAAAGCTCGTAGGCATTGGATCTGTGATAGATAATTATGTTGGGTGACATTTATCATGTAACATTTAAAACATAGGGCGACAAAGAACTAGCTCCAATTCATCAATATAATGTAGTCATACGTGCTTGCGATAAGAACTTGCATGACATCTTTTGTCCTACCCTCCTATGGCAGCAGGATACATAAGGAAACTAAGGGATATTAAGGCATCCTTTTAATAGAAAACCGGAACAAAGCATTAACACAAAGTGAATACATGAACTTCTCAAACTACGGTAATCATCGGATCATAACATGTAATAGGTTCGTATAACTTGCAAGATAGGATCAAGAACACAAATATATTCATGAAAACATAAACGGTTCAGATCTAAAATCATGGCACTTGGGCCCTAGTGACAAGCATTAAGCATAGCAAAGTCATAGCAACATCAATCTCAGAACATAGTGGATACTGATACGTCTCCGTCGTATCTATAATTTTTTATTGTTCCATGCCAATATTATACAACTTTCACATACTTTTGGCAACAATTATATGATTTATTGGACAAGCATATTGATCCAGTGCCCAGTGCCAGTTCCTGTTTGATGCATGTTTTTTGTTTCGCAGAATATCCATATCAAACGAAGTCCAAACGCGATAAAACTTTACAGAGATTTTTTTTGGAATATATGTGAAATTTTGGACGAAGAATCAATGCAAGATGGTGCTCAAGGGGCCCACTAGGCACAAGGCGTGCCAGGGGCTTCCTGGCGCGCCCTGATGGGTAGTGGGAACCTCGTAAGGTGGTTGCTTCCCTTCTTTCACCGCAAGAAAGATAATTTATGGATAAAAATCCCCTCAAAATTGCAGTGCAATCGGAGTTACGGATCTCTTGTAATTTAAGAAACGGTGAAGGGCCAGAAAATAGGAACGCGAAACAGAAGAGAACAGAGAGATAGATCCAATCTCGGAGGTGCTCTTGATACGTCTCCATCGTATCTACTTTTCCTAATGCTTTTGCTCTTGTTTTGGACTCTAATTTGCATGATTTGGATGAAACTAACCCGTACTGACGCTATTTTCTGCAGAACTACCTTTGTGTTGTTTTTAAGAATTATTTCAGAATATATAAAAAATACTGGAACCAAGAACCATCGGAGAGGGCCCCCTGGCTGGGCACAAGACACCAGGGCGCCCCCCTCTGGCGCGCCCTGGTGTGTTGTGCCCACCTTGTGGCCCCGCAGACCCTAATTCTAGCACTATAAAATCCTATTTTTCGAGAAAAAAGAGGGCAGAAAGTTTCATCGTGTTTCATGATACGGAGCTGCCGCCACCTCCTATTCTTCATCGGGAGGCCAGATCTGGAGCCCGTTCGGCGCTTTGGAGAGGGGAATCTTCGGTCTTCGTCATCACCAATTCCATGATGTTCCCCATTGGGAGTGAGTAATTCCTTCATAGGCTCGCTGGTCGGTGAGGAGTTGGATGAGATTCATCATGTATCGAGTTAGTTTTGTTAGGGCTTGATCCCTAGTATCAACTATGTTATGAGATTGATGTTGTTTCGACTTTGCTATGCTTAATGCTTGTCACTTAGGGCCTGGGTGCCATGATTTCAGATCTGAACCGTTTATGTTTTCACCATTATATCTATGTTCTAGATCCAATCTTGCAAGTCATATTCACCTATTACGTGTTATGATCCGTAAACCCCAGTGTGATAGTAATTGGGATACTTTCTGGTGATGACCTTAGTTTGAGGAGTTCATGTATTCACTGTGTGTTAATGCTTTGTTCTGGTTCTCTATTAAAAGGAGACCTTAATATCCCTTAGTTTCCTTATGGACCCTGTTGCCACGGGAGGGTAGGAAAAAAGATGTCATGCAAGTTCTTTTCCATAAGCACGTATGACTATTTACGGAATACATGCCTACATTATCTTTATGAACTGGAGCTAGTTTTGTATCACCCTAGGTTATGCCTGTTATATGATGAATATCATCCAACTAATTCACCGATCCAATGCCTACGAATTTTCCACATATTGTTCTTGCTAAATTACTAATGCTGATGTTACTGTTACACTTGCTACAAAAACATTGCTATTACTGTTACTGCTACCACTGCTATCAAAACTATCATATTGCTGTGCTACTGATCACTTTGCTGCAGATATTTAATGTCCAGGTGTGGTTGAATTGACAACTCAACTGCTAATACTTGCAAATATTCTTTGGCTCCCCTTGTGCCAAATCTATAAATTTTGGTTGAATACTCTACCCTCGAAAACTGTTGCGATCCCCTATACTTGTGGGTTATCAAGACCTTTTTCTGGCGCCGTTGTCGGGGAGCATAGCTATATCTATTGAGTCACTTGGGATTATTATCTATTTATCACTATGAAGAATCTGAAGGATACCAAAACCAAGATCGTTCCCTCTAGGACGAGGGGAGGTAAGGAACTGCCATCACACTTTACACTTGATTCACCTTCTGTTCTGAGTAGACTTGCAACACCACCAGATGCTATTAATCCTGATCTATCACAAGTTATTAATGATGCTACATCTGCTATGAATGATACTCATGATGATGCTAGTACCTTGCTTGATGATAATGTGCCACTGGGTGAATTTCTTGATAAACAAATTGCTAGAGCTAAAGATATTGAAAATGCTCAAACTGATGAAATTATTGAAACAGATGAAGTACTTGAAACTGAAAATCTTGAAACACCTATTCGGCCTAGCTCTCCTAGATATGAAATGCCTAAGATACCTGAAGGTTATGTGATGGATGAGGAGATAGCTAGAGATTTTCTTGCTTCCAATGATAGGGATGATCTTAAAAAATTACTATGCAAACTGAAAGAAAAATCTTTGAATGCTAGAATGAAATGTGATCCTAAGTTTTCTACTTCACCTATCTTTGTTACCGATAAGGATTATGAATTCTCTATCGACCCAGAGTTAATTACTTTGGCTGAATCTGATCCTTTCCATGGCTATGAAACTGAAACTGTTGTGGCACATCTCACTAAACTAAATGATATAGCCACCCTTTTTGCTAATGATGTGACGATTCACTACTACTATATTCTCAAATTATTTCCGTTCTTATTAAAGGGTGATGCTAAGATATGGTACAATACTCTTGGTCTTGGTTGTGTGCGTAGTCCCTAGGATATGATTTACTACTGCTCTGAAAAATATTTTCCTGCTCATAAGAAAAAAGCTGCCTTACAGGAAATATTTAACTTTGTGCAAATTGAAGAAGAGAGTCTCCAACAAGCTTGGAGAGGCTTCTCCAATTGCTTAATGCTTTGCCTGATCATCCTCTTATGTAAAATGAAATACATGATATCTTCTATAATGGACTAACCGATGCTTCTAGGGACTTCCTAGATAGTTGTGCTGGTTGTGTTTTCAGGGAATGAACTATTGAACAAGCTGAGGAATTATTGAACAACATATTGAAGAATTATAATGATTGGACTCTTCCTGAACCACCGCATAAACCCACTCCGAAGAAGAGGGGTATCTTATTTCTAAGTCCCGAAGATATGCAAGAGGCAAAGAAATGTATGAAGGAAAAAGGTATTAAAGCTGAAGATATTAAGAATTTACCACCTATTGAAGAAATACATGGACTTGACACACCACCACCTCCACAGGTGGTAGAGGTAAATTCTTTTATAAAGTTTGATGAAACTGGCATCCCTTACAATAAACATCCTAGTCAATGCTTATATGAGTTTGACAATTACATTAGAAAACAAGATCACATCAATGCAAATGTTATGAAACAACTAAAATATAATTCTGATATGATTGCTCACTTGAGTGACTTGTTGTTTAGAATTACTAATGATGTCAGGAGTGTAGGAAAACATGCTTCTATGGTTCAAAATCAGTTAGACCAAGTTGCTAAATCTCAAAGAGAATTGCTTAGTGAAATGAATAATAATATGAATGATTTTGCTGTTAGAGTAGCAACTAGAGGAGGCAAAATGACTCAGGAACCACTTTATCCTGAGGGACACCCAAAAAGAATTGAACAAGACTCCCGAAGAATTAACACTGATGCACCTAGTCCTTCTAAAAAGAAAAAGAAAAAGAAAAATGATAGGACTTTGCATACCTCTAGTGAACCTGAAAAAGAAAAACCTCCTGAAAGTTAATAATAATGTCTCTATCTCTGATGCTGAAACTCAATCTGGTAATGAACTTTCATCTAGTGATAATGAAAATGATAATGATGAATTCATGAAGACAGTCAACCAAACAATGATAAACAACCAGATAATGAGGTTGAGATAGAACCTGCTGTTGATCTTGATAACCCATAACCTAAAAATAAAAGATATGATAAAAGAGACTTTGTTGCTAGAAAACATGGTAAAGAAAGAGAACAATGGGTTCTTACCCGCATGGGCGCCAAGCAATACCTGGTACCTAAAAATACATTTCTAGAAAGGCTATTCCAGCCATCTGTAGTATGGAAGGACGGGGACAGTGGCACCTCAATCAATGAGCCTGCCCAGATCGCCCTCCCAGAAATCGAACCAGATGATCATATCATCGGAGGCTCCGCACTAGAATAAACACCTTCGGCCCATGAGATCATGGCCATAATCGCCCCTTGGACCAAACCACTGCTCGCCTACCTCCTGCGACAGGTACTCCCTGACGATTAGATGGAGGCGCGACGCATAATCCGGCGCTCTAAAGCGTAAAAGGTCCACGAGGGCGAGCTCTATAAAAGGAGCACTACGGGGGGTCCTTCAGAGGTGCATCTCTGAAGAGGAAGGGTAGCAGCTTCTCGCCGAGATACATGCCGGCATGGGCGGCCACCACGCACTACCTCGGGCCTTGGTCAGCAAAGCCTTCCGAGTAGGGTTCTTCTGGCCTACCGCCCGCGTGGAGACGCACACCCTGGTACAACATTGCGTTGTGTGCCAGCTATTTGCAAATCAAAGCCATATGCCTCCCACAGCTCTTCGGACTATACCCATAACCTGGCCATTCGCCGTCTAGGGGCTTGATATGGTCAGACCACCTAAAGTGGGGACCAAGAAACATAAATACCTACTAGTTGTGGTGGATAAATTCACTAAGTGGACTGAAGCAAATCCGGTAACGTCTTGATAACCCACAAGTATAGGGGATTGCAACCGTTTTCGAGGGTAGAGTATTCAACCCAAATTTATTGATTTGACACAAGGGGAGCCAAAGTATATTCACGAGTATTAGCAGTTGAGTTGTCAATTCAACCACACCTGAAAGACTTAATATCTGTCGCAAATTATTTAGTAGCAGAGTAGTATGGAAGTAATGGTAACGGTAACAAAAGTAATAGTAGCAGTTTTGTAGCAATTGTAATAGTGGCAACGACAAAGTAACTTAGCAAAGATCAATATGTGAAAAGCTAGTAGGCATTGGATCAATGATGGATAATTATGTCAGGTGGCATTCATCATGCAACAGTTATAACCAAGGGTGACACAGAACTAGCACCAATTCATCAACATAATGTAGGCATGTATTCTGTATATAGTCATACGTGCTTATGGAAAAGAACTTGCCTGACATCTTTTGTCCTACCCTCCCATGGCAGCGGGGTCCATAAGGAAACTAAGGGATATTAAGGCCTCCTTTTAATAGAGAACCGGAACAAAACATTAGCACTTAGTGAATACATGAACTCCTCAAACTACGGTAATCACGGGAAAGAATCCCAATTATTGTCACCTTGGGTTATGCGGATCATAACTTGTAATAGGTGTCTACCACTTGCAAGATCGGATCAAGAACACAAATATATTCATGAAAACATAATAGGTTAAGATATGAAATCATGGCACTCAGGCCCTAGTGACAAGCATTAAGCATAGCAAAGTCATAGCAACATCAATTTCAGAACATAGTGGATACTAGGGATCAAACCCTTACAAAACTAACCCGTTTACATGATACATCTCATCCAACCCATCACCGTCCAGCAAGCCTACAAAGGAATTACTCCCTCCCGGTGGTGAGCATCATGAAATTGGCGATGGAGGAAGGTTGGTGATGATGATGGCGACTGATCCCCCTCTCCGGAGCCCCGAGCGGACTCCAGATCAGCCCTCCCGATGAAGAATAGGATGCGGCGGCGGCTCCGTATCGTAAAATGCGATGAATCCTTCTCTCTGATTTTTTCCTCCCCGAATAGGGTTATATGGACTTGGAGTTGAGGTCGGAGGAGGTCCAGGGGGCCCACAAGCCCTCTAGGCACGCCCCAGGGGGGCGCCCCGCCAGGCTTGTGGCCTCTGGGTGGACCCCCTCTAGTTAATTCTTGCGCAAGTTTTTTTTATTAATTCCAAAAATATTATCCGTAAATTTTCAGGTCAATCCGAGAACTTTTATTTCTGCACAAAAATAACACCATGGCAATTCTGCTGAAAACAACGTCAGTTCGGGTTAGTTCCATTCAAATCATGCAAATTAGAGTCCAAAACAAGGGCAAAAGAGTTTGGAAAAGTAGATACGACAGAGATGTATCAACTCCCCCAAACTTAACCCATTGCTTGTCCTCAAGCAATTCAGTTGACAAACTGGAAGTGACAAAGAAAAACTTTCACAAACTCTGTTTGATCTTGTTGTTGTAAATATGTCTAACTGGTGTTCAGGTTTTCAGCAAAGATTATGAACTAACCATATTCACAATAACATTTAGGTCTCATACTTACTCATATCAATGGCATAATCAACTAGCGAGCAATAATATATAAGATATCTCGGATGACAACACTTATTCAAAACAATCATGATATAATATGACAAAATGGTATCTCGCTAGCCCTTTTTGAGACCGCAAAACATAAATGCAGAGCACCCCTGAAGATCAAGGACTGGCTGGACATTGTAATTCATGGCAAAAGAGATCCAGTCATAGTCATACTCAACATCAATTAATAACAACGCATATAAATGACAGTGGTGCTCTCTAACTGGTGCTTTTATAAGAGGATGATGACTCAACAATAAAAGTAAATAGATAGGCCCTTCGCTGAGGGAAGCGGGGATTTGCAGAGGTGCCAGAGCTCGGAGCTTTTAAAACAGAGATGAATATAATTTTGAGCGGTATGCTTTCATTGTCAACATAACAACCAAGAGATCTCACTATCTTCCATGCTAGATACATTATAGGCGGTTCCCAAACAGAATGGTAAAGTTTTTACTCCCCCTCCACCAACAATCACAGTCCACGACTAGACGAATTCACGGGTGCTGTCCATACCAACAACAGTCCTGGGGGGGTTTTGTTTTATGATTATATTTTGATTTGATTTCGAGCATGGAACTAGGCATCCCGATTACCAGCCACTTTCTCGTGAATGATAAGTGAATAAACACTCATCATGAGAATAACCCACCTAGCATGGAAGATACTGACAGCCCCCAGTCGCTACATGAGCGAATCGGGCATACAGAACAGATTACTATTTGAAGGTTTAGAGTTTGGCACATGCAAATTTACTTGGAACGGCAGGTAAATACTGCATATAGGTAGGTATGGTGGACTCATGTGGAACAACTTTGGGTTTAAGGAAGTGGATGCACAAGCAGTATTCCCGCTTAGTACAAGTGAAGGCTAGCAAAAGATGGAGGAGCGACCAACTAGAGAACGACAACAGTCATAAACATGCATTGAGATTAACCAACATTGAATGCAAGCATGAGTACGATATAAATCACCATGAACAAAAATATCGTGGAGGCTATGTTGTTTCTGCTTCAACTACATGCGTGAGCATGTGCTAAGTCAAGCCACTTAAATCATTCAAAGGAGGATACCATCCTATCATACTACATCATAACCATTTTAAAATGCATGTTGGCACTCAAGACAAACCATTATAAACTCCTAGCTAATTAAGCATGGCATGAGTAGCTATAATCTCTAATTGTCATTGCAAACATGTTTCATTCATAATGAGCTGAATCAAGAACGATGAGCTAATCTTATTTACAAAAACAAAATAGGTCGAGTTCATACCAGCTTTTCTCCATCTCAATCAATTCATCATATATCGTCATTATTGCCTTTCACTTGCACGACCGAACGATGTGAATAATAATAAGAGTGCACGTGCATTGGACTAAGCTGGAATCTGCAACATTTATTCAAAGGAGAAGACAAGGTAATATGGGCACTTTGTTAGATCAACAATAATGCATATGAGAGCCACTCAACATTATCATCGTGGTCTTCTCCTTATGACCCAAAGAATAGAAAATAATTTCAAAGAAACACACTGAAATATTTTTGGAGTTTTTGTTTTTCTAAAAGAAAGGAAAACAAGAACGAGAAAAACTATTTACACGGGAAAGCTCCCAACAAACAAAAGAAAAACAAGAATTCTTTTTGGGTTTTCTTTTAATACTACTACTAAATTAAACTAGAAAGAAAAACTAAAAATAAGCTAGAACTAATTTAAGGTTTTTTTGATTTTCTCAAAGTTTTTCAAACACACAATAAGAAGGCAAGAAAAATAAACTAACATGGATGATACAATGAAAAAGGATGAACATCGACTACTGGAATGAGTGTGTGAACATGAATGTAATGTCGGTGAGAAATACATACTCCCCCAAGCTTAGGCTTTTGGCCTAAGTTGGTCAAGGGCCATGGCTCGAAATAAAGCTCCCCTCGATGCTCCGGAGGGTCCTGAGGGTTCCACTGGTTAGCGAGCTCCTGTGGCTCCCACTGATAAACTGGCTCATGATACGGATCAGGAGATAGTGCTGTCTCAGGGACTAGGGATCGCGTCCGCTCCCAGTATGCATAAATGTCATCGGGCATAATAATGTACCTGCCTGAATGAATATCGAACAAAGAAGGTGCAGGCAAAGTAATAATCTGAAAAGTACCCTGACTGAAAACTAGGTTATAGATGAGCCGCTTGTCATTATCTTTCTTAATAAAATCATGTGCTACCATACTAGCATCGTTCAAAATTTTAGTGGGTAACAACATCTCCTCTTCTTCATCATGCCTAATGGGTATCTCAAAATGTTTAGCAAGGCGAGAGGCATAGATACCTCCGAAAACAAGACCCTTCAAGCGGTTTGTGTTTAACCGTCAAGCAACTAAGGCGCCCAAACTAAAAGTTCTATCAGAATATAAAGCATGGCGCAAAATAGCAAGGTTAGGGGCACTAAGGCCTCCACTCTCCCCACGACCAATCAAACATCTCCCAGCAAATAGTGAATAATAGCGTAAAACAGGAAAAATGTAAACTAGCCACTCTTGCTTCCGACACCCCTCTCTCTTCCCCCACAGTAGTTTCAGCAATAAACTCCTCCACGTCTCTAGGACGTGGTTCACTGATGCTGCCCTCATAAGGTAATTTGCAAACATCACAAAAATCATAAAGTGACATTCGCTTAGGCACATCATACATGTGAAATTCTACCATGGGTGGATCCTTCCTAGAATGAAAGTGAAAAATTTCCCCGAATGTATTAGTGAGTAGGAGGTATTGGTCACACTTATCTTGGAGGAAGTCGGTGATGCCGAAATTCTCCGCCAAAAAATAGAAATCATCATAAATTTCGGACGCCCTCAAGAATGTATCAGTTGGCCATTCGCATGGTCGAACCTCCGCGGTGCGAGGAAGGTTGTACTTGGGCTTCTTCTTCTCCTCATTCTTATTTCCATCCGAATTCCGGCTTATAGAGCCCCTTAACCACTTCTTCTGGTTTCCTTTTTCTCTGAAAATTTCTGAAATTTTTAGTGACTCAAAATAAAAGTGAACCAAACTCAACAAGATTGATAGCAACTACTCCCACAAGTGTCTAGAGACTATATCATGCAACAAAACTACTTTGAACCATATAAATTTGACATGCAAGCTCAAGAACATGGTCAACACAACAGCAAAAATTTGCAATATATAAAGCACTAGAGCAAAAACTAATTGGATCATTGGAGGAGTCACATACCGAAGAACAATCCCCCAAAACAGTTTTGCAAATGGAGCTTTGAACAAGGAGATTGAAAATGGCAGCAAAATGAGCTAGAACACGGGTTTGAGAAATGGTGGGATTTTTTCTGAAGGAAGACGAAGTGAATGGGTGCTGGCATAAGTGAGGGGGACCCACGTGGGACCAACAAGCCCTGTAGGCGCACCCAGGGGGTGTGCGTGCCCTGTGGGCTTGTGGCCCACCGGGGCATCTCCCTAAGGTGTTTTCAGTGCCTAAAATTCTCAAATATTCTGGAAAAAATCATACTAAATATTCAGGGCATTTGGAGAACTTTTATTTTTTGGGTCATTTTTTATTGCACGGATAATTCAGAAAAAAGAAAAATAATAGTATTTTTGCTTTATTTATTCTAAATAACAGAGAGTAAAAGTTGGGTACAGAAGGTTATGCCTCCTAAATTCATCCATCACATGCCCGTCAAAAGGAATCCATTAATATGGTTGATCAAGTCTTATTAACAAACTTCTTCCGAAGACATGAAACCGGTTAATTTTTGAAGAACACTAGGTTACCTCAACGGGGATATGCATGTCCCCAACAATAACAATATCATATTTCATTTTGATAGTAGGAATAGGTAATTTAAAACCTCCAATAGCAATTGTTGGAATTTCTCCAATAGAGTTGATTCTATTCACTTGAGGTTGTTTCTTCGGAAAGTGTACCGTATGCTCATTACCATTGACATGAAAAGTGACATTACCCTTGTTGCAATCAATAACAGCCCCTGCAGTATTCAAAAAGGGTCTACCAAGGATGATCGACATACTGTCGTCCTTGGGTATATCAAGAATAACAAAGTCTGTTAGGATAGTAACATTTGCAACTACGACAGGCACATCCTCACAAATACCGATGGGTATAGCAGTTGATTTATCAGCCATTTGCTAAGAGATTTCAGTTGGTGTCAACTTATTCAAATCAAGTCTACGGTATAAAGAGAAAGGCATAACACTAACACCGGCTCCAAGATCACATAAAGAAGTTTTAACATAATTTCTTTTAATGGAGCATGGTATAGTTGGTATTCCTGGATCTCCTAGTTTCTTTGGTATTCCACCCTTAAATGTATAATTAGCAAGCATGGTGGAAATTTCATCTTCCGGTGTCTTTCTATTATTTGTAACAATATCTTTCATATACTTAGCATAAGGAGACATTTTTAGAATATCAGTCAAACGCAAGCGCAAAAAGACAGGTCTAAGCATTTCAACAAAGCGCTCAAAGTCCTCATCATCCTTTTTCTTGGATGGTTTAGGAGGAAAGGCCATGGGTTTCTGAACCCATGGTTCTCTTTCTTTACCATGTTTCCATGCAATGAAGTATCCCGTATCATATATTTTGTTCTTAGGTTGTGGGTTATCAAGATCAACAGCAGGTTCTATCTCCACATCATTATCATTAGTAGGTTGAGCATCGACATGAAGATCATCATTATCATTACTACTAGGTTCATGTTCATCACTAGATTGTGTCTCAACATCAGAAATAGAAATATCATTTGGATTCTCAGGTGTGTGTATAGTAGGTTCACTAGAAGCATGCAAAGTCCTATCATCTCTCCTTTTGCTTTTAGAGGGACTAGGTGCATCAGTATTAATTCTCTAAGAATCTTGTTCAATTCTCTTGGGATGGTCCTCAGGATACAAAGGTTCCTGTGTCATTTTACCACCTCTAGTCATAACTCTAACAACATAATCATTGTTCTTACTATTCATCTCATTGAGCAAATCATTTTGTGCCTTAAGTACTTGTTCTACTTGAGTTTTTACCATGGAAGCATGTTTACTAATAATCTTGAGATCATTAACAGTTCTACACATATATTCACCGAAGCAGTCAAGCATATAAGCATTACGTTTCAATTGTCTACTAACATATGCATTGAAGTTTTCTTGTTTAACAATAAAGTTATCAAATTCATCCATGCATTGACTAGCAGTCTTATTATGAGGAATATCACCTTCATCAAATCTATAGATAGAATTTACCTCTACTACCTGTGTCGGAGTATTAAGACCATGTATTTCTTCAATAGGTGGTAAATTCTTAATGTCTTTAGCTTTAATACCTTTTTCTTTCATAGATTTCTTTGCCTCTTGCATATCTTCTGGACTGAGAAATAGAATACCTCTCTTCTTTGGAGTTGGCTTAGGAGGTGGTTCGGGAAGAGTCCAATCATTATCATTACTCAATATGTTATTCAATAATACTTTAGCTTGTTCCATAGTTCGTTCCCTGAAAACACAACCAGCAAACCTATCTTGGTGGTCCCTAGAAGCATCGATTAGTCCATTATAAAACATATCAAGTATTTCATTTTTCTTGAGAGGATGATCAGGCAAAGCATTAAGTAATTGGAGAAGCCTCCCCAAGCTTGTGGGAGACTCTCTTCTTCAAGTTGCACAAAGTTAAATATTTCCTGTAAAGCAGCTTGTTTCTTATGAGCAGAAAAATATTTTTCAGAGAAGTAATAAATCATATCCTGGGGACTACGCACACAACCAGGAGCAAGAGAGTTAAACCATAACTTAACATCACCCTTTAATGAGAAAGGAAACAACTTAAGAATATAATAATAGCGAAAGTTTTCCTCATGAGCAAATAGGGTGGCTATATTATTCAATTTAGTAAGATGTGCCACAACAATTTCAGATTCATAACCATTGAAAGGATCAGATTCAACCAGAGTGATTAACTCAGGATCGACAGAGAATTCATAATCCTTATCAGTAACAAAGATAGGTGAAGTAGCAAACTTAGGATCATCTTGCATTCTAGCATTCAAAGATTTTTCTTTCCACTTGCATAGTAATTTCTTAAGATCATCTCTATCCTTCCAAGCAAGAAAGTCCCTAGCTACCTCTCCATCCATAACATAACCCTCAGGTATAACAGGCAATTTATATCTAGGAGAGCTAGGTCTAGCAGTTGTTTCAAAGTGTTTAGTTTCAATAATTTCACCAGTTTCAGAAATATCATTAGTTTCAGCATTCTCAATATCTTTAGCTCTAGCAAGTTGTTCATCAAGAAATTCACCCAGTGGCACAGTATTATCAAGCAAAGCAGTAGTATCATCATAAGCATCATGCATAGCATAAATAGCATCATCAATTACTTGAGACATATCAGAATTAATAGCAGGTGTAGGTGTCGCAAGTTTACTTAAAACAAAAGGTGAATCAAGTGCAGCGCTAGATGGCAGTTCCTTACCTCCCCTCGTAGTAGAGGGAAAAATCTTGGTTCTGGTATCTTTCAAATTCCTCATAGTGATAAACAGGTATAAATCCCAAGTGACTCAAAGAATAGAGCTATGCTCCCCGGCAACGGCGCGAGAAAAAGGTCTTGATAACCATAAGTATAGGGGATCGCAACAGTTTTCGAGGGTAGAGTATTCAACCCAAATTTATTGATTCAATACAAGAGGAGCCAAAGAACATTCACGAGTATTAGCAGTTGAGTTGTCAATTCAACTACACCTGAAAGACTTCATATCTGCAGCAAAGTATTTAGTAGCAAAGTAGTATGGAAGGAACGGTAACGGTAACAAAAGTAAAAGTAGCAGTTTTGTAGCAATTGTAACAGTGGCAACGGCAAAGTAACTTAGCAAACATCAATATGTGAAAAGCTCATAGGCATTGGATCAATGATGGATAATTACGTCGGATGGCATTCATCATGCAACAGTTATAACCTATGGTGACACAGAACTAGCTCCAATTCATCAACATAATGTAGGCATGTATTCCGTATATAGTCATACGTGCTTATGGAAAAGAACTTGCATGACATGTTTTGTCCTACCCTCTCATGGCAGCGGGGTCCATAAGGAAACTAAGGGATATTAAGGCCTCCTTTTAATAGAGAACTGGAACAAAGCATTAGCACTTAGTGAATACATGAACTCCTCAAACTACGGTAATCACGGGAAAGAATCCCAATTACTGGCACCTTGGGGTATGCAGATCATAACTCGTAATAGGTGTCTACAACTTGCAAGATCGGATCAAGAACACAAATATATTCATGAAAACATAATAGGTTCAGATCTGAAATCATGGCACTCGGGCCCTTGTGACAAGCATTAAGCATAGCAAAGTCATAGCAACATCAATCTCAGAACATAGTGGATACTAGGGATCAAACCGTAACAAAACTAACTCGATTACATGATAAATCTCATCCAACCCATCACCGTCCAGCAAGCCTACGAAGGAATTAGTCACTCCCTGCAGTGAGCATCATGAAATTGGCAATGGAGGAAGGTTGGTGATGATGATGGCGACGGATCCCCCACTCCGGAGCCCCGAACGGACTCCAGATCAGCCCTCCGATGAAGAACAAGAGGCGGCGGCGCTCCGTATCGTAAAACATGATGAATCCTTCTCTCTGATTTTTTTCCTCCCAGAATAGGGTTATATGGAGTTGGAGTTGAGGACAGAGGAAGTCCAGGGGGCCCACAAGGCCTCTAGGCGCGCCGCAGGGGGGGCGCCCCCCAGGCTTGTGGCCGCTGGATGAACCCCCTCTGGTTAATTCTTGCACCAGTATTTTTTATTAATTCCAAAAATATTCTCCGTAAATTTTCAGGTCAATCCGAGAACTTTTATTTCTACACAAATATAACACCATGGCAATTCTGCTGAAAACATCGTCAGTCCGGGTTAGTTCCATTCAAATCATGCAAATTAGAGTCCAAGACAAGGGCAAAAGAGTTTGGAAAAGTAGATACGATGGAGACGTATCACCTCTGCGGAATCCAGACCAGTTGTCGACTTCATATCTAGTGTTGTACACTGCGATGGTGTTCCCCATAGCATAATCACCGATAATGGGTCTAATTTCACTGCCCAAGAGGTTAAAGATTGTAGCGCTAGGATGGGCATAAAGCTCGACTATGCTTCGGTGTACCACCCACAAACTAATGGGCAGGTGGAACGAGCAAACGAACTAATTATGAGCGGCATAAAACCTCGTTTAACCCGCTCCCTCGAGGAATCAGACTGCCACTGGGTAGAGGAGCTGGACTCCGTGCTATGGGGGCTGCGCACTACTCCTAATCGGTCGACAGGATACACCCCGTTCTTTATGGTGTACGGCGCCGAAGCAGTCCTCCCATGTGATTTGATCCATGACGCACACAGAGTACGCATGTACGAAGAAAAGGAGAGTACGCATGATCAATAGCAAGCAAGGCGTTACCAGAATCGAGAAGTTCGGGCGAAGGCATACAATGTGGGAGAGCACGTCCTGCCCCTCCCCGAGAGGCAGGAGCACAAGCTTTCACCTAAATGGGAAGGCCCCTTCACTATAGATGAAGTACTCGCAGGGGGGCATATCGCCATCGTAGCCCGTCGGATAATCGCCTCGAGCCGAACCCATGGAACGCCGCTTGGCTTCGGCATTTATATGCATTATCTGGCATCGTCATCAACACTCCCCGTTCTGTCTTCGTCTTTTTCTCTTATTTATTTATTTTTTGGAGCGTTAGCCTCCCCAACCTAGAGTTCGGATAGACCGTAACACGGCAGATCACCATTGTATACATCTTCGGATGTACTACCCAGGTTTACCTAGGGGCTTCTTTTAAAAGCGGCCAATCACAATATACTTCTTACAACCTTGCTTTTGTTGTTTGAATTGATCTCCTTCCCATATCTTTCAAGCCATTATATACACCTATTTGACTTAAGTCCTTTGCCAAGCTGGGGTGCCTGGCTCCTGTGTTTACCCATACGTTTCCGATTGTTCGGCTAGGAAGTAAAGGAGGACCTCTGCAATTGCTATGCCCGGGTAATCCGGATATGTACCTCAGACGCGTGAAGCCGAAAGCTAGCGTTCTTACAGAAAATAATGGGTCGGCCTCCAAGGAAGTGAAAAAAAATAGGCGCTAGCCACCATCCAACTATTCTTTGTTCCTAAAAACCATGAAACATCCGTGTGTCACCGGCTTATGAACTCACGGCTTCTGGTCAACATACCTCACCCGAAGAATGGAACCCTTGGAGGAACTATTTTCTTCGGAAGATGTTTCTTACGTTACAAAGTAATATAACATTGCTCGCTGCGCGCATTTTGTTTGTTCGCACCAAATGGCCGGATTGCCTGGTTACCAGAATTATCCCCTGTTCATCAGGGCATATAGTACGGAACATTCCCCGATCACTGGTCAGGGAGGCGGAAGCCGATGGCCGGTTAAGACAATGTTTCTATCATGGTTTGAGAATTGTACGATGTAGAGTACATGGATACATAGAATCACGCACCCTATTCTTTATCAATACCATCTGTCAAACTGTCCAAGGCACAATCCTTCTGGGAGTACCGAGCAGCGAGCATCACTTGGTCATATACTAAGCTAAGTGGTATTTCCTGCCTATGAGGCCCCACGGGTCCTACCCGAGCCATGTGTTCGGGTTCAAATTTGCTAAATCATGTCTTCACCATTGCCCAGGCCTCGCGCGCTCCTTCCCGGCAGGCCGACATCTTCCACAATTCAAAGCATCGCCTCGCCCCTTTAAAGTGGCTAGCCAGCTCAGTCATGCTCTCGGGCGGCACTTCAAGTGGCCATAAGGCCTTAACCATGCTTTTCATGGCCTTCCGGGCTCTTTCATGTGCCTTGGTCAGTTCCTTCAAAAGATTCTCATTAAAGGAACCCACCTCCTCTTCAGGCCGCCCTGTTAGGAGACTAGCAAACAGGGGTAGCACGCGTTTCAAAATATTGTGACCACCCACATACGCATGATATCGAATTCGTGACTTACCGAATATATCACCTCTTAGCTTCTGGTTTTCCTCCAAGGCCTGAGCCAGCTGAGATTTCACCTGCTCGATTTCCTCGGCTTTTCGCCGATCTTCTGCCTTGAGCTCATTCTTCTCTTCCTGACTTCGTGTCAGCACTTGTTTGCCAGCCTCCAATTCCCTCCACAATTGATTTATCGCTTCGACGGCTGCGGGAACAGCATGGCATCAATCTGCGGGAAACATCACACAGTTTTTAGCATTCTAAAACTTTTTTCACTTACCAGGAGTTTAGTTGGTCGCCTTTTTGGCCACCTCTAGTTTGGCTTTAGCATCGGCTAACTGTGTTTGGCTCAGCTTGAGGTCTACGGACAACGTGCTATTCTGCTCCCTCGCGGCTTGCAAAATCAAGACAATACAAGGATCCTTAAATCTGCCGTCCCGCCCAAATTAAGGCTTGGGGCTGCTAGGTTTAGGAACTATAAAAGGCTTTTAAGCTATCTCTCATCTGCATTTTGGAACAAAAGAAACCGGTGATCCCTTCAAGACTGGTTCGGGCCGCTCCAAGGTACACGTCCACTGAATTAAATGCGTTAAACTCCTGATCGGTAAAGGCAACATGGCGCAAGGATTCTCTCCAGCGACGGTGATTCATTACACTCTCGACCTCGGAGTTGGTCACCGAAACATCATCAGGGTCCTCTGGATGTGCGCCAGTTGCTGTGTGTTCGGCAGTGTCCCTAGCCTGCGCCGAGGGCCCAAGGTTGGAGTTACGCCTTGGCACGCCCGGCGAGTCCCCGGACTGGCGCGCCGGAACTTTCCTTCTGCAAAATTAAGCAAACGTCAGACGAAAGATATTGAAAACGACCCTTTTTGTGGTCCCAAAACATGTTACCTTTGAGCCGAGGGAGCAGGTGCTTCTGCTCCAGCGGAGGCCTTCCTCTTGGATACCCTATTAGGGGACGAGGCAGGCATATGCTGTGCTCCTCCCGCAGTCGTTCGACATGTAGTACAGCGACCCTTGGGAGTAGAAGTTTGTATATGCGGGATGGTGCGGGGCGATCGCCCCATTCGGGATGGGATCCTCCTTTCACTTACAGTGGAGGAAGGAAGAGCCCCAGGATGATCAGCCATTTCGGCGCACTAGGAACTAGGGTACGCAGACTTTCCTGCCTGCAGCCAACGACGCAGCTCCATCGACGGCCTGGTACGGCCCATCTACAGCACCTTTGAGGCAAGACCCTCGCGAGGGGCCAAGCCTCGCGAGGTGGGCGACGCCAAGACCTACGGAGGGAGCGGCCTCCTTAGGCTGGCTCCCGAGGAGCAGAGATTTTTATGCAGGTACCCATCTCATGTGGTGAAGGTGACGCAAGTCATGACGACCAAGGCTAGGCGGGCGCCAGCGGGCGCAGAGCAGCAGGTTTCCTCTTTGGTGCTAAGGAGGCAAGCACAGGCGCGGGGTCCTGAGGAATCACCCAAAGGTTTCCATTCCAGTGCAATGAGACCAGGACCGCCAGGGCGGCAGGACGGATGTCATCACCGAGCCCACCGCGACGTCACAACCAGAAGCTTTGCAGGCGAAGACCACCTTTCGTCAGGATAAGATGTACTACTTGTCCCCCTTCAAATTTGGCCATTGTGGAATCCCTTCCCGCCTTCGTTTTCGGGGAAGAGGACCAAGGCCACTATAAGTATAGGCTAGCCACCACCGAAGAAGGGGGCCGGACGGATCGAACCCAGAACAACACATCTTCACCAGAACAAGCCTCGCTAGCTTGTTCACCCTTGTACTAGTTCCTCCTCAGCCCCTCGTGAGGCAAATCTACCACAAGTAGGAGTAGGGTATTACACCGCAAGGTGGCCCGAACCTGGGTAACTGCCGTGTCCATCTTCCTCCCTGTTCTTCGAGCTAAGCTATAGGGCGGCGCGTTCGGTTGGCTGGTTAGGTTGAGTCCTTCACACACGCCCTAGAGTTTGAACCTCTTTGGGTCTGCGGAGCCCTGAATCCGACATTTGGCGAGCCAGGTAGGGGCGTGTCGAAACTCGACCTCTTCGTCAATCGCGTCCCGCCCTTGCCTTGTTGCGCCCATGGCGGAGGATCCCCGAGCTCGCGCTGAGCATTGGGCCACGGAGCTCGCCACCCTGCACTCCTCGCGGCTAGCACGGTCGCCAGTGTCGCCGAACGTCAGCGGTACGGGCCACCCCTGCCCTCTCCCGTGCGGTGCCGCAATCGTGTCACCGCACGGTCATCTGGCTATGCCATGGCATCGACCCTGCGTGCTCGTCGGGAACAAGCGAACAGGCGAGCTGCACTCGTTGTGACGCGTGAGTTACTGTGATGCAGGTTGCCAGAAGGCGGCCACGACGCCTTGCTTGAGTCGGTCGCCGAGCTGCTTGACCCTGCCTGCGAGGGCACGCCGCCTGTCTGCATCCTGCCCACGTCATAGGCGATGCCCGAGGTTCGCGCCCGCCCCCACTGCGTCGGTCAGCCCCTTTGGAGGGGGTCCGGAGGGCCTCACAGTGGCGGCCTGGAGCGCGACGGGGTAGGTAACCCCTCCTGGAGCCACGCCGAAGGATTGCCCCCTGACCGGCACGGCCGGGCGCCAGGGATGACGGGCGGCGGAACAGAGGGACCAGGGGCTGGCCTCGGGATGATGGCCCCTGGAGCCTCCATGCCGCCACCAATGGGATCGATGTACGGGCAGAGGAGAAGCCCGTGCGCGTTCCCCTCATCAGCCTGGGCGACGGAGTCGCCAAGGCCACGCAGGGCTAGGGCCCCCCACGAGCTGACCCAACGCCCCGACGACACCCCCCACAGCAACAGTTATCGGTTACAACCCGTGCCTTCGGGATATGCCGCACTAACTTTGGATCGCAGGTAGATCGTGCCAAGACGGCGCGCCTCCGGGGGCTGGCCTCGCCCTGGGCTGGCGGGGCGCACCCGGAGGTCGCACAGGGACGGGCCCGTATGCGACGGGGTCACGGCCCCAAGGCTCCCCCGTGTCGTGGGGCGTGTGGCGCCACCACGACGGTGGCGTGTGCCACCCGAAAGCGGGTCCCCTCTCCTGAGGGAGGCGCCGGCGAGCCCTCCCCCAGGAGGAGGCCCACGGCCCCCTCACCACCGCTCGTGCAGTCCCACGCCCCTTGGTCCTGTCCTGGTTTCCAGACGCCCCAACGATCGAAGAAGGTAGCTGAAGACACGCGAGAACGCGCACCCAAGAAGGTCTCGACTCTTCTCTTCGACGAGCTGGCGCGTCCTTGCGGTCCCACCTTCGAGGCAGGTCACGACCTGGGTGAAGAAGTGGAGGTAGCCAGCATCATCGGCTTCATGCGGGCGGGAGATGCTCTCGTCGCAGATGGTGTCCAAGGCCCGGTTGGCCCTGACCCTGAGGTCCTCGAACATCAAGGAACGCTCGCGCTGCAGCGTTCGGCGGTGGACCGCCTCGTCCGAGGCTCTCTCCACGAGGGACGTGACACCTGCGACCTGCCGGTGAAGTGAGGACAACTCGGCCTCGACGGCGGCCCGGGCCTCCTTGGTGGCCTTCTCATGCCGCTCTGCCGCGGCCAGCTTCACCTTCAGGGCATCGGCCTTGCCCCACAGTTCGGCTTGCCGCTTCTGGAAGCGAGCCTCCTAGAGCCCCAGCTTTCGGCGGTATTCTTCGACGAGGGCCGCACGGATCCCCGCTACCTTCTGGTCGACCTCCTGTTGGATCCTCGCCTCCCGAGAGGCAAGGGAGTCCTCGGCGACGGCTACTTGGTGCTCCATCACCTCCAGTCGCTCGCGCTCCAGGCTATGCTCCAATGCCTCGAGCGCCAGTGCATCCTCGCGAGACTGGACTCCTGCCTCGTATGCAGGGGTCCTGCCTGGTGGCACTGCGAGGGCGGCTCTACGCGCCTGGACTTGCCGCTCAAGGGCATCGTTCGAGGCTTGAAGCTCCCTCTCGCGCTCCTCATCCGCCTCACGACGGTGATCCACGGACCGGGCCTCCTCCAGGGTGCGAGCGCAAGCCTCCTGAGAAACTGCAAGGGACTCCTCCGCCTCCGCACAGGCACGCTCATGCTGTGAGCACCCAAGGTTGATGGCAACCTTCAGTTGGTGCCATTCGCGTGCCAGGTGGAGGACTTCCGCCTCAAGTAGCACGTCGACGTCGGCAAGCTCTGCCCCGAGATGGCCTAGCGCGCCCGTCGCCTCCAGGAAGAGGTCGTGACGGATGGCGCTGTGCCCGTGCGCGAGCTCCAGCACTCGGCCGGGCTCATCCTCCGCGCCCCAGTCCATCGAAGGGGCGTAAGATGACTCACCCATCTCCGGCAGGGGACCGGAGGCCGCAGCTCCTCCGGCCGCTCCATGGGCCATGGACTCGGCACGGCGCGGTCCAGACCCGCCGCTTCAAGACGGAGCTGTCGCACGGATCACCCAACCACCAGCAAGAACTCGCGGAGGAGCCCTCGGCACGGCCTCCATGCGCCATGGGTTGCTCCGGAAGAAGGACGCCGGGAGTGTGGGCCTGCGGCCCTCCAGCAGCGGCCTCGGCTCATGAGCCGGCACCACCTCATGCGCGGCCGTCCGGCTCGGGAGGCCCGGCGTCGCTGCCAAATCAGGGGCCTCCTGAGGTCGCGCACCGGGCGGGCTCACCACCTCGGCGGAAGGGATCCGAAGGGGCAAAAGTCAGAGGAGGACGCAGTATGCAAAAATCTACAAGGGCAAGGTACTTACTCATCCACGACTATCCATTTCCTCCTTTTCAAGGCTCCTGAGGTGTCGCCGCGATGGCTCCCGAGCCCTTTCCCCTTGCGGGGTACCCGAGGTCTAGTAGGGGCGCGCCGCGGGCCGGTGAGGAGCCCTTCATGGTGGGGGCGGGGGAGGCATCCGTAGGCAGGGCTCCCGCGCTGCCTGCAGAGGACTAGGCCACCACCTCAGTAGCGCTCGGTGATGCTTGCTCCCCCGCGTCCTCGGCAGGAATGCGTGCCACAGGGCCGGCGAGCACAGGAGCCACCAAGATGGGGTTCTCATGAGGTCCTTCGTGGCCCTCAGGGAGCAGCCCCAACTCATCGAAGCGCGGCATCTTCTCGACAAAGGCCCTCCAGTTCGAGCAGTTGTACAGAGGGATCCCCTCGGTAGGGAGCATAGCAGGAGCGGGGTCACCCATCAGGAGCTGGAGCACTGTGCGCAACGTCTTTAAAGGGAACGAAGGCACCTGGAGCCTCATGGGATCGTCAGGGCCGGTGAAGATGCACATCGGGCGAGAATGGCGCTCGAGCAAAGCGATGCGCCGCCGGACAAAATCCCTCACCGCCATCACCGCCGTCACCCCTGCCTCCTTCAGCTTGCCCAAACTGGACAAGATACGCGCAAGCCGACGGTCAACGAGCTCCGCGTGCCCCCAGTCGGAACTTGGCTCCGCCGGCGCTGATGGGAGAAGGAGCAGAGGGCTGCTCACGGTGGCGTCCACATACACCCAATGCTTCCGGAATCCCGTCGCATCCGGGCGAAGCGTGAAGTCGATGCAGGAGCCGGCCATCGCCGGCACCGCCCAAAATGACACGCACCCCGAGTGTTGTCCACCATCGACCATGTGGAGCGAGAAGAAATGGCGGAGCAGGGCCACGGACGGGGCGATACCCACGAAGGCCAGCACAAGAAGGCGAAGGCTAAGAGGAGGACGACGGACCCGGGGTCCAGATGCAGTGCGTGGATCTGGTAGTGGAGAGCAAGTCATTGAAGAAATCTGAAAAAGGGGGAGCAGGCCGGCAAAGAGAGCGTGGAGGTGAAGGGGGATCTCGGTGGCCTACATATCTGCTGGGCACCAGGAGGCAGGCCAGACCGTTGTCGCCTTCCACTCGTTGGAATCGGTGGCAAGGGCTTGCCGGACCTTGTCCAAGCCCTCCTGGTTGATCACCGTGGACCGATCCAGCGCTGGTCCCGACACCGGCGAGAGCCCCGCGGTCGCGCGGGCTTTCTCTTTATTCAACCTAGGAGCCATGGCAGCGGAGATTGAACCTGGCGAGGAACCTGGCGGGGAAATGCAAGTCTGAAGGAAAGGAAGGGAGCCTAAGGCAAGCGCGGCGGGAAATGATGGCTGGGCCGCGCGCACCCGGCAGTTGTCAAGTCGTGCAGTTGCCGAGGCGGCGTGGGGAAGTGGGGACGGCCACGTCTCATCAAGCACCACGCGTCGGCTCGGTCCGCAGGTGATTGGGGCCAAAGGCGCTTCGCCCTTGCCCTTTGGCTTCGCCTCGAAGCCAAGTTCGAGCGTGCATTTGGCCCGGGGGCTACTGTCGGCACTATGGGAACCAGGGTACCTAGACTTTCCCACCTGCGGCCCACGACGCGGCTCCATCGACACCTTGGTACGGCCCATCTGTAGCACCTTCGAGATAAGACCCTCACGAGGGGCCAAGCCTCGCGAGGCGGGTGATGCCAAGACCTCCGGAGGGAGCGGCCTCCTTAGACTGGCTCCCGAGGAGCGGAGATTTCTATGCAGGTACCCATCTCATGAGGGGAAGGTGACGCAAGCCGTGATGACCAACGCCAGGCAGGCGCCAGCGGGCGCAGAGCAGCAGGTTTCCTCTTTGGTGCTAAGGAGGCAAGCGCAGGCGCGGGGTCCCGAGGAATCACCTAAAGGTTTCCATTCCCGTGCGACGAGACCAGGACCGCCAGGGCGGCAGGATAGATGTCATCACCGAGCCCACCACGACGTCATGACTAGAAGCTTTGCAGGCGAAGACCACCTTTCGTCAGGATAAGATGTACTACTTGTCCCCTTTAAATTTGGCCATTGTGGAATCCCTTCCCGCCTTCGTTTTCGGGGAAGAGGACCAAGGCCACTATAAGTATAGGCTAGCCACCACCGAAGAAGGGCGCCGGACGGATTGAACCCAGAACAACACAGCCTCACCAGAATAAGCCTCGCTAGCTTGTTCACCCTTGTACTAGTTCCTCCTCAGCCCCTCGTGAGGCAAATCCACCACAAGCAGGAGTAGGGTATTACACCGCAAGGTGGCCCGAACCTGGGTAACTGCCGTGTCCATCTTCCTCCCTGTTCTTCGAGCTAAGCTATAGGGTGGCGTGTTCGGTTGGCTGGTTAGGTTGAGTCCTTCGCACACGCCCCAGAGTTCGAACCTCTTTGGGTCTGCGGAGCCCTGAATCCAACAAGCCATCCCAGCAACCTTGGTGCCATTAAGGCTTTCTTGGTAAAAGAACCCATCTTTGAAATCAACCGACGTCTCCAGATCATCATGATAGCCCGGGTCATCGTCGCGGGGGTGATTCTCCGGTTGAGGGGAAGTGCACTGGATGGACTCGACCTAACGCCTCCAACTCTATGCGAGAACAAAGTATAATCAACAGGTGTTCGGACGTAATGGTCGAATTACAGACAAAGAATTGAAACTTACCCAATCTGCCGGATTGTAGCCGGAGCAGTCCTCCCAGATACTCAACTAAGCAAATTCTTCCTCCTGTCCTTTAAAGAGGTCGGCTAGTATCTTGGCCATGTCCGCTTTATCATCTGGCCCTTGTCGCTTATAGCGGGTCGCATCACTGGTCCCTTTGTAGCACCATAGAGGATGCCCCCTCTGTTGAAGGGGCTGCACACACCTGGTTATGGCAACATCCATTACTTCGATCATGGTCAGCTTGCTATGAGCCAGTAGTTGAACTTTGGTGGCCAAAGGGTGTACCTCCTCACTGTTAAGCTGGGAAGGGCTCTTGGGCTGCCTGTTGAACCACTTCTTTAGCGGGGCACTTGAGTATTCGGGCAGACCCATCCAAACTAGGTCGGAGAGCGGAACGTCTTCAATGTAGAACCATTCCGAGGTCCATTCCTCGGGATCCTTTCGTGGGGTCCCAATGGGGTAACCCGTCCCAGCTATCCGCCACACCTCTGCTCCTCCTACTTCAAAGATTGACCCCTCGCGGGTACGAGGGACGAGGCAGAAGTACTTCCTCCACAAATCAAAGTGGGGTTCACAGCTCAGGAATATTTCACAGAGGGCCACGAAACCAGAAATATGCAATATGGACCCTGGTGTGTGGTTGTGGAGCTGAATCCCATAGAACTCCAGTAAACTCCATTGGAAGGGGTGAATGGGAAAACCTAGGCCTATTAAAAGGAAAGGCACAAAGCATACCCTCTCTCCCTTGCTTGGAGCAGGGGAGCTCTCGGCGAGTGCTTGACCATCGACAGAAATTAATCCAGCGCGGACGGGAACAAGATCAGCCGCGGCAAGATAGCACTGTGTCTCCAGATTGCTCAGCAGGAGGCGCAAGACTGTATAGCTCGTCCAATCACTAGGGAGAGGGCCTTGGGGGCGTGAGGATGAACTGGGAATGTCGGCCATGGTGCCTGAGGATTTCTTCGGTGCTATTTTTTTTGAAGGGGATGGGTTAACCGTCCCCCGCAACTTTGGATCTATAAATAGGCGTTTCACCTCAAAGCTGAAAGGACGGGCTTACAAAAGGTGGTGTTGGGCTGCGTGCGTTCTAAAAAGGTGCGTGACGGTCAAAATTGACCCCCGCCCCGAAGTAAGCATTAAATTCCGATGGCCCACTGTGTTTTGGTGTGGTCGTAGATATCTGGATTATCGAACCGGTCGGGCACGGATACAGTTTCGATCCAGATTGTGCTGAGAGGTAAACATCTCATGTTGATCCGGATAGTGTTCGGCCGTGAAACACTTCTCCGAACAATTCAGGTAAAGA
Source organism: Thinopyrum elongatum (assembly GCA_011799875.1). Classification (NCBI taxonomy): domain Eukaryota; kingdom Viridiplantae; phylum Streptophyta; class Magnoliopsida; order Poales; family Poaceae; genus Thinopyrum; species Thinopyrum elongatum. The sequence continues at coordinate 382,111,148 of CM022297.1, forward strand.
TGAAGAACTCACCTCACAAGCCTAAGATTTGGAGCACGCCAGATGACAACCCCTGGCGTTGGAGGATAGTTCGGGTGCTACTGAGAGAGTCCTGGACTAAGGGGTGCTCGGGCCGTCGACCTATTACATATGGGCCGGAGTGATGGGCCACTATGGGTCCAAGCTAGAGTGCGGACCCGTGACCGGACAGGAGATCTTCAGAGTCATGGTGTGCCCTCCAAGTCAAGATTAGCATAATCTTTCCTTCATTGTAACCGACATGGTGTGCCCTACTGGTGTCTATATAAACAAGAGGGTTTAGGGTTTAGGGCTAGATCTTCATCCATCATCTCATCACCTTAGGGTTTAGCTCGCCTGATCTCGAGGTAGATATACTCTATAACCATACTATACATCCAATACAATCAAGCAGGACGTAGGGTATTACCTCTTCGAGAGGGCCCGAACCTAGGTAAAAACCGTGTTCATGGCCCCTTGTTCCCCATTGATCCTAGATCCACAGCTCGGGACCCCCTACCCGAGATTCATTGGTTTTGACACCGACATTGGTGCTTTCATTGAGAGTTCCACTGCAGATTGCCGAAGGATCGATGGCTGAGCCATTCGTGGGAAACCCCACCAATGCCGGGGACATCTTCGTCCCCGGCCAGATTTTTACGTTCGGCAGCATCACTTTCTGCACCGACCTCACCGGATGTTTAAACCCGGTTGAAAACCTCACCGTCGATCGTGAAGCTAGCCATCGGAACTTAGAATCCGGCATCTGCCCTCGGCGAAGCCCTGCTTCCGAAGAACCCGTTAAGCCCGACACCTTGACCTCGGATTCAGTGGACGTAAAGGGAACCAACTGAGTCCGGGATCTGTCCCTAAAGCCGGATCCCATCGAAGTGTCCGAAGTACGTCTCGCCGAACACCCAGGAGGCATGCCCCCGACGAGAACCACTTTGGTAAATGACCTTTTGGATCGATTCCTAGCTATGGGAATCTCCGTCAGCAGGCCTATAGCCTACGACCAGATCGGGCTTAAACCTGACAATAGAGATATCTACACCTCGCCCATCACTCACCTTGTCGCTACCATCGAAGAAAAGACGGAGGGATTGCTCTCTCCGAAGCTTATGATAGTATACACCTGGGTCTCTAGGCCGTATACAGACACCCATCAAGATAAGAGTTCAGAATCAGCCTGTGATACAGGATCTGACCTTGAGTCGAACCAACCACAGGCAGACATTCACCAGAACACTGCGCTATTAGATCTGGATATAGCCCAGGCACGGCTCGCCACTGCCGACACCCCGGACTCACAGAAGACGGGATCGCCCAAAAATTTCCCACCCACCTCCCACGCCGAATACTGTCCAGATGCGGGAAGACCAGACATATGGGACCTGATGTACGTCAAGCAGGAGCCCGAAGAAACGGTCCATCATTACTGGGCTAGATTTCTCCTGGTAAAAAACAAGATAATCAACTGCCGCGACTAAGAAATAATCGAAGCCTTCCGATTCAATTGCCGGGACGAAGGGATCTTAAATGCCCTCACCCGCCGCCGCGTGCAAAACTTTGCCGAATTATCGGACATGGTACACAAAAATTGCACCATGGAAAGCACCTGGAGTTTACAGCAGATGTGCAGGGAGTCAGTCCCTGCCCCGAGGCCCAGGAAAGCCCAAGCAAAGTGGGCATATGCAAGAGGTTCGCCCGAGCGCGAGCCCGCCAAAAAGAGAAATAAACCCAGAATAGTTCTGGACAAATTACTGGATAAACCATGCCCCATACACTCAGCCCTGCTTAACGCAAATCCGACTCACATGCTTCGAGCTTGTTGGGTGGTAAGCCAGGTGGCCAAAAGTGGTGAAAACATCCTTGGTCTCACACCCCCTGATAGACAACCAACAACGCCACCTCATGACAACGTCCTGACAGTTTACGAGACTTTCTCCTCGAACAACCAAAGGAAAAGGGCTCTTCAAGAGCTCGGCCAAGTCTACCAGGTGATGGCCACACAGCCATGGGCGGACACACCTATCACCTTCGATCAGAAGGACGAGCCAAGGTCCCGCCCCACCCACACACCCACCACACTAGTCTTCGACCCCATAATCGATGGCTTCAGGCTAACTAAAGTACTGATGGACGGGGGCAGCGGCCTGAACCTCAACTATGAAGACACGCTCGATAAAATGCAGCTCAACAGATCCCGCATCGAGCACAGTCATACCACATTCTGCGGAATTATACCCGGTAAGGAGGCGCGTTGCTCCGAACGCATAACATTGGACGTAGTGTTCGGTACTCCTGATAACTACAGATCAGAATCCTTGATATTCCATGTTGTGCCCTTCTGCAGTGGATACCACGCCCTTTTGGGACGTGAGGCATTCACACGATTTCAAGCCGTACCGCATTATGGATACATGAAGCTCAAAATGTCAGGGCCTAACGGCGTAATTTTGCTCGCCAGCGATCCGAACACAGCCCGTTGAGCTGAAAATAAGACCGCATTGCTTGCCCTCGCAACACTATCCGTGGCCCTAGCAGCCGAAGAATTAACGTTGCTCCGTACTACAGTCAACAGGGATAACAAGGTCCTTAGTAAAAGGCCAAAATCCACGTCATTTAATTAAACTAACTGACGAGATAGTAAAATTCCAAGTACACCCGACAGACCCGAATAAAACGGCGTCCATCGGAGCACAACTGGACCCCATAGTTGATGAAGCACTGCGCGCGCTTTTACGCAGAAACTGGGACGTATTTGCCTGGCACCCTTCTGATATGCCAGGCATCCCACGGAGGCTGGCGAAGCATAGCTTGAACATCATCAAAGGCTTCAAGCCAGTCAGACAGACACTACGCTGATCTCTGAACCTAAACGACATGCTATGGGTGAAGACCTGGCAAAACTACTGGAGGCCGGATTTATCCATGAAATAAAGCATCAGGAGTGGCTTGCAAATCTGGTCATGGTACTCAAGAAGGACAAGTCATGGCGGCTCTGTGTCGACTTCAAGGACCTAAACAAGGTCTGCCCCAAGGTTCCCCTCCCCTTACCTCGCATACACCAGATAATGGACGCCACTGCCGGACATGACTCACTATAAAGATGAAGGAGTCCGACCAAGCTGCAACCGCGTTCATCACCCCCTACGGGCCATTCTGCTTCAACACGATGCCTTTCGGGTTAAAGAACGTAGGAGCCACATACTAACGCATGATTAAAACATGCCTGGATAACCAAATTGGAAAAATGGTCGAGGCATACGTAGACGACGTGGTCATTAAAACCAAAAAGTCGATCAACTCGTGGACGATCTCCGCTTGACCTTCGAAAACCTACGGGCCTATGACATACACCTCAACCCGGACAAGTGCGTCTTCGGAGTCCCTACTGGCAAACTGGTTGGATTTATTGTCTCCCATAGAGGAATTGAGGCCAATCCAGCCAAAATTAAGGCCCTGGCCCAGCTTGCAATACCAATGAAGCTCAAACACGTCCAGAAGCTGGCAGGTTGCATGGCACCTCTAAGTCGTTTCATCTCCAGCCTCGGCAAAAAGGCACTGCCTCTCTACATGCTACTTAAGAAAACAAAAACCTTTGAGTGGACCAACGAGACGACTGCTGCACTAGAAGAAATCAAAGCACTCCTGGCAAGCAACCCCATCCTGGCCGCACCAGGTATCGGTGAACCTATGCTGCTATACATCTCATCCACCAACCAGGTGGTGAGTGCGGTGCTCATCATAGAACGGGAATCAGAGGGACACAAGTTCCAGGTCCAAAAGCCAGTCTACTACGTGTCAGAGGTCCTCACACCATGCAAGTCCCAGTACCCTCACTACCAAAAGATAGCATATACGGTCTTTATGGCATCCCGAAAATTGCGACACTACTTTCAAGAATGTTCGGTGACAGTAGCATCAGAGGTACCCCTCAATGATATAATCAATAACAGGGATGCCACGGGCCGCATTGCCAAATGGGCCATAGAGCTCCTTCCCTTCGAGATTGTATACAAACCACACCGAGCTATTAAATCTCAGGTGTTGGCCAATTTTTTTCCCAAATGGACAGAAGCCGAACTCCCCAAGGAATATAGTATATATGCACACTGGATGATGTACTTCAACGGCTCTAAACTGTTAGCTGGACTGGGGGGTGGGGTAATCCTAATATCCCCCACAGGTGATAATATCCCGTATGTTTTACGGATCATGTACGTGGACTCCTATAATACAGCCGAATACGAGGAACTGTTGCACGGTCTTCGGATGGCAACATTGATGGGTGTTCGGCGGCCTAAGGTGCGAGGAGATTCGAACCTCGCCATCTCCCAGGTCAACGGCGAATTTGACGCCAAAGATCCAAAAATGGCGGCATGTAGAAACGTCGTCCTCAGGATGTCAGCCCGATTCGAGGGTCTAGAATTCCATCATGTCTCTAGAGACAGTAACCAGGCCGCGGATGATCTTACCCACATGGGCGCCAAGCGAGACCCAATACCTAAAAATACCTTTCTAGAAAGGCTATTCAATCCATCTATAGTATGGCATGATGGGGACAGTGGCACCTCAATCAATGAGCCTGCCCAGATCGCCCCCCCAGAAATTGAACCAGATGATCATATCATCGGAGGCTCCGCACTAGAAGAAACACCTTCGGACCATGAGATCATGGCCATAATCTCCCCTTAGATTGAACCACTGCTCGCCTACCTCCTGCGACAGTAACTCCCTGACGATCAAACGGAGGCGCGATGCATAATCTGGCACTCTAAAGCATACAAGGTCCACGAGGGCAAGCTCTATAAAAGGAGCACTACGGGGGTCCTTCAGAGGTGCATCGCCGAAGAGGAAGAGCAGCAGCTTCTCGCCGAGATACATGCCAGCATGGGCGGCCACCACGCAGCAGCTCGGGCCTTCCGAGTAGGTTTCTTCTGGCCCACCTCCCGCGCGGACGCGCGCACCCTGGTCCAGCATTGCGTTGGGTGCCAGCTATTTGCAAATCAAAGCCATATTCCTCCCACAGCTCTTCGGACTATACCCATAACCTGGCCATTCGCCGTCTGGGGGCTTGATATGGTCGGACCACTTAAAGGCGGGACCAAGAAAAATAAATACCTACTAGTTATGGTGGATAAATTCACTAAGTGGATTGAAGCAAAGTCGGTAACCTATGCGGAATCCGGACCAGTTGTCGACTTCATATCCAGTGTTGTACACTGTTATGGTGTTCCCCACAGCATAATCGCCAATAATGGGTCGAATTTCACCGGCCAAGAGGTTAAAGATTGGTGCGCTAGGATGGGCATAAAGTTCGACTACGCTTCGGTGTACCACCCACAAACTAATGGGCAGGTGGAACGAGCAAACGGACTAATTATGAGTGGCATAAAACCTCGTTTAATCTGCTCCCTCGAGGAATCAGACTGCCACTGGGTAGAGGAGCTAGACTCCGTGCTATGGGGACTGCGCACTACTCCTAATTGGTCAACAGGATACACCCAGTTCTTTACGGTGTATAGCGCCGAAGCAGTCCTCCCATGTGATTTGATCCATGACGCACCCAGAGTACGCATGTACGAAGAAAAGGAGACCGAGCTAGATTGGCAAGACGACCTCGATGCACTGGAAGGAGAGCGTGACATCGCTCGGGCATGCTCCGCATTCTATCAATAGCAAGCATGGCATTACCAGAATCGAGAAGTTCGGGCGAAGGCATACAGTGTGGTAGAGCTCATACTGCGCCTCCCCGATAATCAGAAGCACAAACTTTCACCTAAATGGGAAGGCCCCTTCATTATAGATGAAGTACTCGTAGGGGGGGGGGGGATATCGCCTTCGTAGCCCGTCGGATAATCCCCTCGAGCCGAACCCATGGAACGCCGCTCAGCTTCGGCGTTTCTATGCATAACACGGCATCGTCATGAACACTCCCCGCTCTGTCTTCGTATTTTTCTCTTTGTTTTTATTTTTTGGAGCGTTAGCCTCCCCGACCTAGAGTTCGGATAGACCGTCACACAGCAGGTCACCATTGTACACATCTCCAGATGTACTACCCAGCTTTACCTAGGGGCTTCTTTCGAAAGCGGCCAATCAGAATATACTTCTTATAACCTTGCTTTTGTTGTTTGAATTGATATCCTTCCCATATCTTTCAAGCCATTATATACACCTATTTGACTTAAGTCCTTTACCAAGCTGGGTTTCCTAGCTCCTGTGTTTACCCCTACATTTCCGATTGTTCGGCTAGGAAGTAAAGGGAGCACCTCTGCGATTGCTACGCCTGGGTAATCCGGATACGTACCTCGGACGAGTGAACCTAAAGGCTAGTGTTCTTACAGAAAATAATGGGTCGGCCTCCAAGGAAGTGAAAATAAATAGGCGCTAGCCGCCATCCAACTATTCTTGGTTCCTAAAAACCACGAAACATCCGTGTGTCGCCGCTTTCGAACTCACGGCTTATGGTCAACATACCTCACCCGAAGAAAGGAACCCTTGGAGGAACTATTTTCTTCGAAAGATGTTTCTTACGTTACAAAGTAATATAACATTGCTTGCTGTGCGCGTTTTGTCTGTTTGCACCATATGGCCGGAATGCCTGGTTACCAGAATTATCCCCTGTTCGTCAGGGCATATAGTACGGAAAACTCCCTGATCACTGGTCAGGGAGACGGAAGCCGATGGCCAGTTAAGACAATGTTTCTATCGCCGTTTGAGAATTGCGTGATGTAAAGTACATGGATACATAGAATCACGCACCCTATTCTTTATCAATACCATCTATCAAACTGTCCAAGGCACAATCCTTCTGGGAGTACCGAGCAACGGGCATCACTTTGTCATATACTAAGCTAAGTGGTATTTTCTGCCCATCAGGCCCCACGGGTCCCACCCGAGCCATGTGTTTGGGTTCAAGTTTGGTAAATCGGGTCTTCACCATTGCCCAGGCCTCGCGCGCTCCTTCCTGGCAGGCCGACATCTTCCATAATTCAAAGCGTCGCCTCGCCCCTTTAAAGCAGCTAGCCAGCTCAGTCATGCTCTCGGGCGGCACTTCAAGTTGCCATAAGGCCTTAACCATGCTTTTCATGGCCTTCCGGGCTCTTTCATGCACCTTGGTCAGTTCCTTTAAAAGATTCCCATTAAAGGAACCCACCTCCTCATCAGGCTGCCCTGTTAGGAGACCTAGAAAACAGGGGTAGCACGCGTTTCAAAATATCATGATCACCCACATACACATGATATCGAATTCGTGACTTACCGAATATACCACCTCTTAGCTTCTGGTTTTCCTCCAAGGCCAGAGCCAGCTGTGATTTCAACTGCTCGATTTCCTCGGCTTTCCACCGATCTTCCGCCTTGACCTCATTCTTCTCTTCCTGACTTCGTGTCAGCACTCGTTTGCCAGCCTCCAATTCCCTCTGCAATTGATTTATCACTTCGGCGGCTGCGGGAACAGCATGGCATCAATATGCGGGAAACATCATACAATTTTTGGCATTCTAAAACTTTTTTCACTTACGAGGAGTTTCGTTGGTCGCCTTTTTGGCCGCCTCTTGTTCGGCTTTAGCAACGGCTAATTGTGTTCGACTCAGCTTGAGGTCTTCGGACAACTTGCTGTTCTGCTCCCTCACGGCCTGCAAAATCAAGACAATACAAGGATCCTTAACTCGGCCGTCCCTCCCAAATTAAGGCTTGGGGGCTGCTAGGTTAGGAACTATAAAATGCTTTTAAGCTATCTCGCACCTGCATTTTGAAAAAAAAGAGACCGGCGATCCCTTCAAGCCTGGTTCGGGCCTCTCCAAGGTACGCGTCCACCGAATTAAATGGGTTAAACTCCTGATAGGTAAAGGTAACATGGCGCAAATATTCTCTCCGGTGATGGTGATTCATTACACTCTCGACCTTGCGTTTGGTCACCGAAACATCGTTAGGGTCCTCTGGATGTGCGCCAGCTGCTGTGTGTTTGGGAGGGTCCCTAGCCTACACCGAGGGCCCAAGGTTGGAGTTACGCCTTGGCACGCCCGGCGAGTCCCCGGACTGGCGCGCCGGAACTTTCCTTCTGCGAAGCTAAGCAAACGTCAGATGAAAGATATTGAAAACGACCCTTTTCGTGGTCCCAAAACATGTTACCTTTGATCCGAGGGAGCAGGTGTTTTTGCTCCAGCGGAGGCCTTCCCCTTGGATGCTCCATTAGGGGCCAAGGCCGGCATATGATGTGCTCCTCCCGCATTTGTTCGACCTCTAGTACGACGATCCTTGGGAGTAGAAGTTAGAATATGCGGGATGGTGCGGGGCGATCGCCTCGTTCGGAATGGGATCCTCCTTTCACTTACAGTGGAGGAAGGAAGAGCCCTAGGATGATCAGCCGTCACGACAACCTTGGTGCCGTCAAGGCTTTCTTGGTAAAAGACCCCATCTTCGAAATCAACCGACGTCTCCAGATCGTCATGATAGCCCGGGTTGTCATCGCGGGAGTGATTCTCCGGTTGAGGGGAAGGGCAGTGGATGGACTCGACCTGACGCTTCCAACTCTGTGCGAGAACAAAGTATAATCAACAGGTGTTCGGACATAATGGCTGAATTACAGACAAAGAATTGAAACTTACCCAATCTGCCGGATTGTAGCCGGAGCAACCCACCCGAATACTCAACTGAGCAAATTCTTCCTCCTCTCCTTTAAAGAGGTCGGCTAGTATCTTGGTCGTGGCTTCTTTATCATCCGGCCCTTGTCGCTTATAGCGGGTCGCGTCACTGGTCCCGTTGTAGCACCATAGAGGATGCCCCCTCTATTGAAGGGGCTATACACACCGGGTTATGGCGACAACCATTACTTCGATCATGGTCAGCTTGCTGTGAGCCAGCAGTCGAACTTTGGTGGCCAAAATTTGTACCTCTTCACTTTCTAGCTGGGAAGGGCTCTTGGGCCACCAGTGAACCACTTCTTTAGCGGGGCACTTGAGTATTCGGGCAGACCCATCCAAACTGGGTCGGAGAGCGGAACGTCTTCAATGTAGAACCATTCCGAGGTCCATTCCTCGGGATCCTTTCGTGGGGTCCCAATGGGGTAACCCATCCCGGCTATCCGCCACACCTCTGCTTCTCCTACTTCAAAGATTGACCCCTTGCGGGTATGAGGGACGAGGCAGAAGTACTTCTTCCACAAATCAAAGTGGGGTTCGCAGCTCAGGAATATTTAGCAGAGGGCCACGAAACCAGAATATGCAATATGGACCCTGGGGTGAGGTTGTGGAGCTGGATCTCATAGAACTCCAGTAAACCCCGTTGGAAGGGGTGAATGGGAAAACCTAGGCCTCTTAAAAGGAAGGGCACCAAGCATACCCTCTCTCCCTTGCTTGGAGTAGGGGAGCTCTCGGCGAGTGCTTGACCATCGACAGAAATTAATCCACCGTGGACGGGAACAAGATCCGTCGCGGGAAGATAGCCCTGCGTCTGCAGATTGCTCAGCTAGAGGCGCGAGACTAGATAGCTCGTCCAATCACCAGGGAGAGGGCCATGGGGCGCGAGGATGAACTAGGGATGTCAGCCATGGTGCGTGAGGATTTCTTCGGCGCTATTTTTTGTGAAGGGGATGGGTTAACCGTCCCCCACACCTTTGGATCTATAAATAGGCGTTTCGCCTCAAAGCTGAAAGGACGGGCTTACAAAAGGTGGCATTGGGCTGCGTGCCTTCTAAAAAGGTGCGTGACGGTCAAAATTAACCCCCGCCCCGAAGTAAGCATTAAATTCTGATGGGCCCACTATGTTTTGGTGTGGTCCTAGATATCGGGATTATCAAACCGGTCGGGCACGGATACAATTTCGATCTAGATTATGCTGAGAGGTAAACCTCTGATGTTGATCCGGATAGTGTTCGGCCGTGAAACACTTCTCCGAACAATTCAGGTAAAGTTGAAGAACTCACCTCGGAAGCCGAAGATTTGGAGCACGCCAGATGACTATCCCCGGCGTTGGAGGCTAGTTCGGGGGCTACTGAGGAAGTCCTGGACTAAGGGGTCCTCGGGCCGTCGACCTATTACATATGGGACGGACTGATGGGCCACTATGGGGCCAAGCTAGAGTGCGGACCCGTGACCGGACAGGAGATCTTCGGAGTTGTGGTGTGCCCTCCAAGTCAGGATTAGCGTGATCTTTCCTTCATTGTAACCGATCGCATGTAACCCTAACCCTACTGGTGTCAATATAAACCAGAGGGTTTAGGACTTTAGGGCTAGAGATACATCCATCACCTCATCACCTTAGGGTTTAGCTCGGCTGATCTCGAGGTAGATCTACTTTGTAACCATACTATACATCCAATACAATCAAGCAGGACGTAGGGTATTACCTCTTTGAGAGTGCCCGAACCTGGGTAAACACCATGTTCATCGTCCCTTGTTCCCCATTGATCCTAGATCCACAGCTCGGGACCCACTACCCGAGATCCGCCGGTTTTGACAGCGACACTGAAATCTCCACCATGCTTGCTAATTACTCTTTTAAGGATGGAGTACCTAAAAAACTTGGAGATCCGGGAATACCAACTATACCTTGCTCCATCAAAAGAAATTATGTCAAAACTGCTTTGTGTGATTTAGGAGCTGGTGTTAGTGTTATACCCTTCTCTTTATATAAAAGACTTGACTTGAATAAACTCACACCTGCTGAAATATCTTTGCAAATGGCTGACAAATCAACTGCCATACCTATCGGTATTTGTGAGCATGTGCCCGTTGTTGTTGCAAATGTTACTATCTTAATAGACTTTGTTATAGTTGAGATGCCCGAGGACGACAACATGTCCATTATGCTTGGTAGACCCTTTTTGAATAGTGCAGGGGCTGGTATTGATTGCAATAAAAGCAAGGTCACCTTTCATATCAATGGTAATGAGCATACGGTGCACTTTCCGAAGAAACAATTGCAAGTGAATGGTATTAATGTTATTGAAAAATCTCCGACAATCACTATCGGAAGTTTTCAACTACCTCTATTTACTGTCAAAAAGAAATATGACAAACTTATTGTTGGGGATATTCACATCCCTCTTGAGGTAACTTAGTGTTTTTCGAAAGTTCTTCGGTTTCATGCTAATCGAAAGTGGTTGTTAATAAGACTTGATCAACCTTGTTAATGGATCATTTTTTAGAAGTATGAAGTCGATGAATTTAGTGAGCACAGCTCTCTGTCCCTACCTTTTGTTTTCTGTTTTTCTTAGTTAAATAAAATAAAATGCCATGTTTAGTTAAATAAAAGAATGACCCAAAAATAAAAGTTCTCAGAATGTCCTGAAATTTTAACCTGATTTTTTCTGAATATTTCTGAATTTCTGGTGCAAATAACATCAGAGGGGGGGGGGGTGCTCCTGGTGACCACAAGACACCAGGGCGCGCCAGCAACCCCAGGCGCGCCCTAATGGGTTGTGGTCCCCACATGGGTCACCTCACTTATCTCTTTAGCCCATGTCATCTCCTACCTCCAGAAAAAAATCACCATAGCTCTCTCTCTCTCTCGTGTTTTTGCTCTCAAACCCGCGGATTTTGATCTCTTTGCTCGAAGCTCCGTTTCTGAAAATGTTTTGGGGGATTGCTACTTGGTATGTGACTCCTCCATTGCTCCAATTAGTTTTTGCTTTAGTGGTTTATATTTTGAATAATTAGCTACTCTTAGTGCTGCTGTAGATGGGCTTGCATGTTGAATTTTAGAGTTCTAAGTATTTTGAATGCTTAATATAGCCTCTATGCATCTTTATGAGTAGTTGCTATCAATCTTATGAAGTTTTATTGACAAAAATTTTTTGTCCCAATTTTTTTTTAGAAATTGTTCGCAAATAAAAATGCAATTCTTTAGGAGTTCTTCGAGGAGGAGGTCTACGGAGGTGTCATCTAGTAGTGGCTCGATACGTCAGTGAACCAAGCGCAAGCGCAATGCGGGATGCCTCTATGAAATCATGCCTATGGCCGTGTAACGATTTCATGTTAAGCACTTGACGCCCCGATTCGACCGTACACTAATATGATACCTATCCAATGTAAATATAATTTTTTATTGTTCCATGCTATTATATTATCTGTTTTGGATGTTTTATATGCATTAATATGCTATTTTATATTATTTTTGGGACTAACCTATTAACCTAGAGCCCGGTGCCAGTTTCTGGTTTTTCCTTGTTTTTGAGCCTCACAGAAAAGGAATACCAAACGGAGTCCAAACGGAATAAAACTTCACGATGATTTTTATTGGACGAGAAGACACCCAGGGGACTTGGAGTCCAAGTCAGAAGAGCCACGAGGCGGCGACAAGGGTGGAGGGCGCGCCCCCTGCCTTGTGGGCCCCTCGGTGACCCCCTGATCTAGCTCTTCCTCCTATATATTCACAAATATTCCAGAACCACCAGAGGCATCCATGAAAACACTTTTCCACCGCAGCAACCTTCTGTTCCCGTGAGATCCCATCTTGGGGCCTTTTTCGGCATCCCGCCGAAGGGGGAATCGATCACGGAGGGCTTCTACATCAACTCCATTGCCCTTCCGATGATGCGTGAGTAGTTTACCTCAGGCCTACGGGTCCATAGCTAATAGCTAGATGGCTTCTTCTCTCTCTTTGATTCTCAATACAACGTTCTCCTTGATTTTCTTGGAGATCTATCCGATGTAATCTTCTTTTGCCGAGTGTTTGTCGAGATCCGATGAATTGTGGATTTATGATCAGCTTATCTATGAATATTATTTGAATCTTCTCTGAATTCTTTTATGCATGATTTAATATCTTTGTATTTCTCTTCAAATTATCGGTTTGGTTTGGCCAACTAGATTGGTTTTTCTTGCAATGGGAGAGGTGCGTAGCTTTGGGTTCAATCTTGCGTGATTTCACCCAGTGACAAAGTAGGGGTAGCGAGACACGTATTGCATTGTTGCCATCGAGGATAAAAAGATGGGGTTTTCATCATATTGCTTGAGTTAATTCCTCTACATCATGTCATCTTACTTAAGGCGTTACTCCGTTCTTTTATGAACTTAATACTCTAGATGCATGCTGGATAGCGGTTGATGTGTGGAGTAATAGTAGTAGATGCAGGCAAGAGTCGGTCTACTTGACACGGACGTGATGCCTATATGCATAATCAGTGCCCTGGATATCATCATAACTTTGCGCTTTTCTATCAATTGCTCGACAGTAATTTGTTCACCCACCGTATTATTTGCCTTCATGAGAGAAGCCACTAGTGAAACCTATGGCCCCCGGGTCTATTTTCTGTCATAATACTTTCCGATCTACTATTTTCCATCATAATACTTTCCGATCTACTATTTTCCATCATAATACTTTTCAATCTACTATTTTGCAATCTTTTATTTTCAGATCTATATACCAAAAATACCCAAAAAAATATTTTATCTTTTGTTTATCTATCTCTATCAGATCTCACTTTTGCAATTGACCGTGAAGGGATTGACAACCCCTTTATCGTGTTGGGTGCAAGTGTTTGATTGTATGTGTAGGTGTTGGTGATTTGTGCGTTCTTCTCCTACTGGATTGATACCTTGGTTCTTAACTGAAGGAAATACTTACCTCTACTGTGTTGCATCACCCTTTCCTCTTCAAGGGAAAAACCAACGCAAGCTCAAGAAGTAGCAGGAAGAATTTCTGGCGCCGTTGCCGGGGAGATCTACGCCAAGTCAGGACATACCAAGTACCCATCATAAACTCTCATCTCTTGCATTAGATTATTTGCCATTTGCCTCCCATTTTCCTCCCCCACATCTAAAACGATTTTCAAAATGATTTGCCTTTTTGTTTGCCTTCTTTTTGTTTGATCTTTTGTTTGCTTGTGTTACCATGGGCCTTCTTTTTGCTTGCATCTTCGCTTGCTAAAATTTTATTGATCCACATCCACTTGCTAATCTTTTTAAGAGATCCAATTATGATGAACCAATTTCTAGTGAGTTGAGTGCACTAGATTATCTTTATGAAGTTTTGCTTGAAATTCGTGAATCTGAAAATTGTGATGAAGAAATTTATGAAGTGATTCATGATACCTCCTTGAATAAAAAGCATGATTGCAATGGTTTTACTATAAATTCTATTGATGTCAATTGTGCTAATGATATGCAAAACCCTAAGCTTAGGGATGCTAGTTTTGCTAGGTCCACTACTTGTTGCAATGATCATGATTGGGGTGATTTTTCTTATGATCTTGAAAATTTATTTAAGCCTCATGATGAATATGTTTGCAATAATATTGAAAGTGGGTTTGGAAGAGTGTCAACTCTAGGTAATAATGATCCCACTACTTTGGAGTATGATCAATCTTATGAATTTTTTGATAAAAGTGGGCTTGGAGAGGTCATGACTTTATTTAATGATAATTCCACTATTTTGGAAGAGTGTCAACTTTGCATGCATGTGGATTATGAAGACAATATTTTATGTCATAGTTATATTGTTGAATTTGATTATGATCCTACATGTAATTATTATGAGAGAGGAAAATATGGATGTAGAAATTTTTATGTCACTAAATTGCCTCTCGTTATGTTGAGATTGCTATTGTTTCTTTATTCTTCCTTGCATATACTAGTTTTTCCTTTCCTTGATAATTTGTTTGCCTATAAGACGCCTATGCATAGGAAGTATGTTAGAATTAGATGTGTTTTTCACATTCTATATGATGCTCTCTTTGTGCTTCAATTCTTGTCTTTCATGTGAGCACCATCGAAATTATCAATGCCTAGCTAAGGGCGTTATACAATAGCGCTTGTTGGGAGGCAACCCAATTTTATTTTTGTTTTTACTTTTTTGGTTCTGTTTTTCAATAAATTTTTCATCTAGCCTATGGTTAGATGTGTTTTGGTGTTTTAATTAGTGTTTGTGCCAAGTAAGACCTTTGGGATGGCTTACGGTGATAGTTGATTTGATCTTGCTGAAAAATAGAAGCTTTGTGTCCATTCACAGAATTTTAATAATTCACTGGACCATTGAAAACCCTGAATTTTTTACACAAGATTGATATACAAATTTCCTCTAATGTCCTAATTTTTCAGAAAATATTTGGAGTTACAGAAGTATTAGAACAATATGGATCTTCGCAGACTGTTCTGTTTTTGACAGATTCTGTTTTCTTTGTGTTGTTTGCTTATTTTGATGAATCTATGGGTAATATCGGGGGGTATGAACCATGGAGCAGTTTGAATACAGTAGATATTACACCAATATAAATAAAGAATGAGTTCACAATAGTACCAAAAGTGGTGATTTTATTTTCTTGTACTAACGAATCACACGAGTTTTCTGTTGAGTTTTGTGCTGTGAAGTTTTCAAGTTTTGGGTAAAGATTTGATGGACTATTGAATAAGGAGTGGCAAGAGCCTAAGCTTGGGGATGACCAAGGCACCCCAAGGTAATATTCAAGTACAACCAAGAGCCTAAGCTTGGGGATGCCCCGGAAGGCATCCCCTCTTTCGTCTTCGTTAATCGGTAAATTTACTTGAGGCTATATTTTTATTCACCACATGATATGTGTTTTGCTTGGAGCATCTTGTATGATATGAGTCTTTGCTTGTTAGTTTGCCACAATCATCCTTACTGTACACACCTTTGAGAGGGACACACATGAATCGTGATTTATTAGAATACTCTATGTGCTTCACTTATATCTTTTGAGCTAGGCAATTTTGCTCTAGTGCTTCACTTATATCTTTTTAGAGCACGGCGGTGGTTTTATTTTGTAGAAATTATTGAACTCTCATGCTTTACTTATATTATTTTGAGATTCTTTCTAAACAGCATGGTAATTTTCTTTGGTTATAAATTTAGTCCTAATATGATAGGCATCCAAGAGGGATATAATAAAAACTTTCATATAAAGTGCATTGAATACTATGTGAAGTTTGATTCCTTATGATTGTTTTGAGATATAAAGATGGTGATATTATAGTCATGCTAGTGAGTAATTGTGGATTGTAGAAATACTTGTGTTAAAGTTTGTGATCCCGTAGCATGCACGTATGGTGAACCGTTATGTAACGAAGGTGGAGCATGAGGTATTTATTGATTGTCTTCCTTATGAGTGGCGGTCGGGGACGAGCGATGGTCTTTTCCTACCAATCTATCCCCCTAGGAGAATATGCGTCATACTTCGTTTCGATGACTAATAGATTTTTGCAATAAGTATATGAGTTCTTTATGACTAATGTTGAGTCCATGGATTATACAAACTCTCACCCTTCTACCTTTGCTAGCCTCTATAGCACCACGCAACTTTCGCCGGTGCCATACACCTACCTTTTACCTTCCTCAAAACAGCCACCATACCTACCTATTATGGCATTTCCATAGCCATTCCGAGATATATTGCCATGCAACTTTCCACCATTCCGTTTTATTATGACACGCTCCATCATTGTCATATTGCTTTGCATGATCATGTAGTTGACATAGTATTTGTGGCAAAGTCACCATTCATAATTTTTATACATGTCACTCTTGAATCCTTGCACATCCCGGTACACCGCCGGAGGCATTCATATAGAGTCATATTTTGTTCTAAGTATCGAGTTGTAATTCTTGAGTTGTAAGTAAATAAAAGTGTGATGATCTTCATTATTAGAGCATTGTCCCATGTGAGGAAAAAAATAAAAGAGGCCAACGAAGCCCACAAATAAAATAAAAGAGGCCAAAGAAGCCCACCAAAAAAAATGAGAGAAAAGAGAGAAGGGGCAATGTTACTATCCTTTTTCCACACATGTGCTTCAAAGTAGCACCATGATCTTCATGATAGAGAGTCTCCTATGTTGTCACTTTAATATACTAGTGGGAATTTTTCATTATAGAACTTGGCTTGTATATTCCAATAATGGGCTTCCTCAAACTTGCCCTAGGTCTTCGTGAGCAAGCAAGTTGGATGCACACCCACTTAGTTTCTTTTTAAGCTTTCATAAACTTATAGCTCTAGTGCGTCTGTTGCATGGCAATCCCTACTCACTCACATTGATATCTATTGATGGGCATCTCCATAGCCCGTTGATACGCCTAGTTGATGTGAGACTATCTCCTTCTTTTTGTCTTCTCCACAACCACCATATTCTATTCCACCTATAGTGCTATGTCCATGGCTCACGCTCATGTATTGCGTGAAAGTTGAAAAGGTTTGAGAACATCAAAAGTATGAAACAATTGCTTGGCTTGTCATCGGGGTTGTGCATGATTTGAATACTTTATGTGATGAAGATGGAGCATAGCCTGACTATATGATTTTGTTGGGATAACTTTCTTTGGCCATGTTACTTTGAGAAGACACGATTGCTTTATTAGTATGCTTGAAGTATTATTGTTCTTATGTCAATATTAAACTTTTGTTTTGAATCTTATGGATCTGAACATTCATGCCACAATAAATAAAATTACATGGATAAGTATGTTAGGTAGCATTCCACATCAAAAATTCTGTTTTTATCATTTACCTACTCGAGGACAAGCAGGAATTAAGCTTGGGGATGCTTGATACGTCTCCAACGTATCTATAATTTTTGATTGTACCATGCTATTATATTATCTGTTTTGGAAGTTTTATATGCATTAATACGCTATTTTATATTATTTTTGGGACTAACCTATTAACCTAGAGCCCAGTGCCAGTTTCTGTTTTTTCCTTGTTTTTGAGCCTCGCAGAAAAGGAATACAAACGGAGTCCAAATGGAATAAAACTTCACGATGATTTTTCTTGGACCAGAAGACACCCAGGAGACTTGGAGTCCAAGTCAGAAGAGCCACGAGGCAGCCACAAGGGTGGAGGGCGTGCCCTAGGGGGGGCGCCCCTACCTTGTGGGCCCCTCGGTGACCCCCTGACCTAGCTCTTCCTCCTATATATTCACAAATATTCCAGAACCACCCGTGGCATCCACGAAAACACTTTTAGACCGCCGCAACCTTCTGTTTCCCGTGAGATCCCAGCTTGGGGCCTTTTTCGGCATCCCGCCGGAGGGGGAATCGATCACGGAGGGCTTCTACATCAACTCCATTGCCCTTCCGATGATGCGTGAGTAGTTTACCTCAGACCTACGGGTCCATTGCTAGTAGCTAGATGGCTTCTTCTCTCTCTTTGATTCTCAATACAACATTCTCCTTGATGTTCTTGGAGATCTATCCGATGTAATCTTCTTTTGCGGTGTGTTTGTCGAGATCCGATGAATTGTGGATTTATGATCAACTTATCTATGTATATTATTTGAATCTTCTCTGAATTCTTTTATGCATGATTTAATATCTTTGTATTTCTCTTCAAATTATCGGTTTGGTTTGGCCAACTAGATTGGTTTTTCTTGCAATGGGAGAGGTGCTTAGCTTTGGGTTCTATCTTGCGTGATTTCACCCAGTGACAAAGTAGGGGTAGCAAGACACGTATTGCATTGTTGCCATCGAGGATAAAAAGATGGGGTTTTCATCATATTTCCTGAGTTAATTCCTCTACATCATGTAATCTTACTTAAGGCGTTACTCCGTTCTTTATGAACTTAATACTCTAGATGCATTTATTGGATAGCGGTCAATGTGTGGAGTAATAGTAGTAGATGCAGGCAGGAGTCGGTCTACTTGACACGGACGTGATGCCTATATGCATAATCATTGCCTTGGATATTGTCATAACTTTGCGCTTTTCTATCAATTGCTCGACAGTAATTTGTTCACCCACCGTATTATTTGCCTTCATGAGAGAAGCCACTAGTGAAACCTATGGCCCGTGGGCCTATTTTCCGTCATAATACTTTCCGATCTACTATTTTCCATCATAATACTTTCCGATCTACTATTTTGCAATCTTTTATTTTCAGATCTATATACCAAAAAATCCCAAAAAAATATTTTATCTTTTGTTTATCTATCTCTATCAGATCTCACTTTTGCAATTGACTGTGAAGGGATTGACAACCCCTTTATCGCGTTGGGTGCAAGTGTTTGATTGTTTGTGCAAGTGTTAGTGATTTGTGCGTTCTTCTCCTACTGGATTGATACCTTGGTTCTTAACTGAGGGAAATACTTACCTCTACTGTGCTGCATCACCCTTTCCTCTTCAAGGGAAAATCCAATGCAAGCTCAAGAAGTAGCATAATCATACACGCAAATGTGTACGATCAAGATCAGGGACTCATGGGAAGATATCACAACACAACTCTAGACACGAATTGAAATAATACAAGATTTATATTACAAGCCAGGGCCTCGAGGGCTCGAATATAGAAGCTCGAATACACAAGAGTCAGTGGAAGCAACAATATCTGAGTACAGACATAAGTTAAACAAGGTGCCATAAGATGGCTAGCACAAACATCAACGATCGAAGAGGCAAGGCCTCCTGCCTAGGACCTCCTAACTACTCCTGGTCGTCGGCTGTCTCCACGTAGTAGTAGGCACCCTCGGGGTAGTAGTAGACGGGGGTAGCATCTGGCTCCTGGGATCCACCATCTGGTCGCAACAACCGGAAAGAAGAAAGAAGGGGGAAAAGGGGTAGCAAAGCAACCGTGAGTACTCATCCAAAGTACTCGCAAGCATCAGATCTATACTAAGTATGCATTGGTATCAAATGGAAGGGTTGTATCTATGGACTATACTACAGAATGCCAGAATAGAAGGGAAGGCCTAGCCTATCGAAGACTAGCATCTTGCAGCATTCAGAAGAGTACAGAATAGCATATTATAATTAACAAGCATGTTGTAGTATTAACACCCAGAGATCCTTCCTCGACTCCCCTGCGAGAAAGCAATCCTGGAGCCAATATATCCATCACATTTCTCAAGTATCCATTTCTAGTTGTAATAGATCAGGATACAACTCTGAGCGTCCGTTACTGTGGACACGGCTATTCAAATAGACAAGCTTCCCTGCAAGGGTGCACCACATTACCCAACATGCTTGATTACTCTGGCCGGACACACTTTCCTGAGTAATGCCCGGCCTCAGAAGACCAACACGTCGTAGCCCTACCTAGGCTCAGCAGAGAGGTCCCCGCCAGTCTACATCCTAAGCACTCCGGGGTCTTGGGACCATCGCCCGTTGCACTCCGGGTCGCTGTGTGCCGGGTGGATACCAGCGCTACCTCGGATGGTCAGCACGATCCGACCGTACCACAATGCTGAACTGGACGTCTAACAAAGCTTCGGCTAATACTACGACATTGAGTGCCCATAACTGTTCCCACATGGTGGCTAGTACGTATAGGCCAGTGGCCAACTCAGATCAAATATCCAAACCTGTTAGTGCATTATTAAAAGAAGTGACGGCTGTCGGGACAAGTCCGGAGCTACCACCACCACCTGGGTGATACCGCTAAACAGCCAGCCGCCACTGTAACATCTCGCGGGTGCTCTCCGGGCCCGCCTGACTTTCACAGTATCTGTCGCGGGTGCTTACTAGGCTCGCCCGACTTTAACAAGGGTCTGAAGTAAAGTCAAGGTAACCGTGTGTCCAAATCAAGGGGGAAAACCCGAGGAATCACCCTCGATGGATTCCACTTGATGTAATCGTTGCTACTTCTTGAGTTTGCGTTGATTTTTCCCTTGAAGACGAAAGGGTGATCCAACAAAGTAGAGATAAGTATTTCCCTCAGTTGAGAACCAAGGTATCAATCCCGTAGGAGGCACAAGCAAGTCTCCAATCTATGCACCTGCACAAACTAACAAACACTTGCACTCAACGCGAAAAAGGGGTTGTCAATCCCTTCACGGTCTTGTACAAGAGTGAGATCTAATAGAGATAAGTATAAAAGATAATAAAAGAGCAAAATAAAGTAAGTATAAATAAATTGCAGCAAGGTATTTTTGGGTTTTTTTGGTTTATAGATCTGAAAATATATGATGGAAAAAAGACCCCGGGGCCATAGGTTTCACTAGAAACTTCTCTCTTGAAGATAACATACGGTGGGTAAAAAACTTACTACTGAGCAATTGATAGAA
The DNA here is from genome assembly GCA_011799875.1 of Thinopyrum elongatum. NCBI lineage: Eukaryota > Viridiplantae > Streptophyta > Magnoliopsida > Poales > Poaceae > Thinopyrum > Thinopyrum elongatum. The sequence goes on from CM022297.1 coordinate 382,132,100, forward strand.
AAGCGCAAAGTTATGATGATATCTAAGGCAATGATCATGAATATAGGCATCACGTCCGTGACAAGTAGACCGACTCCTGCCTGCATCTACTACTATTACTCCACACATCGACTGCTATCCAGCATGCATCTAGAGTATTAACTTCATAAGAACGGAGTAACGCCTTAAGCAAGATGACATGATGTAGAGGGATAAACTCAAGCAATATGATGAAGACCCCATCTTTTTATCCTCGATGGCAACAATAGAATACGTGCCTCGCTACCCCTACTTTGTCACTGGATGAGGACACCGCAAGATTGAACCCAAAACTAATCACCTCTCCCATTGCAAGAGAAACCAATCTAGTTGGCCAAACCAAACCGATAGTTCAAAGAGAAATACAAAGATATCTTAATCATGCATAAAAGAGTTCAGAGAAGACTCAAATACTATTCATAGATAATCTGATCATAAATCCATAATTCATCGGATCTCAAAAACACACCGCAAAAAAGTATTACATCGAATAGATCTCCAAGAACATCGAGGAGAACATTCTATTGAAGATCAAAGAGAGGGAAGAAGCCATCTAGCTACTAGCTATGGACCCATAGGTCAGTGTTAAACTACTCACACATCATCGGAGGGGTAGCAAGGCTGATATAGATGCCCACCGTGATTGAATCCCCCTTCGGCAGATTGCCGAAAAAGGTCCCAAGATGGGATCTCATGGAAACAGTGGCTTGCGGTGGCGGAAAAGTATTTTGGTAGATGCTTCTGGTGGTTAGGGAATATTTGGTAATTTATAGAGGCGGAGTTAGGGTTAGAGGACCCCCGAGGGACCCACAAGCCCTCAGGGCGTGCCTGGCAGGCTTGTGGTCGCCTCGTGAACCTTCTGGCCCCCTCTCCAAGTCCTACGGGTGTATTTTGGTCCAAGAAAAATCATCGTAAAGTTTTATTCCGTTTAGACTCCGTTTGGTATTCCTTTTCTGTAAAACTCAAAAACAAGGAAAAAACAGAAACTGGCACTGGGCTCTAGGTTAATAGGTTAGTCCCAAAAATAATATAAAATAGCATATTAATGCATATAAAACATCCAAAACAGATAATATAATAGCATGGAACAATAAAAAATTATAGATACGTTGGAGACGTATCAAGCATCCCCAAGCTTAATTCCTACTCATCCGCGAGTAGGTAAATGATAAAAATATAATTTTTGATGTGGAATGCTACCTAACATATTTATCAATGTAATCTTATTTATTGTGGCATGAATATTCAGATCCATAAGATTCAAAACAAAAGTTTAATATTGACATAAAAATAATAATACTTCAAGCATATTAATAAAGCAATGATGTCTTCTCAAAATAACATGGCCAAAGAAAGTTATCCCTACAGAATCATATAGTCTAGCTATGCTCCATCTTCATCACACAAAGAATTTCATCATGCACAACCCCGATGACAAGCTAAGCAATTGTTTCATACTTTTCATGTTCACAAACTTTTTCAACTTTCACGTAATACATGAGCGTGAGCCATGGATATAGCACTATAGGTGGAATAGAATATGGTGGTTGTGGAGAAGACAAAAAGAAGGAGAAAGTCTCACATCAACTAGGCAAATTAATGGGCTATGGAGATGCCCATCAATTGATATCAATGCAAGTGAGTAGGGATTGCCATGCAACGGATGCACTAGAGCTATAAGTGTATGAAAGCTTGAAAATAAACTAAGTGGGTGTGCATCCAACTTGCTTGCTCACGAAGACCTAGGGCAATTTGAGGAAGCCCATCATTGGAATATACAATCCAGGTTCTATAATGAAAAATTCCCACTAGTATATGAAAGTGACAAAATAGGAGACTCTCTATCATGAACATCATGGTGCTACTTTGAAGCACAAGTGTGGAAAAAGGATAGTAACATTGTCCCTTCTCTCTTTGCTCTCATTTATTATTATTATTTTTGCTTCTTTGGCCTCTTTTTTATTTGTGCTTCTTTGGCCTCTTTTATTTTTTATAAAGTCCAGAGACTCATCCCAACTTGTGAGGGAATCATAGCTTCCGTCATCCTTTCCTCACATGGAACAATGCTCTAATGATGATGATCAGCACACTTTTATTTACTTACTACTCAAGAATTACAACTCGATACTAGAACAAGATATGACTCTATATGAATGCCTCCGGCGGTGTACCGGGATGTGCAATGATCTAGCATAGCAACGATATAAAAAAAATGGACAAGCCACGAAAACATCATGCTAGCTATCTTACGATCATGCAAAGCAATATGACAATGATGGTGCGTGTCATAATAAAATGGAACGGTGGAAGTTGCATGGCAATATATCTCGGAATGGCTATGGAAATGCCATAATAGGTAGGTATGGTGGCTGTTTTGAGGAAAGGTATATGGTGGGTTTAAGGCACCGGCGAAAGTTGCGTGGTACTAGAGAGGCTAGCAATGGTGGAAGGGTGAGAGTGCGTATAATCCATGGACTCAACATTAGTCATAAAGAACTCACATGCTTATTGAAAAAATCTATTAGCCATCGAAACAAAGTACTACACGCATGATCCTATGGGGATAGATTGGTAGGAAAAGTCCATCGCTCGTCCCCGACCGCCACTCATAAGGAAGACAATCAAAAAATAAATCATGCTCCGACTTCATCACATAACGGTTCACCATACGTGCATGTTACGTGAATCACAGACTTTAACACAAGTATTTCTACCAATCCACAATTACTCACTAGCATGACTCTAATATCACCATCTTTATATCTCAAAACAAATGCAAGGAATCAAACTTCTCATAGTATTCAAAGCTCTTTATATGAAAGTTTTTATTATATCCCTCTTGGATGCCCATCATATTAGGACTAAATTCATAACCTAAGAAAATTACCATGCTGTTTAATACTCTCAAAATAATATAAGTGAAGCATGAGAGTTCAACAATTTCTATAAAATAAAGCCACCACTGTGCTCTAAAAAGATATAAGTGAAGCACTAGAGCAAACTGCCTAGCTCAAAAGATATAAGTGAAGCACATAGAGTATTCTAATAAATTCACGATTAATGTGTGTCCCTCACAAAAGGTGTGTACAGCAAGGATGATTGTGGCAAACTAAAAATAAAAGACCCATATCATACAAGACGCTCCAAGCAAAACACATATCATGTGGTCAATAAAAATATAGCTTGAAGTAAATTTATCGATGGATTGAAGACAAAAGAGGGGATGCCATCTAGGGCATCCCCAAGCTTAGATGCTTGGTTGTCCTTGAATATTACCTTATGGTGCCTTGGGCATTCCCAAGCTTAGGCTCTTGCCACTCCTTATTCCGTTGTCCATCAAATCTTTACCCAAAACTTGAAAACTTCACAACACAAAACTCAACAGAAAACTCATAAGATCCGTTAGTATAATAAAATAAATCACCACTTTTGATACTGTTGTGAACTCATTCTTAATTTATATTTGTGTTATATCTACTGTATTACAACTTCTCCATGGTTCATACCCCCTGATACTACCCATAGATTCATCAAAATAAGCAAACAACACATAAAAAACAGAATCTGTCAAAAACAGAACAGTCTGCGAAGATCTGAATTGTTCTCATACTTCTGTAACTGTAAAAATGCAGAAAAATTAGGAAAACAGAGTCAATTCATATATAAATCTTGTGTTAAACATTCAGATTTTTCTACGCACCAGTGAATTTAAAAAATTCTGTTACTGGACGCAAAAGTTTCTGTTTTTCAGCAAAATCAAATCAACTATCACCAAAGATCATCCCACAGGTCTTACTTGGCTCAAACACTAATTAAAGCACCAAAAGACAATTAATACAGTGGTAATAATGTGTATTTATTGAAAAACAGAACCAAAAACAAAAAACATAAAAATAAAATTGGGTTGCCTCCAAACAAGCGCTATTGTTTAACGCCCCTAGCTAGGCATAAAACATAGATCTAGGTATTGTCATCTTTGGTATGCAACTCTTTCCTAGTCAAATCTTCCAAAACTTTTCTTAACAAATCTCTTTTCTCTTTCCTTTCCTTTCTATTAGGTGAACTCAATTCATGGAAAGGACTTTGATTGGTGATTTTAACATTCATACCTTTATAATCGGGATCATCACCATAAATATCCTCATATAAAATGCGTATCTCATTTTTAATGGGTTCGCTAGACATCTCCTCCATCCACTCATCGTTAAATCCTTCATAAATTCCCTTAGTTACCCAATCAAATTTATCATAAGTGTCAAGGTAAAGGGCTTGAGCAATTTCTGCGTAGGGAACTCTTCTCCTAAGTTTGTTACTGTAAGAATGATAATCTCTAGATTCTAGACTACGCAAAGTTTCATTATCTTGGAGAATTTCTTCAACTGGAGGGTGCTCAATATTTTTATTATAGAAAGCAAAAATTTCCCTAGCTTGTTTTATTATGAAATCAAACTCTCGCATAAGGATAATAGTGGCAATCTTTTTAGCTCTAGGATGGAGTATATTGGGAAGTTCGTAAAATATCTTTTGTAAAGCGGGATGAATGTGAACAAATTTCCTTTCTAGTTTAGTGACAAGCATAGCAATAGCATCCGCGTAGCAATTTGTATCACGAAGAATAGATCCCTTACCTAGTGGCAAAACTCTCGTACAATCAAAGAATTCTTGAATAACACTTTTTCCTATAATATTACCGTACCCCACATAAAAAGTTTTTGCCTTAAGATTAGAGGGAGTTTCAGTTTCACGATCTAAAGAACAAGATCCAGATTTTTCCTCAAGATTATTAGGAAGATTCTCGGAATTTTCAACGACAACCTCCCCATATTCAGACATGGTGGCAAGAAACCAATCTAGCAAACGAGGAAACAAAAAGCAAACGAAAAAGATGAACGAAAGAAGGGCGAATAAAAAGGCAAATATTTTTGTGTTTTTCTGAAAACATTTTAGAAGTGGGGGAGAGGACAACAAGAGGAAAATGGCAAATAATGTAATGCAAGAGATGAGAGTTTATGATGGGTACTTGGTAGGCTTGATGTAGAACCTCCCTGGCAATGGCGCCAGAAGTTCTTCCTGCTACTTCTTGAGCTTGCGTTGATTTTTCCCTTGAAGAGGAAAGGGTGATGCAACAAAGTAGAGATAAGTATTTCCCTCAGTTGAAAACCAAGGTATCAATCCAGTACGAGGCACAAGCAAGTCTTCAATCTATGCACCTGCACAAACTAATAAACGCGTGCACTCAACGCGAAAAAGAGGCTGTCAATCCCTTCACGGTCTCGAACAAGAGTGATATCTAATAGAGATAGGTATAAAAGATAATAAAAGAGCAAACTCAAGTAAATATAAATAAATTGCAGCAAGGTATTTTTGGGTTTTTTGGTTTATGGATCTGAAAATATATGATGGAAAATAGACCCGGGGGCAATAGGTTTCACTAGAGGCTTCTCTCTTGAAGATAGCATACGGTGGGTAACTAAATAACTGTTGAGCAATTGATAGAAAAGCGCAAAGTTATGATGATATCTAAGGCAATGATCATGAATATAGGCATCACGTCCGTGACAAGTAGACCGACTCCTGCCTGCATCTACTACTATTACTCCACACATCGACCGCTATCCAGCATGCATCTAGAGTATTAACTTCATAAGAATGGAGTAACGCCTTAAGCAAGATGACATGATGTAGAGGGATAAACTCAAGCAATATGATGAAAACCCCATCTTTTTATCCTTGATGGCAACAATACAATACATGCCTCACTACCCCTACTTTGTCACTGGGTGAGGACACGGCAAGATTGAACCCAAAACTAAGCACCTCTCCCATTGCAAGAAAAAAACTATCTAGTTGGCCAAACCAAACCGATAGTTCGAAGAGAAATACAAAGGTATCTTAATCATGCATAAAAGAGTTCAGAGAAGACTCAAATAATATTCATAGATAATCTGATTATAAATCCGCAATTCATCGGATCTCAACAAACACACCGCAAAAAAGTATTACATCGAATAGATCTCCAAGAACATCAAGGAGAACATTGTATTGAAGATCAAAGAGAGAGACAAAGCAATATAGCTACTAGCTATGGACCTGTAGGTCAGTCGTAAACTACTCACACATCATCGGAGGGGCAGCAAGGTTGATGTAGATGCCCTCCGTGATTGAATCCCCCTCCGGCAGATTGCCGGAAAAGGTCCCAAGATGGGATCTCACGGAAACAGAGGCTTGCGGTGGCGGAAAAGTATTAGGGTGGACGCTTCTAGTGGTTTGGGGATATTTGGGAATTTATAGAGGCGGAGTTAGGGTTAGAGGACCCCCAAGGGACCCACAAGCCCTCAAGGCGCGCCTGGCAGGCTTGTGGTTGCCTCATGAACTTTCTGGCCCCCTCTCCAAGTTCTCCGGGTCTCTTCTAGTCCAAGAAAAATCATCGTAAAGTTTTATTCCATTTGGACTCCGTTTGGTATTCCTTTTCTGTAAAATTGAAAAACAAGGAGAAAACAGAAACTGGCACTGGGTTCTTGTTTAATAGGTTAGTCACAAAAATAATATAAAATAGCATATTAATGCATATAAAACATCCAAAACAGATAATATAATAGCATGGAACAATCAAAAATTATAGATACGTTGGAGACATATCAAGCATCCCCAAGCTTAATTCCTACTCGTCCTTGAGTAGGTAAATGATAAAAATAGAATTTTTGATGTGTAATGCTCGCTAACATATGATGAATCACCCTCGACGTTCACACTTGAGGTGTTGCACGACAAAGTCATATCAGGAGTGGTGAAGAAGGAATCACCCTCAATGGACCACGACCGATTAGCTACACTACAGAGTTATCATCAAGAGTGCGTTATGAGGTATCACCCTGGATACTCGATAGTAGCTCTGCAGAGTCGTACAACTAAAGGATGTGAGGTGATGTGTCGGGCTCTGGTCATCAATCACATTGATCGAGTCATCGGTCCACAAGCCGGGGCTACTGGGACAAGGTGAGGGGTCACCGATGAATCACTATCCAACCTACACTAAGCAGTTTAGGATAAGCAGGTAAGGTACAACAATAGGTTACAAAAGCAGGCTATGCATCAGATATATGAGCAATCAAATACAGTAGCAAAATCTAATGCAAGCATGAGAGAGAATGGAATGGGCGATATCGGAATGATCAAGGGGGCTTTGCTTGCCTTGAAGCTCCGCTGAAAAGGAAGGAGGATCGTCGGCGATGCAGTCGATCACAGTGGCATCAACAGCAGTCTCGGGGTCTACCGGAGAAGAAGAGGGGGCAGAAATAGTAAATACAAGCAAACAGATGCACGACATGACTACAGGCAGAGATAGGGGTGTTCTAACGCAGTGTTACACGATACCGGCGAAGGGGGAAAACATCCGGGAAAGTTTTCCCGAAGTTTGGCATTTTCGGACAGATGAGACGGAGGGGGGCGGTTGCAAGTTCACTATGCTAGGGGCACGTGACAGATGATCGGTCCGCGTATTCGGATTCGTCATATTTTACTGAGCAACTTTCATGTATAAATCTTTTTCATTCGAGTTACGGATTATTTTCTACGAATTTCTAAAGTTTTAGAAATTTTCCAGAATTAATTATTAAATAAAAAATGGAGTTATTACACCAGCATGACGTCATCATGAGGTCAGCAGTCAACAGTGTAGTTGACTGGTGAACACACGGCAGTGGGACCCGCTGTCATTGACCTGGTTAATTAAGCAGGTCTAATTTTATCTAATCTATATCATTAGACTAATTAAGGAAGGTTAATTAATTAAGTTAAATAATTATATTAATAATTAATTAATTAATTATATTAACTATTTTATTTATTTATATTTTAAAATCTTTTTTTCCAAAGCCAGGGTGTGGGGCCCGGCTATCATAGGCCCAGGCCGCTGGGCAAGCTAACTGGCGCAGGGTGCAGGTGCCCGTGTGGCGGATCGGTGCGGATTCGGGCGACGGCCGCGGCTGAAGGCAGCGGCGAGCGCGGATGTAAGCGAGCAGCCGTAGCGGCAGGCGGCAGAGCAATCGCGGGAGTGGCCGAGCAGGCGCGGCGGGCGAGCACCCCTGGTAGGGCGGCTGTAGTGTAGAGCGGGGGCGAGCGGACTAGGGCGGCGGAGTCAAGGGGCTGCAGGCGAGTGCGGCCACGACGCGCATGGCACGACACTACTGCAGGATGCTACTAACGCGACACTACGATCAGAGACCCTTTGATGAAACTGTGTGCGATGCATTAATCACAAACGGTGATGTAAAAAAACGTCAAAAAAGATGCAAAACATTTGCGATGGCGGATACATCAAACACGGTTCAGATTTTAGTTGCGTGTGCGATGTTGGGCATACGTTTGATCCATACGAACTATTTGCGATTAGACAGAACAACAGAAACGGGCAGCCATATCAATGTGTGTGCGATATATGGCATACAGTTCGCTCCGATGAACTGTTTGATATTACGAAAAGCAACAGAAACGGTTAGCCAAATCAAGGTGTGTGTGATATACGGCATACAGTTCACTCGAATGAACTGATTTTGATTACGGAAGAGAACAGAAACGGTTCAACTTAATAAGATATGTGTGATACACGGCAAACAGGTCTGTAATCGGAAATGTGTGGGAAGACTGATAACAACACAGACGATTCCTGTTAACAAGTCGTGTGTGTTGTGAGCAAACGATTACTGGTACACAATTGTCAGTGATTGATGAAATCATCACCGACGGGTTCCATTGTTTAGTCCGTGTGTGATGTGATTTGCTCTGTCCGCACAACATCTACGCTCTGTCTACAGAGCATCAACATATATACTTAAAAAGACAGCATTGCAAAATCAAATTAAGCATACAATTACACAAGTGACTACACACATAACATTTCCACACACCAAAGTAAGCAATTACATGCATACTAAACTAGGAGAAACGAGCATCTAATCATCTACTTCATGTTGCGATGACGCTTGCCATTGCTCTGCTTCCGGCTGGATCCCTGGCCGTTTTGGGGAAGGAGGCACTTCCTCATGTCAGCGATCCACCTGTACATCTCGTAGCTCGTGTACGCCTCCTTGGCCGCGTACACGACGTGAGCTTTGTTGAGTTTCTCCATCCAGGCCGAGTGCCAGGCACGCTTGTCCTTGTTGCAGGAATCCTTCATGTCTCTATAGTAGGGATCGATGATGGCCTCGGCGAGGTGAACTAGTGAGTCCTTCTCATGCTCGTTGCTGCCCCAGATCTTGTATTGGCCCTGGATGTCGACAAGATTCTGGCAGGCGATGCCCAAATTCTTGAGCACCTTTGCATCGTTGGTGATGTCCACCGTAGCGAACATGTAGTGGGGGCTGTTGACAAACCTGGCGAAACGCTCGCAAGGCCTTGTGGCCGGGCAGTAGTGGTAGACGAGGATGTGATCCTGCATGCACATCTGGGCGACGACGACCTTGGGACGAGAAACGGCACGAGCGCGGGTGTACTCGAGGTCGAACCCGACCACCTTGTACTTCTCCCCAGCAAGCAACAGCTCCATGATGTGGATGGAGTGTTCCACCCAGACCAAGTTGTTGGTGTACACCACCGAGAGCTTCGTGAACCTTCTGTGGGTGTCCACCATGGCATGCATGGTGAACTGTTGCTCGTCGTCGACAGCCGCTTGGAGCGCCATTGGAGCCGCGCAGGATACCCTCTGAGAATTTGTCATGGTGGGTGTGCTTCTTGCAATGGTGGGGCGCGACCAAAAGGTTGAACAGACACAAGGGTTAAATGGCCGTTGTAATAAATGGGCGCCGGCCGGCCTGTAATCGTTATGTCTTGTCACCGCGTTCATAGCAGAAAATTCCAGTGCACGCTTGACAACACCGCACCACACGTGTTTCGTTTGACCACGCGTGGGCTCGAAGAGGCACCAAATGTATCGTGGGTGAGCCTGTTCCCGCGCTACCGCGTAGTTTACCGCGCAAGCTTCCCGCCCAGCTAGTTTGGCCACGCGTCGGCTGGAAGAGGGACAAATCATGGGCATTTATTGGCAAAAAGCTATGTAAAAATGAAGTGTGTGGAATGACTTCAGTCATAAGTTTACCCGTGGGTGATGAGGTCAAAGTTACACAGAAGGGTGATGATGGACACTCGAGTGCGATAATTAATTCTGCGCTCTACAGGGCACACGGTTGAAGAAACCAACTGTGTGCAATAATGTCGAAGATCGCAGTTGAGTTAGCTATACAGATTGTGTGCTATGAGATCGACAAGGTAAACAGATTCGAGAATGGTTAATAAAATCTAAGTCCATTGCATATTAAGGTCAAAATAGTGCTACCAATATACGAGTCTCATACGATGCCATTTCAACGATTGTACCACAAAAGCTCGAAATATTACAAGGTTCAAATTCCAGAGTTATATGGCTCAAATTCGAAGATTACAAGGTTCAAACTGATATTAGAAATGAATTCAGCTCATCAGCTACAAACGCTCGCGCTGATCTGCTGAACATGGATATCAAAGAGGTTCAAACTAATATTACCACTTGTAAGTATGGTTTCAAAACCGCATAATTTTTGCAAAGGGGTCAGCCACTGAGAAGTCATGTATGGGGTTGACACGATGACTTCTGATTACTCTGTCATCTGAAGTTTCAAAATGAAATTCAGCATTTTCGGAGCCTATTCCATTCTGCCGCAGCCGCCGGCGCTGAACAACAAACCATTCATTTTTGTGAAATAAATGTAGGGCAAACCTCATTACCTTCAGCACCCTTGCTCTAACAACAAAGAACCTGGCGAATATAATCTCCGGTAAGGTCCCTTGGTAGGAGTTCAAAGTAATTTCTGAGAGATGCAGATCTAGGCATTCGATGTGATTGTTATATTGTATCACATTATCCACCACCGGGCATAATCTTATCTGAAAACGTGTTAGTGCCTACATGCAGTTTTGAACACTACTACAGGCCTATTTGGTTTGCAGGATATGTAAAATGCATTAACATGCCATCTTCGATCCGACATGATTAACATGGGCATTTGATTACAATCTAGAAAAATGTAGCCTTCTTCACAAGACGTTGGAGTGGATGAAAAGTTCCCTAAGAAAACTAGTACAGATGAATCCAAAGGAGAAATGCTTATGGATTGTAACCATATGGATCAAGCAACCAATATGGGGGGGAAACATGTATGTACTGAAATCCTCCAAAAAATCCTTCAGAAATCGTAGTACATTGTCATTGTAAACTTGGAAAAAGGTGTCACAAATTGAACTCCCTTATGGTTAACATTTAACAGGAAAGGAACATCACCTCGATATATAGCTTCTCCAGGCACGGAAAGCATCTCAGGAAACTGACAACTTGCTCCTGGTTGGGGCCGATAGATCGTAGTGCCAAGACCTTCACTGTGCATAGTTTCGGGGTCAAGCTTATCGGAATCATTTTCTGGATGACAGACGAACATACATCTTCAAAATTAGAAATAATGTTAATTTCTAGAAGGAGAGGTAGAAGGTGGCTGCTGTACCTGAATGGGTGTGGATCCAATTACAGGTTCGGAGTATTTGTCAGACAAGTAGCCCACCACTGTCAATTTCGGCACAGAAATGACATTGATTCTTGTTGGACCTTCTTGATCAACTACAAGTAATCTCTCTAGTGAAGGTGTGTCCACAATGATCATATCGTGGTCCACATCTTGTGATGTCTTCTTGCAGCACCATCAACACACATAAATAGTCCGGATAGTCATGGAGGTGATGTGGAAGCTACTCAACCCATTGATCGCCTGAAGATGAAGGTACTCGAGTGTAGTACAGCCACGGAGCAGGCGCTCCATGTCACTATTTGGGAGGCAAACGGTGACGAGCTCGAGGTGCTTCAGTCGTGGTAGAATAAGAGCGGGTTGGTCATTAGGGGGGGGGGAATGGCAGTTCCTGAACTTGGCGACGCGCATCATGGGCGCGAGGCGGAGCGCGGACGTTGGCAGCGAGCACATATGCCCATCATCAAAAGTGAGCTCCTCGAGCTGATCTAGGGTGGGGGATCGGAACCAGTCATCAATCTTGGCTCGGTCCTTGCCATTGGAACGGAACTTGCCCATGCTAAGGCCTCTGGTTGGGCCAGGGTGACTGCCGAGGATCTTGGAGAACGCATCCAAGCTTTTGCGATAGCCATGGCAGAGCTCGTGGGTGTCGATGAGGTCGAGAGGGGTGGAGTTCCATAGGGGGCGCCACCGCCGGGAAAGGACGGTTGTCCGCGCCCCATATTTGATTGGGAGGAGGGAGATGATGACTGTCAACATATCATCGGGGAGGCTGCTGATGAAGTCTAGGCCTGCTGGAGTCGTTTGCGGTTCTTGCTCGACCCACCTCCGCTTGTTGGTAGCCGAGTTCTCAACCTTCGGAGTCTCCTTGTCAGCGGCACTTTCTGATAGAAGTGGGAGTACAGTGAATATTTAGTTAAAACGGGGAAATAGAAAAGTGTATTGGTAACTAGAAGTTAGTAGGTAGGAATAGAGTAAGAAAACGGAATAACAATTGGTTGCTTAAATACTACACAATTCATTTGACATTGTTGGGTAAGTCAACATGCAGATACTTGAAAAGAACACTTACTTTGAACAAAGTCTGGACGGATGATATCGTCGGGGAAGTTAGCATATATCTCATGACCAGGCTCTTTTATGTGCAGTGTAATTTTAGTACCAGCTTTCAGTACATAAAACTTAGAAATTTCTTTCCAAAGGCAGTGCCAAAAAAGGAGTCACCATGTTCATCAAGTCTGACAGTAGCAACGATTGTAAATCCATGGTTTGTTTTCAGTATGACATCCCTGCAGTCTTGATTTATGTGAAGGGAAAGATTGTGTACTACAGATTCTGTTGCATAGCAAGGGACGCGCCGCAGAAAATGGTAGGATTGTTAAAGAAAATATGGTAACATGCAAATATGGGCCCAAATTGAAAGAACTGTACAGCAGTTGAAATCAAAGGACAAAAATATATAATTAAACAGATAGGGTAAACATGATGTCATGGAAATATGAGAGTAATCTAAAGAACAATACATCATTAATTTGCCTAATATAGAAAGAACAGGGAAAAAAATCCCCTTTGACGTATATGCTGCATGTGGCACCTTTTATCCAAATGTAGTAATATTTAGTATATCTTCAGGAAAGTAGGCCATGCCAACCGATTTAGGATGAGATTGAACATACCGTGCGCATCCTCAACTCATCTAGTACGGTGAGATGGAACTCCATAGATGTCTGGCGGAGGCTACAAAGTCCTGATGTGTCCGCGCACTGTACACTCTATGAATGAAATAAAACCCTCAAATCAGCTCGAATAAAAATGAATTCACAGTGAAATCGGCCAGGTGATTAAAGGAGGCAGATGAACTGGGATAAGAGATGAGATAATATCTCATTAAATTAGTTACCTTGCTGTCCATGAGAAAAAACCCTCAATACGGCAGATTCCCCAACCGGGCGGAGCTGGGTCGACTGCGAGCAGCGTCGAGAAAGTCAATGGCGATAGGCGAGGGCATGCGGAAGTGGCGAAATGCGGTGGGGTTTGCCGGCAGCCTGGCGGCGGCGGCAGTTGTCGAGCTAAGTGGTTGCTGCGGCGATAGGCGGTGCCAGGCATAGATGTGGAGGAGCTTGTGCAGGTGTGAATGGGGACCGGAGGGGGTGGCGGGTGGGGTGAGGGTTTTTGTGACGTGGGGATGGTGAGGGTTTTCTTTTTTCTTTTTTGAATTGGGTGGTGAGGGTTTTCTGTCCCACAAAGAGTTTCGGAGGCAACGGTTTGCTAGAGCCAACCATGTGTGATTGACATAACAGGGAAAATGAAAGTCATTGCACACGGTTCCAATTCAGGAACCGTGTGTGATTGACGTACTACCTCCGTCCCGTTTTATTGGTCCCCTTTGTAATTTGTACCAAATTTTGACCAAAGATTTAACTAACAAATGTTTATGCATGTCACCAAAAATTATATCATTGAACACTATCTTCAAATACGCATCCAACGATATAATTTTTGCTGACCTGCACTAACATTTTGTTAGTTAAATCTTTGGTCAAAATTTAACACAAATTACAAAGGAGACCAATAAACCAGGACGGAGGTAGATTCCATCAACCGAATTGATTGCATCCATATCCCACATTTAGACATAAGTAAACATAGTTTAACATACTCAGACATAGGTGATAAGCGTACACAAGCATAGTTCAACCATAAGTACATAGTTCAACCGTCATTAAGCATACTCAAGCGTACATAGTTCGATCCCACATCTCATCTCATCTGCCGGCACGATCCCGAAGCTTCTCCAGGTACTCGGCGTACGCGGCATGCGCCACCCTGATAACCCACAAGTATAGGGGATCGTTTGTAGCCTTCTTCGATAAATAAGAGTGTCGAACCCAACGAGGAGCCAAAGGTAGAACAAATATTCCCTCAAGTTCTATCGACCACCGATACAACTCTACGCACACTTGACGTTTGCTTTACCTAAAAAAAGTATGAAACTATTTTGCAAGAATAAAACTACGAGTACTTTGCGAGAATAAAACTACGAATAAATTGCAAGGTAATAAAAGTAGATAGCTTTTGTCAACAAGTAAGTCATTTGTCCCTAGGCAATCGATAACAAGTACCAGTAATCATTCTTGTAATTTTACATGAGGGAGAGGCATGAGCTAACATACTTTCTCTACTTGGATCATATGCACTTATGATTGGAACTCTAGCAAGCATCCGCAACTACTAAAGATCATTAAGGTCGTGAAACCCAACCATAGCATTAAGTATCAAGTCCTCTTTACTCCCATACGCCATAACCCACTTATCCGCGTTTAGGCTGCTGTCACCCCCGCAACACCGACAATAAGCAAACCATGAACATATTGCAACACCCTACAGCGGGGGCCCCTCCGTTTGCACGACACGGAGGGCACCATAGGACAGCACCATAAATAAAATATACAATCATAACAACCAAGATCACAATTAGCCCACAGGACAAAATGAATCTACTCAAACATCATAGGATAACCATAGATCATTGGAAAATAATATATGGAGTTGAGAACCATGTTTAAGTAGAGATTACAGCGGGGAGAAGAGGTGTTACACTGCTGCATAGAGGGGGAGAAAGTTGGTGTTGACGGTAGCAAGGTTGTTGATGTAGATCGCCGTCACGATCCTTGCCCCGGCGGCATTTTGGCGCCACCGGGAGAGAGGGGGTGAGAGCCCCCCTCCTTATTATTCTTCCTTGGCCTCCCCCTAGATGGGAGCAGAGTTACCCCTCTGGTCCATGGCCTCCATGGCGGCGGAGGGGTGGGAGCCCCTTCGAGATTTGATCTCCTTCTCTGTTCTCTTCTGTTTCGCGTTCCTCAGATCTGGCCCTTCACCGTTTCTTAAATTCCCGGATATCCATAACTCCGATTGCGCTGAAATTTTTACATGATTTTTTCCATAAATTATCTTTCTTGCGACAGAAGAAGGGCCCCAACCGACGTTCAAGCAGGGCACAAGATACCTGGGCGTGCCAGGGGGTGCCCGGCGCGCCCTGGTGGGTTGTGGTCACTATGGGCCCCCGTTTGCGTTGATTCTACCTCCCAAAAATCATAAATATTCCAAAATAATTCTCCGTAAATTTTTATCGCGTTTGGACTTCGTTTGATATGGATTTTCTGCGAAACAAAAAACATGCAACAAACAGGAACTTGCACTGGGCACTGGATCAGTAGGTTAGTCCAATAAATCATATAAAAAGTTGCCACAAAATTATGAAAGTTGTATAATATTGGCATGAAACAATCAAATATTATAGATACGATGGAGATGTATCAGCATCCCCAAGCTTAATTCCTGCTCGTCCTCGAGTAGGTAAATGATAAAAAAATAATTTTTGATGTGGAATGCTACCTAGCATAAACTTGATCATATATCTAGTCATGGCATGAATATTAAGACATAAGTGATTTAAAGCAATAGTCTATAATTTGACATAAAGACATCAATACTCAGGCATCCCAACAAACAATCGTGTCTTTCAAAATATCAATGCTAAAGAAAGCTATCCCTACAAAATCATATAGTCTTGTCATGCTCTATCTTCTTAACACAAAGTATTTATCATGCACAACCCCGATGACAAGCCGAGCAATTGGTTCATACTTTTTAACGCGCTTCAGCTTTTTCAACCCTCACGCAATACATGAGCGCAAGCCATGGATATAGCACTATGGGTGGAATAGAATATAATGATAGGGGTAAATATAGAGAAGACAAAAAAGTAAGAAAGTCTCACATTGACGCGGCTAACCAACGGGCTATGGAGATGCCCATCAATTGATACCAATGCGAGGAGTAGGGATTGCCATGCAACGAATGCACTAAGAGCTATAAGTGTATGAAATCTCAACATGAAAACTAAATGGGTATGCATCTAATCCTATAATGAAAAATTCCCACTAGTATACGAAAGTGACAACATAGGAGACTCTCTATATGAAAAATATGGTGCTACTTTGAAGCACAAGTGTGGAACTAGCATGCCCCTTCTCTCTTCTTTTTTTCTTTTTCTTTTTATTTTTTTCTCTTTTTCTTTTTTCTTTTTTTCTTTTTTTTCTTTTTCTTTTTTTTCTCTCATTGTCTGGAGTATCATCCCGACTTGTGGGGGAATCATAGTCTCCATCATCCTTTCCTCACTGGGGCAATGCTCTAAAAATGAATAATGATGATCATCACACTTCTATTTACTTATAACTCAAAAGAAAAAAAAATTACAACTCGATACCTATAACAAAGTATGACTCTATATGAATGCCTCTGGCAGTGTACGAGGATGTGCAATGATCTAGCCTAACATGTATGAAAAATGATGAACGGTGGCTGAGCCACAACTGCTATGTCAGCTATATGATCATGCAAAGCAATATGACAATGAATGCTCAGGTCATCAAAATGGAAGCGGTGGAAGTTGCATGGTAATATATCTCGGAATGGCTATGGAAAGGCCATAATAGGTAGGTATGGTGGCTGTTTTGAGGAAGATATAATAAGGCTTATGTGTGATAGAGTGTATCATATCACGGGGTTTGGATGCACCGGCGAAGTTTGCACCGACTATCAAGGTGAGAAAGGGCAATGCACGGTACCGTAGAGGCTAGCAAATTGCGGAAAGGTAAGAGCGCGTATAATCCATGGACTCACATTAGTCATAAAGAACTCATATACTTATTGCAAAAGTTTATTAGCCCTCAAAGCAAAGTACTACTACGCATGCCCCTAGGGGGATAGATTGGTAGGAAAAGACCATCGCTCGTCCCCGACCGCCACTCATAAGGAAGACAATCAATAATAAATCATGCTCCAACTTCATAGCATAACGAGAGACTATACGTGCATGCTTCGGGAATCACAAACCTTAACACCAATATTCTTACTAACCACAACCGTTTACTAGTACCTCCTACATATTACCATCTCTATATCGCAAAACTATTGCAAGGAATCAAACATATCATATTCAGTGATCCATAAGTTTTATGTAGGATTTTATGACTAACCATGCAAATGACCAATTCCCGTTGACTCTCTAAATAGATATAAGTGAAGCATGAGAGTTTAATTCTTTCTAGAAAAGACCATGCTCTAATAAGTATAAGTGAAGCAAAAGAGCATTATTCAAATAACGGTTTACTATGTGAAGAGAAACAGGCAATCCAAACTTCAAATGATATAAGTGAAGCACATGAAGCATTCTATAAAGCCACACTCAAAAGATATAAGTGAAGTGCAATAAGCATTCTATAAATCAGCCAAGGACTATCTCATACCAGCATGGTGCATAAAATAAAAAATGAAAACTAAACACAAAAGACGCTCCAAGATTCACACATATCACATGGACGAAACGAAGATGAAAACATACCGATACTTGTTGAAGAAAAATGGGATGCCTTCCGGGGCATCCCCAAGCTTAGACGCTTGAGTCTCCTTGAATATTTACTTGGGATGCCTTGGGCATCCCCAAGCTTGAGCTCTTGCCTCTCCTCCTTCTCCGCATATCGAGACCTCCTCAATCTTTGATCACTTCATCCACACAAAACTTAACCGAATTTTTAGTGGTGGGGTTAGTGAATATGGCAGTCAAATCCCATCATGTACTGCTATAACATTATTGTATAATTATAATCAAACATTACCCACTGTATGCTATCATAATTCTATGGCCCCAAGTCAAAGGAGGCTCAACAAGATTTCAAACATACGCAAATAATGAAGCTATAACAGCAATCTGTGAAAACAGGACAGTCTGTAAAGATATGAACATTCACCATACTTCTGTAACTCTAAAAATTCTGAAAAATTAGGAAAAAATAAAAAAATTGTATAGCAATACTGTGCAAAAAGTTTCAAAACCTTTCGATGTCCAGTAAAAAATGTAAAATCACGCACTACAGACAAAGTTTCTGTTTTGCACCGCACATAACGACAAACAATCTAATCATCCTAAAGGCAAATCTTGGCACATTATTTTTTTAATACAATGGATTTGTACAATGGGACAATTAATTTTGTGAGAATCTTCATGAAAAATTTACATTGTTTCCATGAGCATGAACACAAGTGTTCAAGGTCGACCCTCACTTCTCCAATGCATCACCTTTCAATCGCTTCTCTTTTTGTGAAGTTTTAAGTTCCCCTCTATATTTTTTTGTTTTTAAACTTTATAAAAGCACTCAACAGAAATAAATGACTCTCTAAAACTTCCGGGTTGTCTCCCTGGCAGCGCTTTCTTTAAAGCCATTAAGCTAGGCATAAAGTGCTCAAGTAATGGATCCACCCGGATCCCTAGGTATATCAAAGCCATTTTTAGTTAACAATGATTTGGCATTTAGTAGTGAGCACAAAGCATCATATATCATGCAATGATGAAGCCTAACTCTCTTCCTATGCATCGGCATGTCATACAAGAACAATTCATGCACATCAAGTAAAGGCCAATACATAGCATAGGCAGTTTCTTGCAATTTTATCGTGTTGGAAACATAGAGAGGCAGAGATGTAGTTCCTCTCTCATAATAATTGCAAGTAGGAGCAGAAAGCACATGCATATTATATTCATCAAAATTATCATGTGCAACGGTAAAAGGCAACCCATCAATATAATCCTTAATAAGAACAAACTTCTCCGATATAGTGTAGTCTGGAGAATTCAAAAAGATAATAGGACTATCATGTGTGGGTGCAATAGCAACAATTTCATTCTTAACATAAGGAACTATAGCAAGTTCATCTCCATAAGCATAATTCATATTGGCATCATGGCCACAAGCATAGCAAGCATCTAGTTCATCAAAAAGGGATATTTCAACCGAATCCAAGGGATCATAGCAATTATCATAGCATTCATCCTTCGGTAAGAACGAAGGGGAATTAAACAATGTATGAGTTGGAGAATTACTCTCATTAGAAGGTGGGCATGGGTAGCTAATCCGCTCTTCCTCCTTTTGTTCTTCGCTCTCCTCATCATCTTTTTCATCCAATGAGCTCACAGTTTCATCAATTCCTTCTTCCATAGACTCCTACAAAATATTAGTCTCTTCTTGGACAGCGGAGACTTTCACAATAAATACATGAATATCGGAATTGTATTTATAATTATCATAGCAATATTTAAGGATAGAAAAAATTTCAGGTCTATAAACTGAATCATCAAAATCTTCAAACTTTTCAAACAAAGATTCAATTTCATAAGCACCCTTAAAAGCAACAAATTCTTCTATTCGTTCCAAATCATAGTAATCGTATCTACCATTAGCATAAGAAGCTAAGGTTTCATTATCATTAAATTTGCATGAAAAGGGAAGGTGTGGAGAGCTCATCCTAGAGCAACAAGTATAATCATATCTGTGGCATAAATTCCAAGCATACCAATGCAACATATCAATTTCATCCCATAATAGTTTCCCTTTTTGTGTCAAGCAATAATCCCTAAAGTATTCACGTTGATCCAACGTGTCTCCCATTATCAAGTTGAATGGGGTTTTCTCTGGATTATCAAAGTAGTGCATAACGTTTTTCACATAACGAGAATCGAGGGTTTTAGGAGGTTCCCCATCTCCATGAGTAGCAAGTACAGCTAATTTTTTGGTGTTTCATGTTCCATATCCATAACTAAATATAGAGAACAACTTAGAACAGGAAATAAAAACTACTTAGTGATAAAGCAAACAAGCACACACGAGAATATCCACCCGACGCTATTGCTCCCCAGCAACGGCGCCAAAAAAAGGTCTTGATAACCCACAAGTATAGGGGATCATTTGTAGCCTTCTTTGATAAATAAGAGTGTCGAACCCAACGGGGAGCTAAAGGTAGAAAAAATATTCCCTCAAGTTCTATCGACCACCGATACAACTCTACGCACACTTGACGTTTGCTTTACCTAAAACAAGTATGAAACTATTTTGCAAGAATAAAACTACGAGTACTTTGCGAGAATAAAACTGTGAATAAATTGCAAGGTAACAAAAGTAGATAGCTTTTGTCAACAAGAAAGTCATTTGTCCCTAGGTAATCGATAACAAGTACCGGTAATCATTCTTGCAATTTTACATGAGGGAGAGGCATGAGCTAACATACTTTATCTACTTGGATCATATGCACTTATGATTGGAACTCTAGCAAGCATCCGCAACTACTAAAGATCATTAAGGTCGTGAAACCCAACCATAGCATTAAGTATCAAGTTCTCTTTACTCCCATACGCCATAACACACTTATCCACGTTTAGGCTGCTATCACCCCGGCAACACCGACAATAAGCAAACCATGAACATATTGCAACACCCTACAGCGGGGTCCCCTCCGTTTGCGTGACACGGAGGCCACCGTAGGATAGCACCATAAATAAAATATACAATCATACCAACCAAGATCACGATTAGCCCACAGGACAAAACGAATCTACTCAAACATCCTAGGATAACCATAGATCATTGGGAAATAATAGATGGAGTTGAGAACCATGTTTAAGTAGAGATTACAGTGGGGAGAAGAGGTGTTACACTGCTGCATAGAGGGGGAGAAAGTTGGTGTTGACGGTAGCAAGATTGTTGATGTAGATCGCCGTCACGATCCTTGCCCCGGCGGCGTTCCGGCGCCACCGGGAGAGAGGGGGAGAGAGCCCCCCTCCTTATTATTCTTCCTTGGTCTCCCCCCTAGATGGGAGGAGAGTTACCCCTCTGGTCCTTGGCCTCCATGGCGGCGGAGGGGCAGGAGCCCCTCCGAGATTTGATCTCCCTCTCTGTTCTCTTCTGTTTCGCGTTCCTCAGATCTGGCCCTTCACCGTTTCTTAAATTCCCAGAGATCCGTAACACCGATTGCGATGAAAGTTTAACACAATTTTTTTACATAAATTATCTTTCTTGCGCCAGAAGAAGGGCCCCAACCGTCGTTCGAGGAGGCCACAAGATACCTGGGCGCGCTAGGGGGTGCCCGGAGCGCCCTGGTGGGTTGTGGTCACTGTGGGCCCCCGTTTGCGTTGATTCCACCTCCCAAAAATCATAAATATTCCAAAATAATTCTCCATAAATATTTATTGTGTTTGGATTTCGTTTGATATGGATTTTCTGTGAAACAAAAAACATGCAACAAACAGGAACTGACACTGGGCACTGGATCAATAGGTAAGTCCAATAAATCATATAAAAAGTTGCCAAAAATATGTGGAAGTTGTATAATATTGGCATGAAACAATCAAAAATTATAGATATGACGGATACGTATCACACCCTGAAAGAATACTTCTGCTTTAAGGAGCCAACGGCTCGTCCTCTTGCATCCGCCAGAACACTTTGATACGCGTCTTGAAGCTTTTCGTTGCAAAATGGGGATCGATAGCCACCGTCCCAGGTCCTAATATGCCTGTTATGCCTTCCCACATAAAGCTCCCTCAGGATTTACCTCTTGTACCTCCTCTGGCCATCTTCATCCTCGCTGTCAACATCGTCAGACAGCACCTATACAAATAGTAAAAAAATGTGGCGTCAAATTAATGTTTACAAACTAATCTCTAGCGAACATTTGGCAGTTGCCAAAATTTGGCATCAAATCAATGTTTACATGCCGTGAAGTAGGAATAGGAATTTATGGCTATTTTTTTATACATATCCAGAGATTATGGTTCGATTTTTAAGCACAATCATCTCTGTACAGAGCAATCTTGAAGAAAATAATGGCACAAACATATATGTAGGTCATTCAAAATCAATTGTCAAGTCCTGGCTGGGAATTATTAGCACGAACACTAAACCTAGTCGGATTACTAGCAGAAATCATTTGCACAGATGAAACAACTAATCACTTATCACTTGTATGAATCAAACAATCAATACACTACACGGATCTAACGAAACTTACTCAGATTTCATGGATTGGGAGAACATAACCATAGGATCTCTATTCCAAAAAGGGGGAGGCAGGAGTAACCAGAGAAACCCTAGGATCTATTTGACACATAAATGGGTATAGATGAATAACCGGTTGTCCGTCGTCGTCGGAGTCGTCGCCGGGGTTGTCGCCCGAGTCGTCACCGGAGTCGGTGTGGACCTCCGGCTCCGGGTGTGGAAGCACGACGCCGTCGACGACGTTAGGGTGCAGCGATACCTCGCCGGCGGTGACGGTAACCTCTGTCTATATCTCCACGCCATGCTCTAGTGCTTCAGCAGCCCCAACATCGCCACTCCCTCCGATGGGATGCTTCGGCCGCATCCTCATACACTGACGGCTTTGAGGACTGAGAGCGGCATCGAGGATGCAAGCGGAGAGAGAGGATTGTGTGTGTGGCGAGGATGGGGGGTGCGACCGCTCGGGCGCGCCATTAATATGGAGTAGTGGGAGAGAGGCGGGTGGCGGTCAAACCGCTGGCTTGCCTCCCGGTGAGCCTGCGCACCGGACTGCTAGCATGCCTACCGTCATTTCACACAGCTACTCGCACGCCTCCCGGTGACACTGCGCAGCGAGCACGCCTCCCGTCAATTCACACACCTGCACGCACGCCTCCCGGTCTGCCTGCGCGGCGGACTACTCGCATGCGTGCCGTTAATTCACACCTGCTCGCACGGCACACGGGTCGCGTGGCGGCACATTTATTGTTTTTCTATTTGGATGATTAATGCTGCCGCTTTATTGCTTAACCGAAGCATGGCACATATCCATTGTTGGTCTAACGCTCATGGTTCGAATAAAAAATTCATTTGCGATATTGGTTCCCAATTATTAATAATCTCCCGTTTGTAAGAAGATAAAGATTACATCAAAACTGGTCTTAAATTTGACAAAAAAAGTACAATGCTACTTTGTATTGGTGTCCATATGACAACACGATAAGTTTCATGAATTTCAAATAAGTTTTGGATGTACTAGAATTTAAAAATCAAGATTCTCAATGTTTGAAATTTCTTGCACGGGGAGTAAACATGCACCCAGTGAGACACATGTGTTTTTGCAATCCATTTAGGTGCACTGTCACGTCTATTTGGGATGCATGATTAATGCTGCCGCTTTATGCTAAACCCGACATGCACCATATCCTTTGTTGGTCTAACGCTCATTGTTCGAGAAAAATTCATTTTGCGATATTGGGTTCCCAATTATTAATAATCTCCCGTGTTAGTAGAAGATAAGATTACATCAAAACTGGTCTTAAATTTGACAAAAAAAGTACAATGCTACTTTGTATTGGTGTCCATATGACAACACGATAAGTTCATGATTTCAAATAGTTTTTGGATGTACTTAATTTAAAATCAAGATTCTCTAATGTTTTAAATTTCTTGCACGGGGAGTAAACATGCACCCAGTGGACACATGTGTTTTTGCAATCCATTTAGGTCACTGTCACGTTGGATGTAGCTTAAATGGATTTTTGCACATTATACCCTAAAAATCATCATGTACTAAAATGTCTTAAGATCTCTGTTTTTTTCAAAATTAAAACATCCCTCCTTTGGTAACATATGTTCACTCGTGGGATAATTTAACATTGCATCGTAGTTTGTGGTGGACCGCGGTGTGTGTTGTGTAGGTGTGTGTGTGTGTGGTGTGTGTGTGTGTGTGTGGTGTTGGTGTGTGTGTGTGTGGTGTTGTGCGTATGGGGTGGGGTGGGGTGTGTGTGGAGTCTATGGTTAGGCTTCACACTACTAGTTCTGACCCCATGTGCGTTGGCCATTTTGTGAGCAGGTGCCACACACGAGGTCATGAATTCGTTATTGTAAAACATTACACAACCTCTTTAACCATCCTGTTTTTGGCCACATCGCAGTCGATGGTTGTCCTAACACGACACTCACTCACGTGTGACGCTTTCCTGTGGGCCTGCGAGGTGTTCGTCCATCACTTGGACCACCAGCCGCAGAGAGGTTAATTTGACCAGCAAGGTAGGAATGTTTTTTTTTGTGTTTATGTGTGGGGAGATTATAGTCGCGTCGAAGAGCTGGGGAGGGTGACTAGCATATATACTATACATATTTCGTCGTGAACAAGTCCAAGCCATACCTCACTGTGTCGGCTTTGTGCCGAGGCACGTGCCAAATCAAAGTTATGAAATTGGCTATTCAAACATCACGACGACACCTGCTTTGGGCCACCATTCATGGAGCGTGGTTATCCTAGGACACTCACGTTGTGACGCTTCCATCTTGGGCCCGCAAGGCCAGCGTCGATGCGTGCATCACTTTGACCTACATCAGGAGAGGTTTATATAATTTCACCATCAAGAGAGGATACTTTTTGGGTCGATTACGGTAGGAGCATATAGTAATGCGTCAGAGGGGGACAGGGACCATCATATTGAGTAACGCTTCTTTGACACCTCGCTCTGTTCTTTGGTGGACTTACACGGACTTCTTGAACCTCATTTGTTGTGCATTTTGGGTATTCACATCATGTTTTTGGCCACATGCAAAGCGATGGTGGTTGTCCTCCAGTCGCACCCACTTAATGGTTCACCGATATCGATGATTTCCATCTGTGGGCCCGCTTGGTCCATCACTACTTTCCTGACAATGAAGAGTGTTTAATTTGACTT